>JAPQWV010000002.1:22350000-22727500 GCA_027422505.1 Craterostigma plantagineum | reverse complement strand
GATGATGATGGTTATTCTTGCCACTTTGGTGATGGACTTTGAAAGATCATTCGAGGTTCTTTGGTTGTGGCCCGTGATAAAAAATTTTCTAATTTGTATTGGTTTAACACTAATGTTTCTGCTAGTGTGTGAATGCAGTTGATAGCAGGAATTCTTCCAGTCTTTGGCATCGGAGATTGAGTAACAATAGCGAGAAAGGGCTCGATGGTTTGGCCAACAGAATTTACTCCACGGCTTAAAAGGTGTTAAGCTTGACAGATGTGTTCATTGCTTAGCTGGAAAGCAGAAATGGGTTTTTTTCATCATCACCCACCTCACAAGAACGATACTTTGCTTGAGTTAGTTAACTCGGATGTATGTGGTCCTTTGAAGGTGAAGTCGTTTGAAGGTGCTTCTTATTTTTTTGACATTTATTGATGACCACTCGCAGAAGTTATGGGTCCGAGCTTGTCGAAGGATTAGGTACTAGATGATTCCACTGAGTTTCATGTTTCTGTTGAGAGAGACATGAAAGAAGTTGAAGTGCATCAGAACGGACAATGGAGGTAAACATCGAGGACAATTTGATGCTTACTGTCGGCGTCACCGAATTCCACATCAGAAACCACCTCCTAAAAGTTCTCAGTTGAATGGGTTAGCTGAACTGATGAACGGAACTTTGATGGAGAGAGTCAAATGCTTACTGTCAGAAGCAAAGTTGCATCAATATTTCTGGGGTGATGCTTTATATACGGTTACTCGTTTTATTCATTTGACTCCTTCAGTTGCTTTGCAGGGTGATGTTCCTGACAGGTTTGATATGGAAAGAACGCTCATATGATCACTTAAGAGTTTCCGGATGCAAATGTTTTGTTCATGTCCCTGGAGATGAAATATCGAAGTTGGATGCCAAAACAAGACAATGTATTTTTCTTGGCTATGGCGATGACGACTTGGGCTACAGATGTTGTGATCATGTTGATAAGAAGCTTATCAGAAGCCATGATGTTATCTTTATGGAGGATCAGACGATTGAGGATTTTAATAAATCTGATAAGCCAATTATTCAAAATGATCTCTTAATTGATTTGGATCGCCTACTTACACCAAATCCAGGTGAAGTTGAGAACCTAGTACATGATCATGTCGCCGATGATTCTGATTAGCAGGAGGAGACACACGTTTACTTGCCAGAACCTTCTGTTAGAAGGTCTACTAGAGAGAGACGACCTTCTACTCATTACTCATTCGAAGAGTTTGTGCTTCTTACTAGTGAATGAGAGCTAGAGAGTTACGATGAAGCCATTCAAATTCCAAATAAAGATAAGTGGATTGCTTCTATGAAAAAAGAGATGGATTCTCCACGAGTAAATGACACGTATAAACCGGTGGAGCTTCTTAAAGGTAAAAAGGGCATTGAAGAATATGTGACTTACAAGGTGTCATGAAGGACACTCACTTTCTCCCAGATTCAAATCCAGGTTTGTTGTTAAGGGCTTCAGTAAGTAGGATGGGGTAGACTTTAGTGAGAGTTTTTCGCCGGTTGTGAAGATGACTTCTATCCATGTCGTTTTATGTTTGACAGCGAGGTCTTGATTTTGATATAGAACAGATGGATGTCAAGGATGCTTTTCTTCATGGTGATCGTGATGAAGAAAATTCTATGGAGCAACCCGAGGGATTCGTTCAGAAAGCAAATGAGAATTACGTCTGCAAATTGAAGAGCTTGTATGGCTTGAAACAAGCTCCGAGAAAATGGTATAAGAAGTGTGAATCGGTGATGATTCAATAAGGGTATAAGAAGAATGATACTAACCATTATGTTTTTATGCAGTGATTTCCCGATGATGATATCATCATTTTATTACTTTATGTTGATGATATACTAAATGTAGGTTCTTCGCCATCTCGAATCTACATGTTAAAGAAGGACTTCAGCAAGCATTTCTCGATGAAAGATTTGGGCTCAGCTCAATGGATTCTTGGGATGAGGATCACACGTGATAGAATAGCGAAGAAATTGTGGTTATCTCAAGAAAAGTACATCGAAAAGGTACTGCAACGGTTTAGCATGGAGAGAGCTAAACCGGTAGCACTCCACTTATTACCTTTATTAGATTGAGCATGACAGAGTACCCTATAGAATAGAAAGAAAAAGAAGTTATGGACCAAGATCCCTATTCATCTGCCGTTGGTACTGTTATGTATGCTATGGTGTGTACTCGATCCGATTTAGCTTATATGGTTGGAATTGTTAGTAGAGTCAGGAAAAGAGCATTGGAATGCTGTGAAATGGATTTTGAGATATCTCTGAGGTACGTCCTCTTGTTGGTTATACAAATTCATATCTGGCTGGAGATGTGGATACGAGAAATCTACTTCGGGCTACTTGATTACATTTGCAGGGGAGGTGTTACTTAGCAGTCCAAACTACAAAAGTATATTGCATTGTCTACGACAGAAGCAAGAATTTATTGCCATTACGGAGACTTGAAAAGAACTTCTTTGGATGCAGAACTTCGTGAGTGTGCTTGGTTTGGATCAGCAAAGATATGTCTTATTCTGTGACATCCAGAGTGCTATTCATCTCAGTAAGAATCTGAGGTTTTACGGAAAGTCGAAGCAAGTGGATATGTTGTATCATTGGATTCGTGAAATTTTGGATACCAAGCAACTTGAGAAGATTCACACTGATGATAATAGCGCTGATACGATAACAGTCATTGGTGAACTCAAAGTTGAAGCTTGTTGAGGTATTGCTGGTTTGGCGATTTCCTCCACATAGTCGGAAGGGGAGATTTGTTGGGTTTGGATTCCAACCATGTGGATAAAAGTCCATGTTTTTTAGATTTATTCTCCGCCCACTTAGTACAGTAGCCAATCATTGGTGGAGTAGGATTACGTGATCATTATGTACAGCAAAGAAGAAAAATTTGCGCAACCTCTTTTACCGGCAGCAATTTCGAATTATTCTCATATGGAGGGCAAACGTTATCCGTTCGACCTGAAATTTTAATCGGAGATATAAGACTCTTGGATCTTTATTGTGTCTGGAGCCTTTTAGATTTCGAGGTCTGGTTTGTGAGTTATGATTTTTCAAATTGACTGCTGTTTCTGTGGCGAATTTGATCGATTTGATCTTACCTTTGTATTGTGGTAGTTTGAGGTCGTTCTTGTGCCTCAGTATTCTTGTGGTGTGTTGGGGTCTAATTTAATAGAACAAGATTTGGTGAATAGTTAATAATATAGAATCGGAGTGTGAGGACCAGAGACACGATGTATTGCCATTAAATTAATTTTTGTGTGCGCCTCTTCAAAAGTGGTCAAACACCATTCATTTCTTTCACACTTTTAAGAAGTCTTTATGTCCACACTAACTACGCACTTACATTGTGGAATTACTCATGACTAGTCATTATTCATCCACATTCGGTCAATTAAATTAACATCACATTTCAACAAAAAATGCGTTTACGCGTAAGCAAGAGTTAGAAGTATAAATATGCCCATTCCCATTTTTATTTTTTTTCTTTCCAGCCATTCTCTTTCCCTCCTTTTAAACGATTTTCTGTTATATCATACAGTTATTTATATACCCAATCACCATGCAAGCCTCAGAAGCACTACTACAAAATTAATTAAAAAAAGAAAAGAAAAATGACTCGTAGTGATTCTCTTCTGCGCTTCTTCTTTTGTATATTCCTGATATTATTATTCTTACCACAAAGAGCATTAGGTTTAAGCCATCGTAAGGCGTTTGCAGACAACGTTATTAACAGCCGCCGTGAAGCTCCGCCGCCACCTGGCGGCTTATGCTCCATAGCAGCTACTCCCCATGGTTACAAGTGCATGGAATTCCAAGTATATATATCTATATACCGACTTTTTTCACTGCCTAGTATATTTCAGTGGGTGATTATTATTTTCGATTGACTTGTTTTAATTTATTAGGTGGTGACTGGTGATGGCTATGTACTTAGTGTGGTGAGAATACCAGAAGGACGGGCCGGTTCTAAAGGCCCGAACAACAAGCCGCCCGTTTTACTTCAACACGGTGTTCTTGTGGTAATTAAATGTATTTGTGTTTCGTGATCTATAACATTGTGTTTGGTTTGTGAAAAATTACTAGGTAGAATAGAAAGAAATAAGATCTAATATTTATGTTTGGTTCATTTAAGGAAAATGTAGTTTAGGTTAATATCAAAACTTATATATATCATTTTCTCTCCAATTTTCTTTTCCACGTGCTTCTTTCTTCAAACCAACACAACGTAAATAAAATTAAGTCTGACGACAAGAAAAAAAATAAAAACTTACAGGACGGAACGACGTGGCTTCTAAATTCTCCCGACGAATCCCTAGCGATGATCTTGGCAGACAGTGGCTTCGACGTGTGGATTTCCAACACAAGAGGAACGCGCTTCAGCAGAAAGCACGTTTCTCTCGATCCAAACGACCCCGTACGTATAGTTGTTGTTTTTCGTCCCTCGCGCTAAAAAAAAACACGATTAGTTCTTTAGTTTCTTAAGTCAATGATGGGCCGATCGATCAATGTTGACGTTATAAATTGGGCTTTGTCCCACGTAGAATAAATTGAGTTCATCGATCCACTTAGTGACAATCTCCTCCAATCACCAGTTAGTTTTTGAAAACACCCCTCAGATTTCTAATAAATCAGGCCAAAGAAATTTGATTTCTGACTTGTAATCGAAATTGGAAGGATTTCTGGGAATGGAGTTGGGACGAACTGGTGAAGTACGAGCTACCCTCCGTCCTCGACTTGGTTTTCAGACATACGTCTCAGAAAATCCATTACGTAGGCCATTCCCTGGTAAATATCCATTGATAAAAAGCTCTGTAGTTAGCTGAGAAAAAAAAAAACTTAATTATAGCGAAAATGGAATGGAATTTATTGACAGGGGACTTTGATAGCATTGGCATCATTATCTGAAGGAAATATTGACAAGCTCAGATCAGCTGCCTTATTGAGCCCAATAGCTTACCTTAGCCATATGAACACTGCACTTGGTTACATAGCTGCCAAGGCCTTTGTTGGAGAAGTACTTATATATCTATAATGCTATATCTTATATATATATATATATATATATATATATATATATATAAATATATTATGACCGAGATATTCTACGACATGTCTAACTCCGACGACCTATGATCAAAACACAACAGATCACTACGTTGTTTGGTGTAGCAGAATTCAATCCAAAAGGGTATGTGATAAAGTTGGTTATGATTTTAAATCATATTTAATATATATATATATATGTCATATAAATGTAACGTGTTTGTGCGTCAACTATACAGTGAGCCAGTGGCAAAGTTTCTCAAGACTCTGTGTGCTTTTTCAGGAGTGGACTGCTTTGATTTGCTAACCGCACTTACCGGTAATTAATTAATACTCCTTGATTAATCAATTACTTACCTACGATTCCAGTTAATATATATAAGCCAGGAATGTATGATTTCATGTATCAAAATTCAAATCGCAGGAAAGAACTGTTGTCTCAATGCGTCGACCGTGGAGACGTTTCTGAAGAACGAACCTCAATCTACGTCAACTAAGAACCTAGTTCACTTGGCTCAGAGTAAGTTTCCACTCAGTCATTCATCTTTATATAATAACCAACCCCCAAGTAAAATAAAAGATATATATTCCACGCAATACCATAGCCGTTAGAGACGGGGTGCTGTCGGAGTACGATTATGGAAGTTCAAACAAAAACGAAGAGCATTACGGCAAACCTAAGCCTCCTTTCTACGACTTGACGAAAATACCCTTCGATTTTCCGATATTTTTGAGCTATGGTGGGCAAGACTCTTTGTCCGATGTTAAGGACGTGGCTACTTTGGTCGATCGTCTTAAGGGGCACGACGAAGAAAAGCTTCAAGTCCAATTTGTCAAGAATTATGGGCATGCTGATTTCATAATGGGGGTCAATGCAAAGGATGTTGTTTACAACCAAGTTATTGCATTTTTCAGAAAGCAAATGACGTAAAAGGACTTCTTTTTTGTGAGGTAATAAGGGTCACATCGACATCATTATATCATATAATCATAAGCTTCCGACAACATTATCCATGTAGTGCGATTTTTTTTTTTAATTTTGAAGGGGGGTTAGAAATAATAACTAGTGTAGAATGAGATCTGCAGGAGATTTGCTTAGACCATCTCCAAAGGTAATGATAACACAAAAAATGGAGTAAAATTGTCCAATTGTACTCCAAATCATAACCCATAATGCGTCTCACTTGATTTCTCACTCATCAATACTACGCATATATGCATTTGTATTTTTCAATGTGCACATAAACCTTTATTTATTAAAGAACTCATATAAAATAAATAAATAAAAAAATATTAAACTGTTTTTTATTTGTTCAAGCCCTTATATTTGTTTTTATTTCTTAAAAATTTCGTAATTTTTTTTTTGTTTTTATATTGGTAATACAATAGTAAAATATTCTTTTGAAAAGTTGTAAAAAAATATGTGGGTGGTACTGAAAATTTATAAAAGTTGGTATCAAAGAAATATTACAAAAATATTTTCTTGAGTTTGAGGATGTTTTTTTTTGTTGGAGATGAAAACATTTTCAAACTATCCAACCATTCCTCTACGTGCAGTACAATTCTTTCATATATATAGTATGAATAGTACCATCAAACTCCAATTATTCACTCTATATTTTCCTCTATAGATCAATATTATCAAAATATTTCTTTTTACATTAATGTATAAATAAATTAAAACATATTAATTGAATAATTATTTAAAATAAGCCAATTCGCACGTCATATTTTTATGGTCACTAAATTTAAATAGGGATTATATTTTTTAAGAAGTAATTTAAAAGACGGTGATTTGCAAAAAATAACTCAATTTGCAAGAAATATTATGACATTTAATAAATAAGAACGTTAAGTTATTTAACAATCCTTAATTTTTGCGTGATTTTTTAAAATATCTATTTTATATTGACAAATGGGGTTAAAAAAAATCCTAAAATGAATAAAATAATAAAATAAAATTGGTACTTGGAAAACCTAAATAAATAAATCAGAAAAAATAATAAATGCAGAAGAAAAACAGAAAAATTAATTAAATAAGGTTCTCTCACCTCGTCATCCTCATCTACCCAATCCAAAATTCTTCCGTCTTTTCCCCATTCTTCACCTCCTTATATACCAAAATGAAAAACAAAAAAAGGTGAAAAATTAAAACGGATAGCGGTGAACAGTGTCCCACTATATATCGCGGGGCACCGTAGACGTCGTTGTGTTTAGCATAGCGTGGCGGTGGGTTGGAGCTCCGCCACCGCCAAGCATCCAGTCCAACGTCATAGATTGCGCTGATTGGAGATCCCCTGAGTTTACGATTCCAAAGCTCAAAGCTATTTATAGAGGAAAAAGATGCAAACTGCCATCTCCAACCATTCTTCTAGATTTAGAGTTGCTACGGTATAATTTATTCAAGAGTTTGGTTAGTATCAATAAACTCCAACCGCTCATCTATATTTTATTTTATACATAATTCTTAATATATTACATATATATTACAAGTTCTAATTATGTTAATACTTTTAAAAAAAAGTAAAAAAAAATGTAAACAAATTTGAAATCATATATTTAGTTGATGGGGGGAAAATACCGTATCTGAAGCAGAAAATACAAGCAGAAAGTAGCTTTACATCCATGACTAAATTGATACCTTTTCATCAAACATCACACATTTTAGTTTCATTGTTCATCACCAACATCCAAAATACTTGTTTCTCGCAACACACTTTCGATCCTAGAAAAGTACCTAAATTTTTGGACAATATACCTAAATCGGGTCTCCAAATACCTAATTTAGGGAGGAAAATACCGCACTTGAAACAGAAAATACAAGCAGAAAGTAGCGTGACATCCATGACTAAATTGGTACCTTTTCAGCAAACATCACACATTTTAGTTTCATTATTCATCACCGACATCCAAAATACTTGTTTCTCGCAACTCACTTTCGATACTATAAAACCTAAATTTCTGGATAAAATACCTAAATTGGGTCGCCAAATACCTAATTTTGGGACGAAAATACCGTATCTGAAGCAGAAAATACAAGCAGAAAGTAGCGTGACATCCATGACTAAATTGGTACCATTTCATCAAACATCACACATTGTAGTTTCATTGTTCATCACCAACATCCAAAATACTTGTTTCTTGCAACTCACTTTCGATCCTAGAAAAGTACCTCAAGTTTTGGATAAAATACCTAAATCGGTTCTCCAAATACCTAATTTCGGGAGGAAAATACCGCATTTGAGCAGAAAATATAAGCAGAAAGTATCATGACATCCATGACTAAATTGGTACCTTTTCATCAAACATCACACATTTTAGTTTCATTGTTCATCACCAAATATGGAGCTAGTCATCTAAGAACTCAACTGATCTTGCAGAAGTAGAGATTCAGAAACCAAATATTATTGTTCAACCAAAAGTCAATCATAACAATCAATACTTTCATAAAGCAACAATCAAAATACTGTATATATACAACAACAAAAAAAAGGATTCACACATGCATATTGTGCCATAGTATTAATATCTTACATACCAGAAGTCAAAAAGTAACTGTCAAAACTAATCTCCGCACAAACCTAAACTTATCCCAAAAGTCGTGATTAACATACCAACCAAAACTAATCACTGCACAAATATGAACAAGCTTTCCAATATGCACCAATCATTATATGTATGTTGCCAAAGCTTCAAAATCTGCACACAGGTTTAAAGAACCGCTTATGGCATCGGTTCTTTGCATGATCGTCTATTACGCCCCCGTCGTTGACATCTTCCACACTTTTGCACACGTTTTTCAACTTGAGAAGGTATTCGTTTAGTCCTACGTCCATGCTGGCTACGAGTTGTAGGAGCATGGATAACATCTCCATCGCCAACATGGCCCTCATGCATGTCGAATGTAGGAATGGGATTAATGATTCATTTGTATGCTTCTCCATACATATCCATTTTGAAATATCCATCACAGAATTGATAAATTGACGAGGAATTTGATTCTATACAAGCGCAAGCATGCTTGCATGGTGTTATCCCCGGATTTTAACCGGTCAAATATTCAAGGTTAACCGAAATGGGGCAGGCAACATACCCGCGAAAATCCCCCAAAGGCGGGAAACATCTCCCTCGGGAAAAAGATCTCCCGCGACGACAAACCCGTGAAAATTACCTCCCTAGGTGATTCAGGCCCGAGGGAGTACCGCCCGAGAGGCACGGGATCAACTAGTTGAGATCGCACATGCTAGGATGAGGTCCCGAGAGAAGAGCTAAATGGGGCAATCAGATATTGAGTGGTATGGATATTTGCTCGAGCACGCCACTAAAGAATAAGTAGAGAAGACCAATTCAAACAGGGGTAGACCAAGTCTTACACTAGTGAGAGGACATGGCTGGGTACAAAACGTCCACTAACCCAAGTCGTGGGGCAATTTGCTGTACATAATATATATATATATATATATATATATATATATATATATATATATATATATATATATATATAGAACAAGTTGGAGAAAGGGGGAGGACGTTTTATTCTATCAGCTACAGCTATCCCAACAATTAAAAAACTATACACTTGATAAAATAAAGAAGAGGAAGAGAGAGAACCGGGGAAAGAAGCGCCCGAAGACGATTGATCGAGCGGATCGAGTAATAAATTAAAACGAATATTACGAACTATTTCACGCTCAATAGGCAAGTGTACCTATCGATAGTAGTACAGAAACGGTAAGTATTCGAGTATCGAACCAAAGGAACTATCTACTTTAGAAAACCGTCGCTTAAATATCCTAGTGAATATTTTTGAGTTGATACAAATATAAATAACGATAAACTAAATAAACGATAAACACTAAAATATAAATCTGGTAAAACAGCGATAACAGGTTGGAACGACTTTATAAAAGCAAAGTATTTGAGACTTCGAATCCCTCTAGCTCAACCGAATCAAATATCTCTTATACATGAACATGACTATCATTAGACCGTGGAGATTCCTATAAATGCAAACGAGTCTCTATAGCTGACGAAACTGCGCCTTACTATAAAATAATTGTAAACAACTAATCTACATCTTGAATAGCTGGGTAAGCTTCCCTAACTACACAATCGCAGACCGCATAAAATAACGATAAATCTCTCTATTAGATTTGACTCTAATCCGACGGGGTAGTCTACGAGTGGTCTAATCGCCAGCCCCTCTTTCGAGCGTAGCTTACGATTTTCCAAAATTTATCTCAATCACACAAAATAATAAAAATAATAATATAAATCATAATCGAGTCGTAACAATAGCCAAAAACAATACTTAAAACATGCGTACAATGTCGCTAGGGTTCATCTAATCTCAAATACTACGCGATTTAGCTACTCATACGAAGCATTAACAAGACGAGAAGCATAAACAACAAAGAGAAAAACATAGTTTCTTCCCTGAAATTCGCCTTCGGAGTTGATCCTTCGTTGAGAAATTTTGTCGAACTGGTGGTGGGCGATCAGCTTTTCCCTTCCCTTGTCCTTTTCCACTCCCCACGTCTTCTGCTCTAAGCCCAAACAGCACGCTTCGTCGCTCTACACAGCCCAAACCGCTGAAATCAGTTCGTCAAAGTGCACGGCTCTGCTTCGAGTTGTTTCCTTTGTGAATAACGTCATAAGTAGAAGGTGGGTGCTTCAGAGGTGTTGAGAGGCGTTGAGAGGTGGATCTTTAATGGTGAAGTCTTCTGTGGCAGACGGTGTGAAGTCCTATTTATAGATGAAGATTGAACAAATAAACACCCATCCGTAAAATCAGCCATATCTTCTCTTCTTCCTTGAATTCGTCAATCTGTCGCCACCTTTGTCTGCTCGTGTGTGCAACGCTGTCGGAGATTGTTGCTCGTGGAGTTAGTAAAGCATCTCCTTATTTTTCTCTCTCTCTTTTTTTTTTCTGTGGATGTATGCGTGTGTGAGTATGGGTGTAATGTATGATATCAATAAGTGACATCATTTGCAAAGTGGGCTTTTGCGTAGTGGGCCTGGGCTTTTCGTTCTTGGGCTAAGACGTAATGGGCTGATTTGTAATTGGCTCAAAGGATTTTTATTTGGGCCGATATTTGACTTAGGGATAGTCCAATTTCCTTCGAATCTGATTATTCCTGGTTGTAATTATTTTCTTTAATATCTGTCGAAAATAAAATATAAACATAAAAGCATAATATTCGAAGAAATTTATATTAATATAAACCGATAAGACGCTTTTTATGGGGTATAAAATATGACATAAATTCCATTTATCAAATCTCCCCACACTTAAGCATTTGCTTGCCCTCAAGCAAAGAAATAATAATGGCATATAAAAGGATAAAATCATGCAAAGTATCTATCAAGAACGAAATCACGTAGAAGAAAATGCAAGTAAAGTCGGAAAGCATATTTGAAATCAACGACTAACTACACGACTCCCTCAGTGATACTGCCGAAATCCGAACTCACAAGGATCTACTCAAATAACTCAGTGTATAGGTTAAAATTTGTGAACTCTCTCGGGCCATGCACTAATCTAGTCTCTAACATAAGCTTGCAAAGTAAATCTACCACTTTCAATGATCAAGCGTGAATCAGATTGTCTTTACCAGGTTATAATACGGCTGAGATATGTAGGATATATAGAGAATAAGCGTAAAAGAGGATATGTGTTGTAGTCATGTCGGACATGGGCGGAGCCACCTCATGCCTAGGGTGGGCAAGTGCCTACCCTGAAAAAAAAAATTGCATATATATATATATATATATATATATATATATGTATATCCATGTGCTTTATATGATGAAAATCAATTAATCTGGGGAGTTAAGATCCCACCTAAAAGCAATCGTAGATGGAAATCACTTAAAATATTAATAAATTTATCTCCTTTAATGAACTATATAACATTAATCAAGTCAATTATTTAAGGTAATAATGATAATTTCATTTGATAGGCAATTATCTTATTTATTAATATATTATGGTAAAAGTCTCTTAATAGAAGGAATTGATTATCTTTTCAAATTAAAGGAACATAACCTCACCTATCAAGATACATCTGTATCGGGAGATCATTATTAGACATCAACAAAAAATAGTATCAAAAGTAGTCCGGAAGTTTGTTTTATCCAATACTTTTCATTAATATAACCTCACTGAAAAAATATTAGAGAATTTAAGCTACAATTGTCAGTCTTGAAGCATTTAATTTATATAGAATATGATATTTTTCTTGAGAAAAAAATATAATGATGCAATCATAGAATGAGTTGATAAAATCTCACTCATTAAACAAGAAAAACAGCCGCATTTTGTATGGTTATTTTTTGTTATATATTGTATAATTATTTCTTATTGTTGCCCACCCTCAAACTTTTTTCTAGCTCCGCATCTGGTGTCGGACTCATGCCATCATCTCGAACGCACCCATGATTCGCCCCTTTTCAACTTCTTTCGTCGTTTACTTTTCTTCTTCTTTTTTTTTTCTCTTTTTTTCATTTTTTTTCTTCGACATAGCTTTTCTTCTTTCGACCTCTCAATCCAGAAAATAGGTAATATGCTTTTGAGAGTGAAAGATTATCGGAGGAAGAGTTCTTGGTCGACTATTTTTTTTCTTTTTTTTTTCATTTTTTTTTCGACGCTCAGCTATAATGTTCATCGGGAAATTGGTTTGGGTTGCGCTCTTTGACTTTAGCATTCACCCTCCACTTCTCCTATTGCTCCGATGGGTCTATGTCTAAAGGCTTAATCAGGTCGGCAATTTATAATTCGATTTCCACAAATAAAAAGGATCAGGCTCAAAGTGGCTAACTACGGGGGCCAGTCGTGGATGGTTACTTTGCCTATGGACTGAATTCCTAATGCCTTCCTCATTTTCACACATCTCACTTTAAGTAGTTTCAAAACGTAATACACAAGCAAGTTCTGAAGAGAAATAAATTAAGCATGATTCACACAACCAAGGAAATGAGCAAAAAGCTCGTAGGCTAAAAAATCTCACAAAAAATAGGTTATGCGTACGATCTCTCAAGTATTGCCAAGTTCATCATGTAAGAAAGAAGTCGACATGCATATGTATCCTAATTACTCACAAAATCGCTAACACAAAATCATCATTTCATGATACGAGACATGATTCTCGAAAAAAAAAAAATTTAATGCCAAATTCGAAAAAAATTATACCAAAAATCAAGACATGCACACATATAACATGTTCGCATTAATTTCGCAGAAATTCCCCTCCCCACACTTAAGATCTATGTTGCCCTCAATATAAAAATAATGTAACATATGGAAGAGGAAATAAATAGATAAGCGAACTTCCCTGAATAATTCGATGTGCATGTTTGTACGGCTCCTCCCCACACTTGAGATTTTGAATTCCTGCGATCATCGAAAAACAGAATCATAAAAATTTAAAAATACGCATAGAAATAAAGGAAAAACATAGGATAGGCTTGAGGTGCATCCATAGTAGCGCTTTCTTTAATGTCTTTTAGCTAGACATAGTTTGGTGGTTCAGCTCTGTGTGATCTCGACTGTGCAGTATGGAAATACTCGAGTTACCTTGAAGGGACCAGACCATCATGACTTCAACTTGCCTGGAAATAAGCGTAGTCGAGAATTGTATAGCAAGACTAAGTCGCCTTCTTGGAATTCCCGCTTTATGATTTTTCGATCATTATTGTTTTGTACGCTCCTTGTAGAGGCGGGCATTCTCGTAAGCCATTTGGCGCCACTCGTCGAGTTCGTTGATCTGCAAGTTCCTCTTTTCTCCTGCGAGACAAATCAAAATTTAATTTCTTTAGAGCCCAATAATGCCTTATGTTCGAGCTCGACGGGTGAATGACAAGATTTTCCATAAACGAGGCGATAAGGTGTGGATCCTATAGGTGTCTTATAGGCTGTCCTATAGGCCCACAATGCATCATTCAGCTTATTCGACCAATCCTTTCGGTGGTGCTCGACGGTTTTCTCTAAAATTTGCTTCAATTCCCGATTCACGACTTCCACTTGGCCGCTTGCTCGAGGGTGGTACGGAGTGGTAACACTATGCTTAACGCCGTATTTCTCAAGCGTCCTAGAAAACTGAGTGTGAAAAAAGTGAGTACCTTTATCGCTAATAATGCAACGAGGTGAACCAAATGGCGAAAACAATGTTTTTAAGAATTTAGCGACAACCCTAGCATCATTAGTGGGCAGCGCTTGTGCCTCTACCCATTTGGATACGTAATCAACCGCAACTAGGATATATAGATTAGTAAACGAAGCAGGAAAATGTCCCATGAAATCAATGCCCCAAACATCAAATACCTCGCACACTAGAATAAAATTCTGCGGCATTTCATTGCGCTTACAGATATTACCTGTCCGTTGGCATCTATCGCACATGTCTACATACCTTTGAGCGTCCTTGAAGATTGAAGGCCAATAGAAACCACATTTGAGTACCTTATGGGCTGTTCGATTCCCCCCATAGTGACCTCCGATCGGTCCGGTATGGCAATGGTCTAAGATCTTGATCGTCTCAGGAAATTCCACAAGTCAGCCTCCTCCAATGGGTATGCAAAAATAGGCCCGGCCCTTATTTGCTTCTCTTAGCTCGATAACCAGATGAGCTGATCGGAGAATGTAAATGACCACGCATTGCCTGACCATCTGATCGGCACAAGTCCTAAACAAGTATGGATCATCCCAAAAGTAATACTTCAAGTCCGAGAAGAATTTCTTCTTCTGTTGGCTTGAGTATTCCTTTGGTACGATCCTTGCCACGAGATAGTTAGCAATATCAGCATATCAAGGAATATCATCGTTTACCTCACATAAAGCATAAAGATGCTCGTCAGGGAAGTAGTCGTTGATGCTATCCTCGTCCTTCTTTTCGTAATGTGAGTCCTCCAATCTCGATAAGTGATCGGCTGCAAAATTTTCAGCCCCCTTTTAGTCTCGGCTTTCCACGTCAAATTCTTGGAGTGATTAGCCTTGGCTTTGCATCGGGTTTGACGAGGAGGTGCTAGAGGGCCGAGTGATTAGTGTAGACAATGACCTTGGAAAGGATGAGGTAGGTACGAAACTTGTCGAGCGCGAACACGACCGCAACCAATTCTTTTTCAGTGATAGTGTAATTCGCTTGTGCCTCGTTCAAAGTCTTGCTCGCGTAGTATATCGGCCGAAAGTGTTTGTCCCGCCGCTGCCCCAAAACTGCCCCTACTGCAAAATCAATAGCATCGCACATGAGTTCAAAAGGTAGACCCCAATCAGGAGCTACCATGATAGGAGCATTAATATGCTTATCCTTAAGTATCGAAAATGCATACATGCACTCGGATGTAAACTCATATGGCACGTCTTTCTCAAGTAATCGGGTTAAAGGTCTAGCAATTTTAGAGAAGTCCTTAATAAATCTACGATAAAACCCGCATGTCCTAGGAAACTTCTAATCGCTTTTACTGACGAGGGTGGGGGTAAACGCTCGATAGTCTCAATTTTAGCCCTATCTACCTCAATCCCCCTAGACGAAATCTTATGACCTAACACGATGCCGTCTCTCACCATAAAATGACATTTCTCCCAATTCAACACGAGATTTGTGTCCTCGCATCGATTAAGCACAACCTTAAGGTTAGAGAGACATACCTCAAACGTGTTACCAAAAACTGAGAAATCATCCATGAATACCTCCATTATGTCTCCTACTAGCTTGTCGAAGATGGCCATCATACACCGCTGAAAAGTGGCCGGAGCGTTGCATAGTCCAAAAGGCATCCGTCGGTATGCGAATGTCCCGAACAGGCATGTAAAGGTAGTCTTTTCTTGATCATCGGGCACAATGGAAATCTACAAATATCCTGAAAGACCATCAAGAAAGCAATAAAAATCACGACCGGATAAACGTTCAAGCATTTGATCAATAAAGGGTAAAGGGAAATGATCCTTTCGCGTCGCATCGTTTAACTTTCGACAGTCGATACAAACGCGCCACCCCGCGACGAGGAATTAACTCATTCTTCTCATTGGGCACTACCGTTGTTCCTCCCTTCTTCGGTACCACTTGAACTGGGCTTATCCATTTGCTATCCGAGATCGGATATATAACACCCGCATCGAGCAACTTAATCACCTCGGCCTTCACAACTTTTTCATGTTTGGATTCAATCGCCTTTGGGGTTGCACCACCGGTTTGTACTCGTCCTCCATGAGGATCTTATGCATGCAAAAGCTTGGGCTTCTTCCTCGAATGTCTGAGATCTTCCATGCAAGCTCCTTCTTGTGTTCTTTTAGTACATCCAAGAGCATGCTTTTCTGCTCCTCTTCTAGATCTGCGGCCACGATGACGGGTAGCTTCGAATTTCTCGTAAGAATGCATACTCCAAGTGATCAGGTAGTTGCTTGAGTTCGAGCGCCGGTGGTTCCTCGATTGAACTTTTCTCCCTTTCTTCTTCGTTACTCGTCTTTACCTTGACGGTTTGCTCGTCTTCGATATTGTTGTCTACATTTATGGGAACGTCCGTCATTAAGGCAGCCCCGGGCTCTTCAAATTCTTGCATTAAAGCTAGTGAGTTGGCTTGTGAGAGTCCCTGCAAAGTTAGGAAGTTATGCCAATTAATAATATCCATGTAATAGCATTTATCATCGAGCTCTTCGGTGTTACTCATCGACTCGGTCATATCAAATGTCACTTTCTCGCTATCTGTAGTCAAAGTCAATGTTCCATTACGAACATCAACCATCGTTCCCCCGATAGCGAGAAACGGTCCCTAAAATAAGGGAAATATTCTCATCCTCCTCCATGTCAAGAATAACAAAATCAACGGGGATTATAAATGTATCAAGTTTTACGAGTACATCATCGATGATACCCCTAGGATACTTGATAGATCTATCGGCTAACTGAATACTCATTCTAGTGGGTTTGGGCTCACCTAAACCTAGTCTTTTGAACATAGAATATGGCATTAAATTTATACTAGCACCTAAATCGGCCAATGCCTTGTGAACAACTAAATCTCCTATAAGACACGGTATAGTAAAACTTCCTGGATCCTTAAGCTTCTTCGGAATCTTGCATTGGAGAATAGTCGAGCATTCCCCTCGAAGGCAAAGGGTGGAGATATCTTCGAGTTTGCGCTTGTTTGGTACCAAGTCCTTGACGAATTTCGTCCAACGCGGCATCTGTGCAAAAGCCTCGACAAGCAGTAAGTTAATGTGTAATGTTTTGAAAAATTTACCGAACTGATCGTCTACTATCTCCTTCTTGAGTCTGGCTGGGTACGGGACCTTTGGTTTGTACACCTTAATAGAAGGTTTGGCTACGACTTCGTCCTCGTTGTTGGCCTTTTCGTCCTCGACATTCAGCTTCTTGATTTCGACGTTCGCCTTGGTCCTTGGTACTACCTCGAGCTGTCGTCCGTTGCGAAGTGACACCGCCTTCACATGGTGGTCCTTTGGGTTGGTCTCTGTGTAACTTGGCAACGAACCGGAAGGGCGTTGTTGGATTGATTCGGCAATCTGCCCAACTTATTTCTCTAAAGCCCGTAGTGAAGACTCTGTATTTTGCAACCGCACTTCTTGACTATCTAAGCGAGAGTCGAGCTTTCGCATTAGCTTAGATAACATTCCCTCAAGCTTCTCTACGCGACCTTCCGAAAGGGGTTCAGAATTTCCGCCGTGATATCCTTGTGTTCTTTGATTTTGAAATCCCGAGGGAGCATGTTGTTGATTTCCATAGGCCAGGTTAGGATGAACTCGATTCGGGACGAGATTTCGCTGACCTTGATAGTTTCCCATGTAATCGACTTGCTCTGTTGGAATAGTGGCTGGACAGTGATTTGCGTCGTGGCTTCCTCCGCATATAGTGCATGGTGGAATATACGTCGGATATGAATGAGAAGGCGCAATAGTTGTGGGAGTCCTCGGTGTGGGTTGTAATTGGACAGCATTAACGGCCGGCTTCATAGGCAAGAGCGCATTCATCAAAGTCTGCATTTGTTGTTGGAGGGCGTCGAACTTGGCGTTGATTGCGGTAGTTTCAGCGACGTCGTACATTCCCGGTGGTTTGCCTCTATTGCTCGAGCTCCCGCGCCGAAAGCTATTAGCGCTATAATCCTCGATCAAATTCCAGCCTTCTGTCGCGCTGAGATTACACAGACCTCCATTGCATGATCCGTCTAATAGTTGTACGGTGTGGTCGTTCAGTGACTCGTGGAACCGCTGGATTTGTTCGCTTTTCGTCATCCCGTGTTGAAGGAATCGGTTCAGGAGCGCCTTGAATCTGGTCCACATGTCATATAGATTTTCACCCCCCTTTTGCTTGAATGCGGTGAGGTCCATCTTTAGTTTGAGAGTCTTGGAAGGTGGAAAGAAATAATTGATGAAGGCGGCGTGCATCTGATCCCAAGTGGTGATAGATCTCTCGGGAAGTTTTAAACCACTCCTTCACGTTGCCTCGTAGAGAGAATGGAAATAAGCAGAGTCGAATAGCTTCGATGCTTACGCCTTGTACTCGTATTGCGTCGCCGACGGATAGGAAGTCTCGGATGTGGCGATAAGCGTCTTCCTCGGAGAGTCCATCATATTGAGCTGTCGTCTGAAGCATCTGAAGCCAATGGTGTTTCAACTCAAAGTTGTTCGGGACTTGAGGAAGGACTATCGCTGAGCCGACCGACCCTACGGCGTTGTTTCTCCACAGTTCTCTCATCGGAGGTTCCCTAGCTTCTAGAGGCATCTCGTCATGATTTTGAGTCGCCATTTCGAATCCCCTTGCGTTTTCTTGTAGGTTGTGTCGGAACGTTCTTTCGATCTCCGGGTCTCCTTCAACGATTGGTAGCGAAGGATTCCTTCGGATCATGCACTAGCAGACAAACAAAATATAATAACAATAAAAATAAGAGATTTCGAAGTAAAAACAATAAAATAAAATATATTGCTACAAAAATAAAATTAAAAAAATAAAAATGAAAATAAGCGATGCTAAAAATAATAAAGACAAAAATAATAAAGAAAATAATAATCACTATAATAATAATATATATTGTTTTTTTATAATGATGATGATAAAAACAAAATAGATAGTTTGAGAAATAATAATAATAAAAATATTAATAAAGGTACCTAGACATAAAAAAAATAACATTAAATAATACAAATTAAAATAATGAAAAATAGCGGAAAAAAATTAATAAAAATAATGTAGAAATAATAATAATAAGACTAATAATCATAATAGAGCTAGAATAATAAACAAAAGTTTTCCAAATATCAGTAATTCCCGGCAACGGCGCCAAAAACTTGTTCGAGAGGATTGAGTAATGTGACGCCCGAGGCCGATGAGGGCGGGGAGTGATCGCCGGTGCCAGAGAGGTGCACGGACAAGGAGCTGCTCCTGGCAGGCTTCTAGGCGAAGGGGTACGTGAACGAACCGATCCGACACCCGAATGAGAGTGGATCCTGAGAGTGACAATGTATGGGCGTGTCAGGCTAAGAATCGTATAAGGGAATTGATAGTACTACTCATATCACCAAGGTCGACCTACCTTTTCGGGAGTCCATCTATAGAAACTCCGAAGTTAAGCGTGCTTGACTTGGGGCAATCTAGGGATGGGTGACCTCCTGGTAAGTTTCTCAGGGTGCGTGTGAGCGAGTGCACAAAGCACGCTAAAAGGTTAAATGGTGGTACAGTGGGGCCAGACTATCAGTCGGAGTGTGGTGGGCCCAACCCCACTCTGGTAGGGACCGATGCTATAGTGACACCCGGTATGGGACGGGTCGTTACAAGTAATAAATTAAAACGAATATTACGAACTATTCTACGCTCAATAGGCAAGTGTACATATCGATAGTAGTACAAAAACGGTAATTCGAGTATCGAACCAAAGGAACTATCTACTTTAGAAAACCGTCGTTTAGATATCCTAGTGAATATTTTTGGGTTGATACAAATATAAATAACGATAAACTAAATAAACGATAAACACAAAAATATAAATATGGTAAAACAGCGATAACAGGTTGGAACGACTTTATAAAAGCAAAGTATTTGAGACTTCGAATCCCTCTAGCTCAATCGAATCAAATATCTCTTATACATGAACATGACTATCATTAGACCGTGGAGATTCCTATAAATGCGTACGAGTCACTATAGCTGACGAAACCGCGCCTTACTATAAAACAATCGTAAACAACTAATCCACCTCTTGAATAGCTGGGCAAGCTTCCCTAACTACACAATCGCAGACCGCATAAAATAACGATAAATATCTCTATTAGATTTGACTCTAATCCGACGAGGTAGTCTACGAGTGGTCTAATCGTCAGCCCCTCTTTCGAGCGTAGCTTACGATTTTCCAAAATTTATCTCAATCACATAGAATAATCAAAATAATAATATAAATCATATCGAGTCGTAACAATAGCCAAAAACAATACTTAAAACATGCGTACAATGTCGCTAGGGTTCATCTAATCTCAAATACTACGGGATTTAGCTACTCATACGAAGCATTAACAAGACGAGAAGCATAAACAACAAAGAGAAAAACATAGTTTCTTCCCTGAAATTCGCCTTCGGAGTTGATCCTTCGTTGAGAAATTTTGTCGAACTGGTGGTGGGCGATCAACTTTTCCCTTCCCTTGTCCTTTTCCACTCCCCACGTCTTCTGCTCTAAGCCCAAACAGCACGCTTCGTCGCTCTACACAGCCCAAACCGCTGAAATCAGTTCGTCAAAGTGCATGGCTCTGCTTCGAGTTGTTTCCTTTGTGAATAACGTCGTAAAGTAGAAGGTGGGTGCTTCAGAGGTGTTGAGAGGCGTTGAGAGGTGGATCTTTAATGGTGAAGTCTTCTGAAGCAGACGGTGTGAAGTCCTCTTTATAGATGAAGATTGAACAAATAAACACCCATCCGTAAAATCAGCCATATCTTCTCTTCTTCCTTGAATTCGTCAATCTGTCGCCACCTTTGTCTGCTCGTGTGTGCAACGCTGTCGGATTGTCGCTCGTGGAGTTAGTAAAGCATCTCCTTATTTTTCTCTCTTTTCTTTTGTCTGTGGATGTATGCGTGTATGAGTATGTGTGTAATGTATGATATCAATAAGTGACATCATTTGCAAAGTGGGCTTTTGCGTAGTGGGCCTGGACTTTTCGTTCTTGGGCTAAGACGTAATGGGCTGATTTGTAATTGGCTCAAAGGATTTTTATTTGGGCCGATATTCGACTTAGGGATAATCCAATTTCCTTCGAATCTGATTATTCCTGGTTGTAATTATTTTCTTTAATATCTGTCGAAAATAAATATAAACATAAAAGCATAATATTCGAAGAAATTTATATTAATATAAACCGATAAGACGCTTTTTATGGGGTATAAAATATGACATAAATTCCATTTATCAATGAGCACAAGAACGGGGGAGTACCCCGCGGAGAATCCGACTCAGAGGAGAAAATAGCCTCGGGAGGATGGCCCGAGAGACCTCGAGAAGGGAAAATCAGGAGCGAGCCGAGCAGGTCGACGAGAACGAGCCGAGCATGCCGGCATGAACGAACCGAGCGACTCAATCCCAAGACGCGAAGCGGGCGGGTTGAGCCGATCGACCCCGAGGGATGGAGAGAACGGGCCGAGTGAGTCAATTCTAAGACGCAAAGTGGGCATGTCGAGCTGATCACGCTTCGCAAGGTGAACATGGGAAAGAACGTGGGAAAGACCCGTCGCCGCGAGGAGTCCGCGAAAGAGGCGGCCTTGGGTGATACCAGCTTAAGACGAGGTGAGACGAGGTTAGTATAAGAGGTAACGGCCGAGTCATTTTCAGAGGTGTGCCTTTACGAACACTGAAACTGTCTTTTGAGCCTAGCACCTGTAACTACCTGCTTTTGATGAAGAAGGTGATTATCTGACTTGAGCGTCGGAGGGGCGTCGCCGAAACGGCGCCTTTCTATTTTTTTCTCTAATATTTCAGGCAGCTACGGCGGCGACGGGAGCAAACGGTCTCTTTTATGCGCCAACGGGGGGCGTGATTTTTTGGACGCCATGAGTTCAAATCAACCGCAAAACTTTGTCCCCGTCAATAACCTCAAACAGAGCTCCATAAGACTTGTGAACCTTCAAGCTTCGAGATTTACCATACTCGCACGCCACTTCTTTCACCTTTCTTGGGCTTAGATCCGTACCATATTCAATGTTTCTCACATCTTTGGTGCATTGTAGTCATAATTAATATGATCAATCATCGTAACAATGGGTAGGTATCGAGCATATTTCACCCAACTGTTCCAGCTTTCAGCGATATTATTATTCAGAATTCCCCATCGAGCACCTTGAAAAAGAGAGTTGGCCCAATTTTCCGGGGAAGACTGGATAAGAAAATCCTCAGATCGAGGCATTGATTCGATCATACTGCTAGTATATTCGAAGAACTCGCTTCTCGATAAAGTATATGCAGCTTTTTTCAGAATAGAAGACCAATGTTTCTTGTTATGAAGGGGGTAACTCCGCAAGACCTGCATTATAATTTAAAACATTTAACATGAATTATGGCTTCAATTTGATGATATTAATGGAAACAGCATACGACAAACCTGCTTGACAAAGTTATCAACCAAATGTCGAAGACAATAAGCATGATGGCTACCAGGGAATACTATTTTAATAGCTTTGATCAACCCTTGATTTCGATCTGAAAAAAAAGTATATCTGGAGAATTTCATGATGAGCTGAGATGCCAAAACATGTTTTAAGCCATGACAAAACAATTCCCAATTAGAATCATTCTCCGCATCCACAACTGCATATGCTAGCATAAATAGATCATCGTTTGCATCCTTCGCCACTGCTACTAGCAGACATCCCTTATACTTGTTCTAAATGTGGGTTCCATCAAAAATACCAATGGACGATATCCTCGAATGAAGCCAATAAGGCATTGCATGAAAACATACAAACAATCTTTGAAATTTATTTGTTGTTGGATCTACTCCACATTCAACAAAACTCCCTGGATTTGTTGCTTTAACAGCATTGCAATACCATCGTAACTTATCATATGATCCATTATCAACCCCATGAATATCATGCATTGCCAATTCTTTGCCCGCCCGCCCGCCCGTACTTTATGATAGTCGAGATATACGTCATAATCTCTTTGAATATCCTTTAACATTGTACATGGACGGTATGATGACTCTCCTCTTAATTTCTCCTTCACCACATTAGCTACCCACGCCGAATCAGCTTTAGGATGACCTCTACTTCTCATATTGTTGGCCCCACATATATGAATTAAGTTGCATTTTTGTATGGCAAACGACTACCTGATTTATGCTTAGAGGCATAAATTTACCACTCTCAACTCTCTTCGCTACACATGAATGAAATCTTTTCACTATCATTCTTCTTGTAGTGAAATGATCGTCTTGTGGCAACGGCATAATTTTTCAGACAAATTTTGAAGTTAGCAGCATCTTTAAATGTTTGGCCATCACGACGTATGCAACACACCCAAGAATCAATAGAATTGCCTAATGGGCGAACTTCAAGCATGTCATTGGGATAAAACCTAACCATTATAAGGAAAAAGTTAAAAATGTGAAAACCAAGATAATTGCAAATTAACCATGTTAATCTCTTTTAATACCACACAACACTAAATTGAAAATAAACACCTCTGTGCGTCTTCGCTGCGATTATCTTTTGCGGCAGCTTTCAAGTTGATAATCTTCAGCTTTAAACAAATGTGAAGATCTATCATGTTCCGGACATCATCATCTTCGTTCAATGTCACGGCAATATTCTCATGAGGTGCAATGTACTGCAATATCGTTGATTCCGAACTAACAGAATTGCATTTTTCGTGTAAGCTCTGAAAGATATCATTAAGGTTTATGTCATTCGCAATTGATATCAAATAAAGGTCGTTGATATATCGACAACTTCCAATAAGTGACCAACTTGTGCTGTCAACTCCCACTTCCATTAGTAGAATGACTGCAAAAAATGTGAACTAAGTGAGTTATTCAACAACGAAACACACAAGAAATTCTGTAATATATTCCATACAAGCAAATGATTCAGGAATCAATTTCACTGAAAGCAACAGAAGCGGAAGCAGCAGTGGCCGAAGCAGCAGCCAAGGTGTGTCGGCGACGATGGCTGCTTGGATGATTGGGAAGCCATGGCTGATGCTTTGGCTGCAAACGATAAAGAGCAGAAAGAGTATATCACCGTCTCAGAATTCGGAAAAATTCACCACAGTTGGACTCGGCAAAAACCAGCATTTGCAGCTATGTGGTCAGAGAGGGAAACTGAGAACCAAAGAAGAACCAAACAACGAGATCAATGTAAAAATGAATTGGATGTGTGTTGGGTTTAAGCAGGATGAAATGAGCGAAGGGAAGGGTTCTGATTTCGTCTGCATGTCTGATTTTTCTTTCTTCAATTTATTTGTTTTTCTAACTAAGGGTAGTATTGTAATTTGATAGTTTTCTTTAATTTATTTATTTTTTTCCATATGGGAATAATCCAGCTCATGGGGAGTTAAAACTACTTTTAAGCCTAATGGCACTACCTTTCCGCAATATGGAACTATTAAAGCAACTCCAATGGAGCTGCAAATCCCAAAAAATGGTGTAAAATTACTCCAACCGAACTCCATAATCAGACCCAAAATGCGATCTAAACTTTCTCTCTCCTAATTACAAGTCAAAGATGCGTTGGAAACTGAAAGGATGCGTATGAACTTTATATTTGCATATAGGACCTTTATTTCTTTTGGTTTTCTATTTTGGGTTTCAGTTGGTTTGGGATTTCATGTAGATTTTAGGTCGAAATCGATTTTCATCGTGGAGAAGATGATGAACAGTAGTCACGAGAGAGAGAGGGAGAGGACAACAATTGATGTGACTAATAATAATAATTTTTTATTTAAAGATTATTAATAAATCTAATAAAATTAACATTTAATAGTTAACTAACACTTTTGGAAATAATTCGAAGTGGGTTTAATGATTTTATGGTAATTTTATTTCAAAATAAAAGAACTTCCTAATATTTTAGATAGTTTAATTTTTATAATTATTTTTTGAAAATTCAATTGAATACCAGATGGACTTTGATAGTTTTTGAACTATAAAATATTTGTAATATAGGTAATTGAATTATTATAAAATGAATATAGGTAATCGATGTTTGTATATGTATAAATTTATTTATTTTTTATTATTAACCTTATTCCTTTTTTTTTATTAAATCTAAAATAATATTTGTAGTCTAATTGTAAAGTTATAAAATATGTGGGTAGTATTGAAAACTGGTGTGGAAGTGAATATTTCAAAATAATCTATTGAGTTTGAGAATGAGTTGATTGGTTGGAGAAGAACTACTGCATTTTGAGTTTGAGATGCGTTTATTGATTGGAGATGGTATTAGAGACTGATTGGTACGTTTAAATTTTGGTTAGGTATTTTTCACTAATTTCCCCTTTTTCGTTCATGTTTTTCGTGTCCGATATTAATTGCCACGTCAGCAACCTCGTTGGGCGCCCACAACCCCCACACAATCGATAGGAGGAGGATAAGACGATAATCGTTGGGCGTTTCTATCCACAACTACTACACTTACTAAAGGTTTCCACAGTGTAAGGAGAGCACAGCTCCACAGAGGACAGCTATGGCTGCCGTGAGTCTGAGTTTCAATCTGACGAGTGCATTCAGAGGCCTCTCCATCGGTTCCAACACATCTTTTCTTCGGGGCGACAACTTCAATTCCATTCACGCCGGGCCAAACGCCGTGGTTTCTTTCCCGCTCGTTCAATCGCCGCTGACGATAGAGTCTGCTCACAAGAAGGGAGCGGGGAGCACGAAGAACGGCCGTGATTCGCCGGGACAGAGGCTCGGGGTTAAGATCTTCGGCGACCAAGCAGCCAAGGCCGGTTCTATCATCGTTCGCCAGCGAGGAACTAAAGTATTGTTCTTAAATCGCAAACCCTAATTTTTCATGTGAATATGCAAATTTCCAATTACATCGTGCTTACCTTTAGAAGCTGCGTATGGCTTGGCTCCGTTAAATGAAATGGTGATCGGCTGTTGATTTTCTTTACACCTACTTCTTTCTATCTATCCATCGTTCTTCAGCCATGAGAACTAAGATGTTCAGTTTCAGAACAAATGTCAAGTATTAAGACTTGCTAAACAAAGTTGTGTCTTTGTCTTGCTGTTTAGTATAGCTTGGCTCAAGGAGATTGGATAGCTGTAGCAATCTACTTCTTGCTTGATTCTGGATTTCCTAATTGGGATTCTACTGTTTGTTTCCTTCATTATGCTGACAGTTTCATCCTGGGAACAACGTTGGGCTGGGGAGGGACCATACCATCTTTTCCTTGATAGATGGAATGGTCAAGTTTGAGAAGTTCGGACCCGACAAGAAAAAGGCAAGTGGAACAAGTTGTAGTCTCTTCCCCAAGACTTGACATTTGTTTGTACAGGAAAGAAACAAAAATCTCATAAATAAATGTTTGCTTTCCAGGTAAGCGTTTATCCTCGTGAGGTTCAGCCCGAGAACCCAAACAGCTACCGTAACAGAAAGAGAGAATCGTTCAGATTGCAGCGCGAGCGTAGAAGGGCACGAAGAGAAGGCATCTCTGTCCCCGAACCTCAGCTCGTCCTTGCATCTGCTCCAGAAGACTCCGAGGCTGCTGCTACATCTTCTTGCTGATCGATTCGTTGATCTCATGAGCCAATCGATCGTGTTCGTAAGTCGGCAGCTTCAGTGTTTGGTTTTTCCGCTTTAACTTGTATTTTTTGTAATGACTACGTCGAATTCAATCTGTCTTATTCTTAAACAAAATCTTGGCTTTTGCATCAAAACTCTGCGACTTTGAGGCGAAGGCTAGAGGTATAAATGAGCCGAGCCGAGCTTGAACGTGGCCCAGCTCGAGCTCGGCTCAATTAAGTTAGGTTGGGCTTGAGCTCGGCTCGAGTTCAATCGAGCTCGAAAAATTTCGGCTCGAGCTCGGCTCGATTAAAAACGTCAATGCTCGGATCGACTCGATAAGCTCGATAAGTTTAGTGTAACGCGAGGTATTTGAGCTCGAATTCGGGCTCGAATTCGTTATGTATTGTTAAATAAAAATACGTATTTCAAACGTATTTCAATATTAATATTAAATATTTAATAAATTAAACAAATAAAATCACCGGCTCGATAAGGGCTCGATGAGTCACGAGCCGAGCCCAACTCGGCTAGAAGCTCGGCTTGGTTGCCAACAAGCCAGCTCAAGCTCGGCTCAAACTTGATTTTGACCGTGTTCGAATCATGATTAGTTTCGTTGGGTGCGCCTAGTTAAAAAATTAGTCTCATCTGTGACGCGCAATTAAATAGCCGATTGAATAACGATAAATAAGCCATTTGAAAATAAAATGTTTAAAGTTAAAATATAGGAAAAATTTTATGTTAGACCCTGTCAGAATTTATTTAGTAATCAGACCCTGTCAGATTTTTTTTAGTTTTAAGGACCTATTTTTTGAAAAAATAAATGAAAGGACCCAAAAAAACTGTGTTTTGACTAAATTACCCTTAACAAAGTGATTTCTGAATGGGTATTTGACGTCAGTTTATGTTACACAATTATGCTGATTTGTTACCGTAAAAACCATAAGTATTACTTTAACGTTGTAAACCGTTACTTATCGATAGTAAAATGTTATTAACAGGCACATTTTATTACATCGGACAATCAAACCCCATTTTTCACACAGATCGAGCACAATCAATTGTTAACACCTTGTTTTGTTTTTCATAAATATTGATGTGGTATTTTGTGTAGCAGATCTGTTTCGATAACTTTTGGATCGAACTGTTTTAACTACATAAAATCGAAGCGTTACTTAGATTATCTAAAGTGGCACTAAAAATACAGGATCTATTACTAAATAAACAATAAAAGTTACTCTGTTATCCATCATGTAGTATTACACCATAAACCCTAGCCCCTAGACTCTAAACCCTAAACCCTAAATCCTAAACTCTGAACTCTAAACCCTAAACCTTAACCCCTAGACCCTAAACCCTATATGACAATTATAACAGTTTTGCGCTGAAAAAATAATCTTTCATACGGATAACAAACAGTCTTGTATTGAGTACTATATGTAGTACTGTCAATATGGCGGGCCCGGCCGGGTTGGCCCGCCGCCCGCCAAAGCCCGCTACCTGGATGGCCTAAAATGGGGGACCGGCCCGCCTGCCAAGAAAATGTATATTTTTTAAATTTTATTTAAATTAGAAATTTAAATTTACTAATAATTTTAATTAATTATGGTATTTATTAAAAAATTATGGATAAATATGTTGTTAATTATGTATTTGATAATAAATGTGATATTAATTAGACATAACTAATGAATCATTAATTAAATTTTCTAACTAATTTAATATTGTTTTCTATATTTAATATTTATTTTACATATAATATATATATTTTATATTATTAGAATTATGGCGGGCCGGCCCGGGCGGGCCTAAAATAATGCAGCCCAGCCCGCCCTCTTTGGGGGGCGGGGCGGGCCACATGCCAAATTGAGTACTCTTACTATATGGTGTCTATTTAGTAACAAATAATGTCTCAGAAGTAACACATCATTCAAAAATAATATCGCTTCCTGCAATAACACATTCCTTACACTCAAGCGGTCGAAAAAAAGAATTCACGTTCCAAATCCGACCCAATAAAGACGTTAAAATCAAAGTCGATACAACTTTGTGCTGTTAGTAACGTCGAGATTGGGTCGGATTCGGAACGTGAATTTTTTCTTTCGACCGCTTGAGTGTAAGGAATGTGTTATTGCAGGAAGCATTATTATTTTTGAATGACGTGTTACTTCTGACATCATTTGTTACTAAATAGACACCATATAGTACTCAATACAAGACTGTCGCAAAAGTGTTATAATTGTCTGGAACTTGGATCATTTAGGTATCCAGCGTAAATTTGGCACATGTCAGGGTTAAATTTGTCTTTTCACATCATTTTAGGGCCTGACCACTGAATTTATCAAAAAGTAGGTCCTTATTCATAAATGAAACTAATAGGGTCTAAACTCAAAACCAAACATGTAAATAGGGGCTGAAATTGAATTAACCCTAAAATATAAGGACTTGTTTTTTCAAATTTTAGTTTTTAAATGGGGTTGATAATGATCACGTACGAGCACGAGTTATTGGTGGTCTGTTCTAGTAGCGTAATTTTTCAGCTAATATGAATTAATTTAAGAATTTGACTCCTCAAACTTTAGTACAAAACCGTTTTGACCTCGTATAAATAAGCGTTTTAGTACGCACACAAATCACACGAAATCAGACCAAAAGCCAAAAAAAAAAAAGATCCGCCGCCGCCAATCTCAATCCCCGATATGGATCCCGACGCTTTGGCGAAGGCTTTCGTCGATCACTACTACTCGACGTTCGATACAAACATGGCTGGTGTCGCCAACCTTTACCAGGATTGTTCGATGCTGACGTTCGAGGGCCAGAAGATAATGGGCGCTCAGAGCATCGTGGGAAAGCTCACGAGCCTCCCCTTTCAGCAGTGCAAGCACAACGTTTCGACCATCGACTGTCAGCCGTCGGGCGCCGCCGGTGGGATGCTCGTGTTTGTTTCCGGGAATATGCAGCTCGCCGGCGAACAGTATCCTCTCAAGTTCAGCCAGGTTAGTGATATTTCAGATGGTGGGGGATTTCGTTTTCACGGTTTTCTTGCTTTTTTTTTGTTGATTCGCGATGATTGGTGCTGGTCTTGGTTGAAAAAAGGGTTTAGGCGTTAATTGTGGATGGGCTGTGTTGATAATGTGTTAATTTGCTTGATTTGGGTGATAATTGCTGAGAGTTGGATCATTGTGGAATGTATAGAACTCAACACTGAAATAAGAGCATGCTGGAATTTCTTTTGAGCTTTTAGATGAAATCGCCGAGTTTTGATAACTCTGAGACGTTTTTGCATGTTTTTATGCTAATTTCGAAACCCTTTGAATCTCAATTTACGTGCAATTTTGACATAGGTGTCAATTAGAGCTGAATCACCCCTATCGAAGAGTGTAGTTGATTGAAATTGAGATCATAGGTGTCAATGACAACTTGAATCAGTTTAAGATTATACAAGTTTGAGACCAATTGGGTTGTTTGAAATTGAGCTACTGATTCTTTGTGTTCTATCATTTTGTTGTTTGATTTTGGGGGTAAGGACTCTATCTTTGTGGAACACAACTCATTCCCTCAAAAAAGAACATGCATTTTAGCATTCAATTAGTACTGAATACTGAGATGCATTGAATTTGAGCTTTTAACGAAGTTTCTGTTTTAGCGGGCTCAGACTATTTTACACGTCAGTCAAATATGTGATCTATCTTACGCATCTCTTATGAAGGTTGAATTGTTGAAAGTGAAATTTATGTTGTGCATCAGTTTAAACCACACAAGTGTGGATCTCTAGAGTGTAACGAACTAATCCTATCTTACTTATTAGTCGCTGTTATAAACGCAATACTGCTAGTCTGAATTTTGCGCATTCTGAAAGAAAAACACAAAATATTCTTGTAGAGAATTTGATTTGAATTTCCATATTTTGCGCATCCTTATCAGTGCGTTTTTTGTGGATGTACATTTCTTTGGAATTTTATCTTTTGTGGTGTAGCCTATCCGACCTACCGACCTACAAGTCCTCAGGTCCGAAAATGAACGAAATAAGACTGACAAACTAACATCTTTGCAACGAAGGCTCTCACGCTCTTGTCCAAACGTAGATCATATACTCATATCATTACAAAACTTACCTTTGTCGTCTAACCTCTCGTGTTAGTTGGCGCGCATTAAGCGTTTATTCATGATCGCGCTTTGTTTTGTTTAGAGTAAACTTCTAATGCTTGTGTTGCACGGTTACTACGTCCAACAATTGGTTTTACATGACGAGCGCATATATATCTATATTTCACTATTGATTGTCCTTAATGCGCCATCTCTTTAGTGTTCTCAGGCGTTCTCTTTCTTATGTAGATGTTTCACTTGATGCCGACTCCTCAAGGGAGTTTCTATGTGCAGAACGACATTTTCCGCTTGAACTACGCTTGATCGCCAGTTGTGGGGCTCAAAAGCTGAATGCGGAAGGTTTTTTGTTTCAAATCCTTATGAATCTAATTCAATTATCTGTCGATTGTCAATAACTGTCGTTTAGACGCATATTCTTAAACATATTTGGATCGCTTATTCGACTATATATTACTGAGTCCATTTAGCAGGAAGTTAGTGCGCTTATTTCGACAAATTTTTCGGGGTTTAGATCGTATGTTTGCACATTTCTTTTCTACCTTACAACATTGTCTCATGAGTTGTGCTTTTCTTGATTCCAAGTAATCTAACTTAGAGGGTCATGGAATCCATCTTTCTTACGTACAACCACCTTAAATAGGAATTCCTACATCTCAAGCAAACAGCTTACAAGTTGTCAGCAAATGGTGAAACATTAAACTTGTGAATCTGAAATAGCTGTTTGGATGGGGTAACCTCAGGCCAACAATTGTTGCCTATATTAAGCAGAGCCATAATCCCTTTTCTTTCCCTACCCATTCACTGTATATCTCTCCTAAACTTAAAACAAAACTTGGCTCTATTCGATCAGTATACAGACATACATACATAGGTTAAGAAATCAAGAATGTCTGATTGGGGCCCAGTTTTTGTAATGGTGGTTCTTTTTGTGCTTCTAACGCCGGGCCTGATAATTCAAGTGCCCGGCCGAAATCGATTCGTCGAGTTTGGAAATTTTCAGACGAGCGGAATTTCTGTGCTTCTTCACGCCATTCTTTACTTTGCCCTCAGCTGTATTTTCTTGCTAGCCATACACGTCCATGTCTACATGGGATAGACAGATAAATAGTTATCCTTCTTTCCTTGAGTTTGTCTTTGATTCTTGATTGTATGATATCCTCTTTTATAACGTGTAAGAGCGTTATTCCTAGTTTCTTACACATGTTTGGACTACTATTTACCTAGCACAACGTTTTAGTGCGCGTTTGATACGATTTCTTTAGATTTAGGAATGTTTAATTAATAATGTTTATATAAAACTAATTAGCGTGTATAATATAAAATTTGTGTTCATAACTCGTATGAGGCCTTGTTTGGTCATGTTAAACGTTAGTTTATCACACGTAATAAACCAGCATTTAAAAATTTCTAAAGCATGAACCAAACAATTCCTTAGATCATGTTAACACATTAATTTATTGGAACTGAAAAGAATTCTACACTACACCGACCCAAAAGGGAAAAACCGAAAGAATCTTTAGGTTCTTTTCGACAACCATTTATTATTCTTGGGTTCGAAATTCCGAAAGGCAAGGCAACACACTTTTCACACACACAGAGACACACACGATTAAGAAAGCTCCCCAACAATTTTAATGGCGGATTGGGGCCCAGTGCTCATCGGAGTTGTGCTTTTCATCCTTCTTCAGCCTGGCTTACTCTTTCAGCTGCCCGGAAACAACAAGCAACTTGAGTTTGGAACAATGAAGACCAACGGCAAAGCAATCGCCGTTCACACTCTCATCTTCTTCGCCATGTACGCCGTCCTAATCCTCGCCGTCCACGTCCACATCTACACCGGCTGATCCCACCGCCGCTGCCACCGTCGACGGCGGACTTTAGATGGCCGGTTTGATTTGATTTTTCTCTTTCTTTTGTGTTCCAGTTAAACTTTTAGTCTGTAGATCCATTTTCTTGAATGCTGCTGCAAGTGTCTTGCAATGAAATAATTTTCTCTATGATGATGCAATATTATTACACACACGCACAAACACAAAAAGGGATGGTAAAAACGCGAACTTTATTGACAAGATGTGTAACAAACCAATATTCATTACATGGGTTTGTACTGAATTCTAATAATTCAACCAGCACGTATGTGAATTCCAATGGCAATGATCAAGATTGTGTAGACACATAGGTAGAGAATGGCGTGGACTAATATTGAGATTCCACTTGTGTACATATTCCCAAATTCTATCACCTTCGTCCTCGCCGGCAGCTGAAATAGCAATCCTGGCGACAACAGTATGAACATAACCACGGCAACCACCACAGGTCCCCAATCTGCAGATCCCATATTTTAATATGATGAGCTATTTAGTTATGTATGTTCTTTGTGCTTGGTTAAAAATGACTGTTTTTTTGTGCTGATTTTTCTGAACAGAGAAGGTGAATGAATGAGATGATTTAAGATGATGCTAGACTTGACAAGATGGTGGGATTTTGATTTAAAGGTGGGCAAAGTATATCTTTATCATTCTTGATTGATGTGCCTATAATATGCTTTGTCATTTCCATTACTAGTGCTTAATGGAGATGCTTTATTCAATTTCTGTTTTGTTTTGATCAATTGGCTTTTGGTGACGCGTACGCCCCTCCCTTGCGTGTCCCCCGCTTCTTCCCTCTCTTTTCTTGAAGGCTTCTACAAAAGGGATAAAAAGATTTGTATTTTACAATTAACTACACCCAAAAAAGTTGTAAAATAAAGTTGGTTCTTCGAAAGGATATTGCAGGTGGTGGTGGAGCTCTTGATGTAGTCTACGAAAGTCAAAGGATTCAATCAACTTCGAATTCTAGATTATCGAAATTTGCGTGGACTTTATGGTGCGTAGGTAGTAACTGTCAGAACGGGCTGGGGCGGGCCGGCCTGTAGCCCACCAAAGTCCGCTGCCAGATGGCGGGCCTTCAAAACGGATGCCCGTCCCGCCCCCTCCGGACTGCGGGCCCGGTGGGCCAGGCCCGCCCGCCTGTAAATTTTTTTATATTATGATTTTATTTAAATTTTTTAATTATCAAGAATTATTTAATTAATTATGATATTTAAATATACATTTATTGTGTATTAATCAATAAGTGGAATATTAATTATACCATATGTCATTAATCATTAATTAATTCCTCTAATTAAATTAAGGGGATTTTAGGGATACGTGATATGAAATAAATCTTAGAGATCAGTCCCTCAATGTTTTAATTTATGAAGAGGTACTGACACTAGGCAAAAAATATGTTTGAACCCCCGTGTACCATATCTACTACATAACCCTCTCTTTCCCAAATTAAAAAAAGAATAAAATAATGAACTATTTCTCCATGGAGACGAGCCAAAAGCATTCTAAGTTGGAATAAAAAAGTTCGACTACAAGCTTGACCGATGGAAAGTGGATTTTCAATGGCACTTCATCTTCAACCTCCATTTGGTCTTCTACACATGCTCCCTGCGATGTCAAGAACCACCACAGGGCCAGATATGGAACTCCCCACAATGCTACCCCGATTTAAGGTTCGATTTGATACCAAATCTTTATTTTCTCTTCAAGTCCGTGGTATTGAAGCAATTTCTCAAGCTCTTTGCATCCAAGAACAACAAGTTCATCAATGGCACCTCGCTTGTTTTATATCGATGTCCCCCAAGTGCTAATAATGAAATAAAGAGTGATGGTGGTGATGTGGACTTTCCAACGCTACCAGATTTGGGTGGGTTAGCTGATTTAGAATATCAAAATCACTTGGAGAAGATGATAGTAGACTCAGACATAACAGATGTTCGACGAAATGCCTCAAAGGAGAATAATGAGAATGCGCTGCTACAAGCTACGAAGATTGTGGAGTAGTATGACATTGGAAGTGTTTACGATATAGACTTTGGTGTTTTTTACGAAATACATTTGATTCCTTGCTTGCTTGCTTGTCTGAAATGAGGTTGCAAGGGGGGTACTCGTGAATGTATTATGGTTTGGTTGTTCGGTTGATAATTTAGTATGTGGCTACAATATTGTATCAGTTAAATTTATGGTATACGTACCACTACTGCTAGTTGCTATTCTGTTGCTTTATTTCGTTGCAGTCTCGTGTTCTAATTTTTTGTTATTGTTGCATGCGATAGGGATGAGTCGTCTAAACTAAAATTGTAGTTCTAATCAAACATCTTACATATTGTTCAGTACATTTATCATCACGAACATCGTACCTTCGTACCAAGTTGATTACTTGAATTTGATGGAAAAATACCTAAATCGAACTAAAAGTACTTGATTTCGTACCTAAAATACCAACTTTTAAGTGAAAAATACATGCGAATTGGGTGAGACACCTAAGACTAAAATTGTAATTTTAATCAAACATCTTACATATTGAGTACATTCATTCACGCACAAATACTTGAATTCAGCAAAAACATAAATAAATCGAGAGTAGAAGTACCTAATTTGAGGAAGCAAATACCGATTTTTATGCATAAAATACTTGTGTATGTGGTCGAGTTATCTAAGTCTAAAATGATGGTTTTTAATCAACATCTTACATATTAAGAACATTACCCATCATAAACAACATAAAATGAGTTTTCTAGCAACTTCACACTATTCACGCACAAATTTTTGAATTCAGCAATAAAATACCTAAATCGAGAGTAGAAGTACCTAATTTGAGGCAGAAAATACTGATTTTTATGCATAAAATACTTGTGTATGTGGTTAAGTTATCTACGTCTAAAATGATGATTTTTAATCAACATTTAACATATTAAGGACATTACTCATCATAAACAACATAAAATGAGTTTTCTAGCAACTTCACATTCATTCACGCACAAATACTTGATTTCACTAATAAAATACCTAAATCGAGACCACATGTACATTTGAGGCAGAAAATACTGATTTTTATGCATAAAATATTTGTGTATGTGGTCGAGTTATCCACGTCTAAAATGATGGTTTTTAATCAACATCTTACATATTAAGGACATTACCCATCTTAAACAACATAAAATGAGTTTTCTAGTAACTTCACATTCATTCACGCACAAATACTTGAATTCAGCAATAAAATACCTAAATCGTGACCACAAGTACCTAATTTGAGGCAACAAATACTGATTTTTATGCATAAAATGCTTGTGTATCTGGTCGAGTTATCTACATCTAAAATGATGGTTTCTAATCAACATCTTACATATTAAGGACATTACCCATCATAAAAAAACATAAAATGAGTTTTCTAGCAACTTCACATTCATTCACGGTCAAATACATTAATTCAGCAACAAAATACTTAAATCGAGACATAAGTACCTAATTTAAGGCAACAAATACTGATTTGTACGCATAAAATACTTGTGTATATGGTCGAGTTATCTAATTCTAAAATGATGGTTTTTAATCAACATCTTACAAATTAACGGCATTACTCATCATAAACAACATAAAATGAGTTTTCTGGCAACTTCATATTCATTCACAGTCAAATACATTAATTCAGCAACAAAATACCTAAATCGAGACTGGAAGTACCCAATTTAAGGCAACAAATACTGATTTGTACCCATAAAATACTTGTGTATATAGTCGAGTTATCTAATTCTAAAATGATGGTTTTTAATCAACATCTTACAAATTAAGGGCATTACTCATCATAAACAACATAAAATGAGTTTTCTAGCAACTTCACCTTCATTCAAGGTCAAATACTTGAATTCAGCAACTAAATACCTAAATTGAGACTAGAAGTACCTAGTTTGAGGCGGATAATACTGATATTTTTTCATAAAATACTTGTGTATATGGTCGAGTTATGTAAGCCTAAAATAATGGTTTTTAAGCAACATCTTGCATATTAAGGACATTACTCATCATCAACAACAGAAAATGAGTTTTCTAGCAACTTCACCTTCATTCAAGGTCAAATACTTGAATTCAACAACTAAATACCTAAATTGAGACTAAAAGTACCTAGTTTCAGGCGGAAAATACTGATAGTTATGCATAATATACTTGTGTATATGTTCGAGTTATGTAAGCCTAAAATGATTGTTTTTAAGCAACATCTTGCATATTAAGGACATTACTCATCATCAACAACATAAAAAGAGTTTTCTAGCAACTTCACCTTCATTCAAGGTCAAATACTTGAATTCAGCAACTACATACCTAAATTGAGACTAGAAGTACCTAGTTTGAGGCGGAAAATACTGATATTTATTCATAAAATACTTGTGTATATGGTCGAGTTATGTAAGCCTAAAATGATTGTTTTTAAGCAACATCTTGCATATTAAGGACATTACTCATCATCAACAACATAAAATGAGTTTTCTAGCAACTTCACCTTCATTCAAGGTCAAATACTTGAATTCAACAACTAAATACCTAAATTGAGACTAAAAGTACCTAGTTTCAGGAGGAAAATATTGATATTTATGCATAAAATACTTGTGTATATGTTCGAGTTATGTAAGCCTAAAATGATTGTTTTTAAGCAACATCTTGCATATTAAGGACATTATTCATCATCAACAACATAAAATGAGTTTTCTAGCAACTTCACCTTCATTCAAGGTCAAATACTTGAATTCAGCAGCTAAATACCTAAATTGGGACTAAAAGTACCTAGTTTAAGGCGGAAAATACTGATATTTATTCATAAAATACTTGTGTATATGGTCGCGTTTTGTAAGTCTAAAATGATGGTTTTTAATCAACATCTTGCATATTAGGTATTTGACATTGTATGAAGGTAAGCATTTTCATTTCGTTATAAATGTTTAGCCCCACATTCAAACTTTGAAATTTTAGAGCAAACTCAAATTTTACATAGTTTCACACGCATTTTCGTTCCCAATGAACTCGTGTGGCAATTGAATAGTAGTGAACCAAAAAATCACAGCAGGAAGCCTTTGTGAAATTATAATAAGGTTTTTTCGTGTTTTTGGTGATTCATGTCATTAACACTTGATATGTTTGATTAAAACAACAATTTTTGTGGAATGTATCTCGCCCCCTTTGAAAAGTATTTTTGTATGAGGATCGGTATTTTGTATGATAAATCAAGTATTGCAGTTTTAAGTATTTTTTGTTCGAATTCAGGTATTCGACATATTATGTAGGGCAAGTAGAAAAAAACTAGTTTTTCGTGTTTTTGGTGATTAATGTCATTAACACTTGATATGGTTGATTAAAGCAACAACTTTTGTGGAGTTTATCTCGCCCCCTTTGAAAAGTATTTTTTGTATGAAGATCGGTATTTTATTTGATAAATTAAGTATTTCTTTTCAGAATTTAAGTATTTTTTGTTCGAATTCGGGTATTCGATAGATTATGTAGGGCAAGTAGAAAAAAACTAGTTTTCAGATGTATTTCTGCCTCTATTAAGGTTATGTTAGCTACGTATTCAACTATTTGATCAGTTTGAATATGTTCTTAGAAATCCTCGTTTCTAAGTTGGGACATAAACAAAAATGATCATTTGGAACAATACAGTTACGTTCTCCTTTTTATACAGAACACTATATAGTCAACAAGCTCAGTATAATCTCACGGCCACAAAGGTCATGCTTATTACAAGAATTTCTCACAACATTCACCTACGTAAGAACTCAGTTCATTAAAAAGAAGTACATTAATGTCATCATGCCTAGAAATCTTCTCATTGTGTGACAACAAGTGTGCGCACAATCCCTATTATCCTCGGCCTCCAGGAAAACAAAAGTATAGCAGCTTAACCAACAGGCCTGTAAGACTTCGATAAAAGCTCAGGCGTCGAATCCTGAAACATCATGTGACGGAGGAATTAAAACCCATCGTGGCTGACACCGTACAACACCTCTATAATCACTATACATAACCATAAGATATTTTGTTGCCCTCGGTTCCCATCAGCTAAAGGAAGTCTGGATCCTCTCGCATTCAAATCGCGGAATGGCGCGTCCAAAACCATCAGCTGATCGTATCGAGCCCGGAGCACCTCAGCGGGCCTCGAGCTTGAGAGTGTCAAACTGCTCGTCTAATTCTCCGGACTAACTCTATGAACCCGCGAGTATCTTCGGCTTGAACAGATATTGCCAAATCTCAATAATAACAAGTACATAAACCCAGTCGAGACTGTTAAATCAGGATACCAAACGAGGAATGTGAAAGACACCGTTGTCATGGGGCTCATCCGTCTTCATACGCAATCAACCCTTTGGCCAGACCCACGATCTACCACGAGCTCCATTATGTAGTTTCACGACCTCATTTTCCTATCTTATTTGCCACAAGCCCAGGTCAGTGACAGCTCAGACCCAGCGCACCAATCAGTTCGCCAGCTCAACTTTCCATATTTTCCTCAGCTCGTCCCAAGTCAGATCATCGACGAATACCAATTCTTGTAGACCCTATTGTTGCCCAGTGTCAAAACCCTAAATCTTACTTCCCCAATGACGTTGGATGAATTCTCTCTAGCTCTACTCCGTTGCTGACTGCTCTAGACATTTTTTATTGCTTCTTTATTACTTTATTTGGGAGAGATAAAGGGTACTATCGTAACTTTCCACCTAAGGGAGTTAAAACTAAAATTCTGCCATTTGGCAGTACCTATTCACAAAAATAATCATACGGGGACTGATCCCTATGTTTAAACTTGGGTCAGGTATTTTTGTCTAATTTCCCCTTAAATTAATGTATATTTAATATGTAATATATGGTGGGCCAGCCCGCCCCACCCCGTCTAGCCCACGGCCCGCCTTCTGGCGCAAGCCTTAAAAGTCGTAGCCCAACCCTCCCCTTAGGCAGGCGAGGCGGCCCGCGGGCCATTTGACGGCCCTATGCGTACGGGATTAGTCATACTATAGTCGATATCGAAATGAGGTTTAAAATTCGCTTCCAACTTGTAACTTGAGGCAGTACATAAGAGATTAATCCCTCTCGAAACTTGGTTCTAACTAAATTGGGGTACGAAAATTACGATAACATTTATTGGGATATGATTTATTCCCAAACAACAATAAAGGGTCTTTACACATTCCCTCTCTAAAAAACTTGTAATTTAGTAGTCTATCAGCATTTTTTTATATGTAGGTACCTAACAGAATAAATTTTTTACAGATAGGTACACGATCCGCCGCAGGTACGCCATACAACACATTTAAATACCCTATATCAACGTATTGTGGTACGTAATACGTTTCAAAAATGGCATGCTGTATCAGCACATTTAGGTACGCCCTAATTGCACATTAGGTACGTCGTACAAACACATTTAGCTACCCTATATCAACGTGTTATGGTATGCAATACACACACAGGAAGGTACAGCATGACTGAACAGACTGCTACAAATTAAATTGGGTACAAATCTGTAAAACTTTCTGACATAGGTACTAATCTATAAGTTTTAATTCAAAAGGGTCTTTACACAGAAATACCCCTTTGAAACAAACTTGTAATTTAGTACCCTGTCAGCATTTTTTTATATGTAGGTACCTAACAGAATCAAACTTTTGCAGATAGGTACCCGATCCGTCGCAGGTACGCCATACAACACATTTGGGTACAATATATCAACGTATTGTGGTACGTATTACGTTTAGAAAATGGTACGCCGTATTAGCACATTTAGGTACGCCCTATTTACATATTAGGTACGCCGTACAAACACATTTAGGTACTCTATATCAACGTGTTATGGGATGCAACACACAGAGAAACGTACGGCATGAATGAAGAGACTGGTACAAATTAATCGGATACCTATCTGTAACAATTTCTGACATAGGTACTGATCTATATTTTTATTCAAAGGGATCTTTACACATAAATACCCCTCTGTAAAAAACTTGTAATTTAGTACACTGTTAGCAATTTTTTATATGTAGGTACCTAACAGAATAAATGTTTGCAGATAGATACCCGATCCGCCGCAGGTACGCCATACAACATATTTTGGTACCCTATATCAACGTATTGTGATACGTAATACGTTTAAAAAATGGTAGGCCGTATTAGCACATTCAGGTACACCCTATTTAAACATTAGGTACGCCGTACAAACACACTTGGTACCCTATATCAATGCGTTATGATACGCAATAGACACACAGGAAGATACGTCATGACTGTGTGGTACAAATTAAATCGGGTACCTATCTGTAAGAATTTCTGACATAGGTACTGATCGATAAGTTTTTATTCAAAGGGGTTTGTACACATAAATATCCTCTCTGTAAAAACACTTGTAACTTAGCACCATGTCAGCATTTTTTTATATGTAGGTACCTAACAGAATAATTTTTTTGCAGGTAGGTACCCAATCCGCGCAGGTACGCTATACAACACATTTGGGTACCCTGTATCAACGTATTAAGGTACGTAATACGTTTAGAAAATGGTAGGCCGTATTAGTACATTTAGGTACGCCCTATTTACACATTAGGTACGCCGTACAAACTCATTTAGGTACCCTATATCAACGTGTTACGGTACGCAACACACACATGAAGGTACGACATGACTGAAGAGACCGGTATAAATTAAATCGGGTACCTATCTGCAATAATTACAGACGTAGGTACTGATCTATAAGTTTTATTCAAAGGGGTCTTTACACATAAATACCCCCTCTGTAAAAAAACTTGTAATTTAGTAACCTTTCAGCATTTGTTATATGTAGGTATCTAACAGAATAAATGTTTTGCAGATAGGCACCCGATCCACCGCAGGTATGCCATACAACACATTTGGGTACCCTACATTAAGGTATTGTGGTACGTAATACATTTCGAAAATGCTACGCCGTATTTTCACATTTAGACACGCCCTATTTACACATTAGATACGCCGCACAAACACATTTAGATACCCTATAACGTGTTATGGTACGCAACACACACAGGAAGGTACGGCATCACTGAAGAGAATGGTACAAATTAAACCAGGTACCTATCTGTAAAACTTTCTGTCATAGGTACTGATCTATATGTTTTTATTCAAAGGGGTATTTACACATAAATACCCCTCTGTAAAAAAAGTTGTAATTTAGTACCTTGTCAGCATTTTAAATATGTAGGTACCTAACAGGGAAAAGTTTTTGCAGATAGATACCCGATCCGTCGCAGGTACACCATACAACACATTTGGGTACCTTATATCAACGTATTGTAGTACGTAATACGCTTTGAAAATGGTACGCCGTATTAACACATTTAGGTACGCCCTATTTACCCATTAGGTACGTCGTACAAAAATATTTAGGTACCTTATATCAATGTTTTATTGTACGCAATACACACAGAAGAAGGTACGACATGACTGAAGAGACCGGTACTAATTAAATCGGGTACCTATCTGTAAATATTTCTGACATAGGTACTGATCGATAAGTTTTTAATCAAAGGGGTCTTTTCACATAAATACCCCCTCTGTGAAAAAACTTCTAATTTAGTACTTTGTCAGCATTTTTTTTATATGTAGGTACCTAACAGAATATATTTTTTGCAGATTGGTACTCGATCCACCGCAGATACGCCATACAACACATTTGGGTACCCGATATCAAAGTATTGTGGAACGTAATACGTAGAAAATGGTACGCCATATTAACACCTTTTGGTACGCCCTATTTACACATTAGGTATGCCGAGGTACCCTATATCAACGTGTTATGGTACGCAACAGACAGGAAGGTACGATATGACTGAAGAGACTGATACAAATTAAATTGGGTACCTATCTGCAAAAATTTCTGACATAGGTACTGATCCTTAAGTTTTTATTCAAAGTGGTCTTTACACATAACAGAATAAATGTTTTGCAGATAGGCACCTGATCCGCCGCAGGTACGCCATACAACACATTCGGGTATCCTATATCAACGTATAGTGGTACGTAATACGTTTAGAAAATGGTACACCGTATTAGCACATTTAGTTACGCCCTATTTACACATTACGTACGCCGTACACACAACCTATATCAATGTGTTATGGTGCGCAACATACACAGCAAGCTACGCCATGACTGAAGAGAATGGTAAAAATTAAATCAGCTACCAATCTGTAAAAATTTCTGACATAGGTACTGATCTATAAATTTTTATTCAAAGTGATCTTTACACATATATTCCCCCTCTGTAAATAAACTTGTAATTTAGTCCCTGTTAGCATTTTTTTTTATATGTAGGTACCTAACAGAATATATTTTTGCAGATTGGTACCCGATCCGCCGCAGGTACGCCATACAACACCTTTGGTTACCCTATATCAACGTATTGTGGTACGTAATACGTTTTGAAGATGGTACGCCGTATTAGCACATTTAGGTACGCCCAATTTACACATTGGTACGCCGTACAAACACAATTAGGTACCCTATATCAACGTGTTATGATACGCAATTGTTGGTTCTGAATGCACCAAACAAGGAATCAAAGAGGCTTTGATGGAATGAAAAGGGAGATTTCTCACCTTGTAGTGTGTGAATTGTGTGAAAACTAGGGTTAGCCTTGTGATCTTTGATTCGCTTTCAAATGGTGTTGGTAACACCTTATATACCACATTAACCCTAGGTATATTAAGGCCCAAACACCAAAAATTAAATAATTACATACTAGTCCAAAGCCCAAGTTAAAGGATAATTACAATATTAATCCCAAGACTTAAACTATTGACACAATCACTAAAATATCCTAACAATCTCCCCCTTTGTGTCAATTGTTGGGAGTCTTGAATCTTGGACGTTGGGATGGTGGATTAGCGTGTGAGTGTTTCGCGAAGCCCTAGCTTGAACTCGAAGGCGCGGAGATTCCTTCGAAGTACCATTCGATCAGCTATAGCGTCAATGAGCTTCGCGAACTTGGATCGGCAGAGAGGATCTTCTTCCGAAAGGATGCGGCAAATCTTCATTAGTTTGTCTTGGATGATGGTGAGTGTCCCATCCGAGAACTTTGCCACTTCGGAGCAGCGCAGCAGCCTCATCTTTCCCTTGTAGTTCGAGTAGGCGACCGCCAGATCATCTCCGTCGATCACATCGCCTTCTCGGTAGTCGTCCGTGTTCTTGAAAGATGGGCGAGTCAAATTCACCTTCTTCAGGTTGTGTTCCACCGCCATCTGCAGATCGTGGGTGGCGAAGAATCTGACCTGTCGGAGCACGTGGCGGTTGAGAGCCACATATCCCATGGTGACCGGTTCAGCACGTACGAGATGTCCAGAGCTTCTGAGGACGAGTCTGAACTGTTTCATGGATTCCAGCATGCTGTATAGGTCACCCAGGCGTAGAAACTTGAAGTCCGCCTCACTGACTTCACTGTAGCTCTCATCCTGCCTCATTACTGTGAAGACTGGGTAGTGGACAGGTCCTTTCGACTCTTGGCGGAGGTCAGTGACTTTGCAGATGGGGGCCCGACTCATTTCTTGAGCGATGTTTTCCTCATCGGATAGCGTCCTCTTTGTGCACTTGTTGCAAAGAAGGCTCCATCGATAGAGCTTCTTCTATTGCTCGCTCCAATTTTGGATGTTCATCAGCTCATACTCGTCGAAGGTTGTGATGATCTGCTCCTTGCGCCGCCAGATCCTCTTCCTGATCTCTTCTTGAAACGGCGCGGTTATCTTTTTGTTTTCCCACGGTGCTTCCGGTATATTCACCGTGGGTACATCAGTTTGCTGCGCTTGGAATTGTAGGATGTTCTCGAGCTCGGCCGGTTCAGCGTCGTATTCCTCTCTGTTCTCGTCGTCTGCGGTGTTGATCAGCGTAAGCGAGGCCTCCATGAGCAGACGTCGAGCATTTTCCACCAACTTCCTAGCTGCTACTGCATCGGCGGGCGTGTATAGCAATTCATCGTTGAAGATGTAGGCTTCGATCTCGTTCTATGCGCAGTAGACATCCTCGGAAGCTAGGTTGGAATCGATGTTGAGAGGGGTATGGCTATGTGGTGGCGAGGGTGTAGCGTCGGAGGAGTTTGTGGATTGTGGGGATGGAATTGGTGGAGATCTGGTGGTTCGGTTGAGGTGATGGTTTTGGCAAGGATGATTTGGGTGACGGGTGGTGTAGATGTGGTGATGGCCTCTAACGTCGATGTGACAGCTAGAGGTTCCGAGGTTGTGGGTGGAGCGATGTTGAGGTGGTCTCTAACGTCGTTGTGACGATTAGAGTTTTGGAGACGGTAGTGGGTGGTGGTGAGGGTGATTTGGCTAGTGGCTCAGGGTGAACAAGGTGGGATTTTTGGCTAGTGGGTTGTGAGGTTTCAGGTGCAGGCGTCGTTTCAGGTCCAGAGGAGGAGGGCGGCGTCGATTGCATGAGTCCTTGGTTGTGAGCCCTGCTGCCTATTCTCCCCCTCGCGGCGATCTTGATCATCGTCTTGATCGTCGCGCCTGATCCTGCTAGATTCGCCTTGAGCACGGCAGGACATCGGTTGAGTCATTATTCGCCTCATCTGCTGTTCTTCCTCGTCAAGTTCCGTCATCGATTCGAATCGGGCTCGGAGGATGTAGAAGAGCTCCTTGGTGGAGATGGAGGAGAACGTCTGCGTCCGTGTGTTGCATGGGTGGTGGCGTCTCCGGGGCCACACCTTTGCCTTTGTCGACGGTGGACGCATCGAGACGCGCATAGACTTTATCGAGAATCGACGCCTCAAGAGTCTTTGCAAACTCTTGAAGACGTGTCTTTAGCGCGGTCTCGGTGATGAATTGGGGTAAATCTAACAAGTTGGAATCACGAAGAAATCCAACTGACACCGAATCGGTGAATAAAGCCGATTGGCCGCCCGTTTGCACAGGTCTGGAAAAGACGGGGTCACTCAGACTTCCCGTTGGCATCATCGATGAGACAGACTTACTCGAATGATGGCCTAGACTCACGGTTGTTGTGATGTTGGCCGTGCTAGGTCTTCCGCTCTCAGTCACAGAGACATCACCGAGCGTTCTGACAGAGTCACGAAGACTCTGTGGTGCGGTAGGAGATGTATGTGTCCTAGAGACGCATGAAACTATGGGGAGTGAGGGCACTAGATTCGATGTGCATGAAGAGGATGCAGTCTGAGGCGAGGGACTGCTTGATTCAACATCGATCATCTCCAAGTGGGATGTCGATGGTATACGTGGCTCCTCGTGGAATGAAATACCTTCCTGTAGAGAGGAAGATAAGTGGGTTGGTGGGGTCGTTTGCGTGGTTGAGCCAGATGCCACGTCTTCGACTCGGGAGGTGAACACATCACCTCCTGTACCTATTGGTTCGGCTCGGCTTATTTGTGGCTGAGGAGGTTGATCGTATTTTTGTTTCGATCGACGCTCCATGGGACGGCGTACGTCATCCTCACGCGACCGTTTTTTCGGAACGCGGGTGGAAGAGGATGCGGCGTGACTCGATGACTTTTTGGAGGTGGTGGTGGGTTTTTGGCTAGTCCCGGGGCTAGGAGCAGTGGGGTTGATCTGCGCCGTAGGGACAGTGGATAGAGGTCGGGGGCTTTCGCGGAACGTGGCGGTTGTGGCTCGATATTCGCGGACGTGCGGATTTGTCTGGTCTGCGTAGGCGAGCACTTCGTCCGGAATGATCATGGCGTGTCGATCCTTCGCCGGAGTGTTTTTCTTGGCGAACTTCTCGACAGTTGGGATGATGAAGTGTTCCGCTGCCTCGGATGCGAATGGTGGTTGAGTGCAAGCGGAAATGCTTGATGAGAGCAGGGAGCCACCGCATGTAAGGTACGAATCGGTTTGTGACTCCCTTGGCGACTTCCCGGTCGCGACGTTGGATCATGGAGACGAGATCCATCCAGATTATGTCGGCGTAGTTGTACTTGCGGTTGTGGGCGATGCCGGTCAGGATGGTGAGAATTTGAAAATTGCCGCGGTCTTGACCAGCATGCTTCCCTGACATGCACTTGTTCACTAGAAGGTACAGTGTTCGCCATGGTTGAGGTAGATTGCGGGTGGTGACTTCACTGAGGACAAGTGGGCCCTTCTTTTTCTTGTTATCTGGTTGGTAGCCCAGTCTGTCATTGTCTTCAACGAGTTGTTCGTGCGTCGGTAGTGGGTCGTAGGGTGAGTAGACGGGTAGTTGTAGTACTTCTTGTACTATCTTGCGAATGAGGACCACCGTGTCTTGATCAATTCTGGCTGATAAGGTTTGGGCAAGATGGAGTGGTCCAGCTATCTGCAGCGTATGCCAGAATTGTTGAAGATATACTTGTGCTTCTGGCTCGCCATGTGTGAGGGCGTGGCGAAGTGGATGCCCTTTGAGGATTTCTACAATGACGGGGGCATCGCATCGAAAGCTCTCCAAATCCACCATGTAGTTGTTGGGAATCAGGGCCGCCCATTGACTTAGTGGGAAGATCTCCTCAGGTGGTGGGACATAGGTACGCGTGGTGAGTTCGATGCGAGCGACGTCCCTTTGGATTGCGGCCGCCTCAAGCGCTTCAAGTGTACTTTGATCTTTGTTGGTCATATCTGTGCTCGACAGTAATTGTAATATGATTAGTACGGACTAAGTAGCGAATTCGCGAAGTATAAAACGTAGATATGTCAAGCAAACTTTCGCATTTTTGTGTAAAATTTCGCATGTAATGAGAAATTTTTCGTAACTTATCGCATATAGACATGTTGAGAAAGTTTTCGCATATAAAATTTCGTGGGCATGGAAAATTTTCGCAAGAAGTCAAAATTTTCGCATGCAATGAGAAATTTCTCAGCACTTAGAAAATTTTTAAATTGAAGACAATTTTCGCATGTAGTAAAAAATTTCGTATCTAAGGAGAATTGTCACAAGTAAAGAAAATTTCGCATTCAGTGGAGAATTTCGCATGTAGTGGGAAATGTTTGCAAGTAGTGGAAAATTTTCGCATATTGTGTAAAGGTTCGCATGTAATGAAAATTCGCTAAGTGATAGAGAAAATTTTCGCAAGTAATGTTACTTTTCGCATATTAGGTAAATTTCGCAGATAGGAAAATTTTCGCATGCATTAGGAAATTTTCGCAAGTGATTGCACATAGACATGTCATGAGAAATTTTCGCACAGTGAGTAAAATTTCGCGAGTATGGAAAATTTTCGCAAGTTAAGAAATCTCGCAAGTTGTCCAAAATTTTCGCATATAATGAAATTTTCGCAAGTTGAAGTGTTTTCGCATTCAGAGTGAATTTTTGCATGTAAGGTAAATTTTCGCAAGTTATATGAAAGTTTCGCGGAAGGAAAAAAGCTTTATGCATTGAGAAAATTTTCGTGTTTCACTGTGGTTGCGAAAGAGTGAAGATGCGAAAGTATGTAGTATGAAGTGATGTGTTATGAGATTTTCGCGGGGTGACACTAACTGTAGCAGAGAAAGTTTTGTCGTGAATAAAAAAAATTCTCAGATAAACTTTCGCGGTACTTCACATACTGTAGCAGCGAAAAAAAAAAATTTTAACTCATGTAAATTCTCGAATGAAAGTTTCGCATTTCCTTAGTCACTGTAGCAGCGAAAATTTTAGCGCTGGAAATTTCTCGGATAAAATTTCGCGGAACCTCACTCACTGTAGTAGCGAAACTTTCAACGTAAGAAATTTCTCGGAAAAATTTTCGCGGAACTGTCCTCACTGTAGCAGCGAAAATTAACGTTTTAAAGCAATTTTTTTTCTTGAGAATTTTCGCGGTGAAGAACACAGTGCGAAAGCATGCGAAACGACGCAATGATTTTAGCCTTAGACCTACTCAAATCTCAACCAAAATGCTATAATCTGGGCTTAATCGACTCGTAATTGAATGGGCAATGCATATTTGGGGATATTAAACATTAATAACATATCATGAGTTCGATTCAGAGGCCGCGAAAAATTTATTCTAACCTAACAGATTTAATCGAAACGGGGCAAAACAGCTTAAAGTGACTGGAAATTGATTTATCTGAGCTGTATTCGTACCGAGAAGCTGATTTGCGACAATGGAAGTAGCAAGAAACGGATTTTGAAAGCAGATTTTGACGACGACGCGATGCGGGGAGTTGCGAAATTTTTGAGAGAGGGGTTGGGAAAGTTTTGAATTTTCTCGGGAATTTTAGGATAGTGAATAACGTTAAGGGTTTTGGGGTTTTAGTCACTGTTCATGCGAAATTTTGTGTAAATGGGCCGAAATTCATGGGCTTGGTCAAAGCTGGGTCCAGATATGATTTTCGCGGGCTTGGTCAAAATTGGGTCCAATTGAAGCTCAATTGGTCCAATTTTGACCCTTTTTGATCAGAAATTTTAAAATTCAACCCAAAACATTTTAATCAGTCCAATTTTGACTCAATTTGACCAAACTTTAGAATTTCAACACAAAATTTTATTTTTATATAGGCATAATCAGAAACTCCCTCTTAATCTAAAGCTCTCCTTTTTAAGTAATGGAAAAATCAGAAGCTCCCCCTTAATCGAAAACTTTACTTTAAAAATAATAGAAAAATCAGACGCTCCCCCTTAATCGAAAACTCCCCCTCAAAAGACATAATTCAGAAGACACATAGACAATGGAGTGAAGTGGAAAGGAAATATGTACACTTAATCAAAGTTCATGTAGGGACGATTGATCACAACTGAATATTCAACATGCCCAACATAGTCACTAGGTGTTGGAATCGTTTGACATCCAACGGTTTTGTGAAAATGTCGGCCAGTTGATCTTCGGTTGTGACGTAGTGCAATTCAATTGTCCCTTGTTCGACATGTTCTTTGATGAAGTGGTGACGAATATCTATGTGTTTCGTTCTCGAGTGATGTACCGGATTACTCGTCATTGCAATAGCACTTTTTGAGTCACAATAAATGGGAATTTTATCAACATGAATATTAAAATCTCGTAGTTGGGTTCTCATCCACAAAAGCTGTGAACAGCAACTAGCGGCGGCGACATATTCTGCCTCCGTCGACGAAGTTGAGACACAGTTTTGTTTTCGAGACGACCAACTTACGAGTTTACCGCCCAAGAAGTGTGCAGCTCCAGAGGTGCTTTTTCGGTCCATCTTGCATCCTGCATAATCCGAGTCAGAGAATCCAACCAGTTTGAAGTCCCCTTCCAAACGGCATGAGCTGTCAGGGATGAGCTGTCAGGGAGTCCCCTTCCTCGTTTTCAGGAATGATGTACTGTACATGTTATACCTTTTGACAATTAGCGGCGTTGGATCGCAGTTGCTGGCCAGGGCGATTCCCATCCGGGCGTCGTAGAATTCTGTTTCAACTGGTTGGTTCAATAGGCATAAGATGTGTGCGGCCTTTTTTCTAAGGTGAAGTTGCTCTTCAAGTTCTTTCACCTTGCGGTATAGCCTAACTCTTTCCTTCGTAAGCAGTTCATATTGGGAGGCCGTCAGGAGGCGAGAAGATTCACATGAACTGATGGCTAGTGTGGTTTCCTTAACCTTAGTCTCACTTTGTTCATTCTTGCTTTGCAAACGTTTGACTAACGCTTCAGAGGCCATTAGTCGTTCGTTTGCACAGGCAAGCTCTTCTACTTTTAGACTAAGTAAGGCATAGTTGTTTTCAAATTTTAGCTTAAGTTCATTATAATCCTGAGCATCTACGGTGGGTTTGTTGATGGTGTGTCGGTGATTAAACACATTATCGAGTTGTGAGATTCGTACCTCAGACTCAGCGTTGGTAGGAGTCTCAGCTGTGTTCTTATCGGTGTTACCCATCTCCTCGTCCTCGTCCTGTTCGACCAGCCTTGCCATGCAGCAATCTTCATCCTTAGGCTCCTCGTCTTCTGATGTGTCGTTCACCCATTCAGCTTCTTCGGTGAGTAGAGCTTTCCCACTTTCCATTTTGCGGGTCAATCTGGCCTTACGGTCATAGTAGCCAGAGTCCTTTACGCGTGGGGCAAGGCATTCTTTGGCAAAGTGGCCTGACTTCCCACATCGAAAGCACTTCACAGACTTTTGAGGTGCTGATTCCTCTTCTTTCTTTGTCGGCTTAGCTTCCTCCGTGGGAGTGGTCTTTTTGGTGCCGCTAAAGGTTCTTTGGCGATTGGAGGAGGATGAGGATTTTTTCCCGAGCTTCTTTGAGACCATCTTAGTGAGCATTTCCAGTTCTTTGCGTAAATCGCGAACATCTTCATCAGATTCTGTGTCAGCTTCGGATCCTGAAGGAGTGCCCGATACAACAGCTGGTAGCTTCCCTTTGTTCAGTTTGGTCTTGGTGGTGGAAGATCGTTCATTGGTTTTGTTCGAGAGGAGGGCCAGTGGGTCGACTCGAGTGTTGGCGGAATTTTGCACTTAAGGAGCATAGGCAGACAGACTGTCATAAGAGCATGGATGGAAGTGTTGGAGAGGTCCTTACTCTGAATCATCATTACGATTGCATTGCCCCAATGTGGTTTGAGGCTACCAAGGAAGCAATTGTTGATATCGAATTTGTCCCTCGAGATCCTGGCTTTCTTGAGTTCATTGATGACCTTCAAGTATCGGAGGTATGTGTCACGCAGTTCCTCTCCTTCATAGGCCTGGAAGTGTTCATACTGCGAAAGACATGCTGATTTCCTTCCTTGAGCACTCTCAATTGTGCCTGCCATGATTTCCACGAGCTCATCCCATATTTCCTTAGCAGTTGTGCAGCACTCAATATGAGCGTAAACCTCATTTCCCATAGCCTGGAAGAGATATCATTTGGCAGTCTCATCGGCCTGTACGCGAGCCTCTTCATCCTCATTGATGGGACCTCTTGGAGTGCGGCGTTCATCCATGGGATGGTTTGCGTTTGGCTGTGCAAGGATGATTGTCCAGAACTGTGCTGGGCCGTTGAAGATGGAGTCCAGAAGGTATTGAGAGAGTGGTGCGCCTTTGTTCGCAAGAAAATTTCGCAAGTTAAAAAATTTCGCACGTTGAGAAAATTTTCGCCGCCAAAAAAAATTCTTGGAATAAGCTTTCTTGGATATGGAATTTCTCGGATTATGAAAAGTAAGCCAATTTCGCAGGTGAAAGTTTCTCGGATTTTGAAAGTAAACAGTTGCGAAAAAAAATGCTGTATAAGTGAAAGTTTCGCGGCTTAAAATTCTCGGATCTTGAAAGTAGGCAGTTGCGAAAAATGTAGTATAGATCAAAGTTTCGCGGTTTAAAATTTTTCGGATTCTTAAAGTAGGCAGTTGCGAAAAAATGTAGTAGAAGTGAAAGTTTCGCGGTTTTGAAGATTCTCGGGATCGACTTTCGCGGACATGGAAAATTCGCGGACTTGAACGATCAAGCACAAAATTTCGCGGTCAAGAACACGTTAGTACTGTTCCATTGCTTTCACGCGTTTTCCCAGAAAATCGTCCCGTTCTTGCTCAAATCTCAACCAAAATCGCTCAAACTTGATCCTAAACTTCAGAAATTCTTTCCTAAACACATAATCGACCGATTTGTGAGCTAAAAACAACAAGAAATAGGTCAAATCGACCGAAAACAGAGAATGGCCGAGATGTCCTTTTCTGAAAAGTTTTGCTTCAATCTTACTCAAAACTCGTTAAAACTGATCCAAAAGGCTAACCCTAGTTTTTTAAAAAACATCTTAGGCATAGAATCGATCTGGGTGAAGGTTTTAAACACAAAAACAAAGCATAAACACCCCAAAACGAGCTCAAAATGCCCGAAAGTGATTTTTTATTCAAAAACACCTTTGATCTTTCTTGGAATCAAACGAAACTGGACTCAAATCAATGCAAATCGATCCACGTTTGCTCTGATACCACTTGTTGGTCCCGAATGCACCAAACAAGGAATCAAAGAGGCTTTGATGGAATGAAAACGGAGATTTCTCACCTTGTAGTGTGTGTAGTGTGTGAAAACTAGGGTTAGCCTTTTGATCTTTGATTCGCTTTCAAATGGTGTTGGTAACACCTTATATACCACATTAACCCTAGGTATATTAAGGCACAAATACCAAAAATTAAATAATTACATACTAGTCCAAAGCCCAAGTTAAAGGATAATTACAATATTAATCCCAAGACTTAAACTATTGACACAATCACTAAAATATCCTAACAGCAATGCACACACAGGAAGGTACGGCATGACTAAAGAGAATGGTACAAATTAAATCAGGTACCTATCTGTAAAAATTTCTGACATAGGTATTGATCTATAAGTTTTTATTCAAAGGGGTCTTTACACATAAATAGCCCCTATGTGAAAAAACTTGTAATTTAGTACTTTGTCAGCATTTTTTTTATATGTAGGTACCTAACAGAATATATTTTTTGCAGATTGATACCCGATCCACCGCAGATACGCCATACAACACATTTGGGTACCCTATATCAAAGTATTGTGGAACGTAATACGTTTAGAAAATGGTACGCCATATTAACGCCTTTAGGTACGCCCTATTTACACATTAGGTACGCCGTACAAACTCATTTAGGTACCCTATATCAACGTGTTATGGTACACAACACACAGGAAGGTACGACATGACGGAAGAGATTGGTACAAATTAAATCGTGTACCTATCTGCAAAAAATTTCTGACATATGTACTGATACTTAAGTTTTTATTCAAAGTGGTCTTTACACATAAATACCCCCTCTGTAAAAAAAACTTGTAATGTAGTAAAGTGTCAGCATTTTTTTATATGTAGGTACCTAACAGAAAAATTTTTTGTTGATAGGCACCCGATCCGCCGCAGGTACGCCATACAACACATTCAGGTATCCTATATCAACGTATAGTGGTACGGAATACGTTTAGAAAATGGTACACCATATTAGCACATTAGTTACGCCCTATTTACACATTACGTACGCCGTACACACAAAATTAGGTACCCTATATCAACGTGTTATGGTACGCAACACACACAGGAAGGTACGGCATGACTGAAGAGAATGATAAAAATTAAATCAGCTACCAATCTGTAAAAATTTCTGACATAGGTACTGATCTATAAATTTTTATTCAAAGTGGTCTTTACACATATATTCCCCCTCTGATAAAATTGTAATTTAGTACCCTGTTAGCATTTTTTTATATGTAGGTACCTAACAGTATATATTTTTTGCAGATTGGTACCCGATCCGCCGCAGGTACGCCATACAACACATTTGATTACCCTAGATCAACGTATTGTGTTATGTAATACGTTTTGAAGATGGTACGCCGTATTAGCACATTTAGGTACGCCCAATTTACACATTGGTACGCTGTACAAACACAATTAGGTACCCTATATCAACGTGTTATGGTACCCAATGCACACACAGGAAGGTACGACATGACTAAAGAGAATGGTACAAATTAAATCAGGTACCTATCTGTAAAAATTTCTGACATAGGTACTGATCTATAAGTTTTTTTTCAAAAGGGTCTTTACACATAAATATCCCCTCTGAAAAAACTTGTAATTTAGTACCTTGTCAGCATTTTTTAATATGTAGGTACCTAACAGGATAAATGTTTCGCACATAGGTTCCCGATCCGCCGCACGCCATAAAACACATTTGGGTATCATATATCAACGTATTGTGGTACGTAATACGTTTAGAAATCATACGACATATTAGCACGTTTAGGTACGCCCTATTTACACATTAGGTACGCCGTACAAACACATTTAGGTACCCGATATCAACGTGTTATGGTACGCAATACACACAGAGGAAGGTATGGTATGACTGAAGAGAATGGTACAAATTAATCAGGTACCTATCTGTAAAAATTTCTGACATAGGTACCGATCTATACGTTTTTATTCAAAGGGGTCTTTTCATATAAATACCCCCTCTGTAAAAAAATTGTAATTTAGTACCCTGTCAGCATTGTTTTATATGTATGTTCCTAACAGGATAAATTTTTTGCAGATAGGTATCCTATCCGCCGCAGATACGCCATACAACACCTTTGGGTTCCCTATATCAATGTATTGTGGTATGTTATACGTTTTGAAAATGGTACGCCGTATTAGCACATTTTGTTACGCCCTATTTACACATTAGGTACGCCGTACAAACACAATTAGGTACCCTATATCAACGTGTTATGGTACGCAATGCACACACAGGAAGGTACGGCATGACTGAAGAGACTGGTACAAATTAAATCGGGTACCTATCTGTAAAAATTTCTTACATAGGTACCGATCTATAAGTTTTTATTCAAAGGGGTCATTACAAATAAATACCCTATATTAACGTGTTATGGTACGCAATACACACACAAGAAGGTTCTGTATGACTGAAGAGAATGGTACCAATTAAATTAGGCACCTATCTTTAAAAATTTCTGACATAGATACTGATCTATAAATTTTTATTCAAAGGGGTCTTTCACATAAATACCCCCTCCGTAAGAAAACTTGTAATTTAGTACCTTGTAACAGGATAAATTGTTTCCAGATAGGTACCCGATCCGCCGCAGGTACGCCATACAACACATTTGGGTACCGTATATCAACGTATTGTGGTGTGTAATACTTTTCGATACGACGTATTAGCACATTTAGGTACACCCTATGTACACATTAGGTACGCCGTACAAACACATTTAGTTACCCTATATCAACGTGTTATGGTCCGCAATACACACAGAGGAAGGTACGGTATGATTGAAGAGACTGGTACAAATTAAATCAGGTCCTATCTGTAAAAATTTCTGACAAAGGTACCGATCTATACGTTTTATTTGGGGTCATTTCACATAAATACCCCTCTGTAAAAACCTTTAATTTAGTACCCTGTCAGCATTTTTTTTACATGTAGGTACCTAACAGGATAAAATTTTTGCAGATAGGTACCCGATCCCCCGCAGGTACGCCAGACAACACATTTGGGTTCCTATATCAACGTATTGTGATACGTAATACGTTTTGAAAATGGTCGTATTAACACATTTAGGTACGCCCTATTTACACATTAGGTACGCCGTACAAACACAAATAGGTACCGTATATCAACGTGTTATGGTACGCGATGCTCATACAGGAAGGTACGGCATGACTGAAGAGACTGGTACAAATTAAATCAGGTACCTATCTGTAAAAATTCCTGACATAGGTACTGATCTATACATTTTTATTCAAAGGGGTCTTTTCGCTTAAATACTCCCAAAAACTTGTAATTTAGTACCCTGTCAGCGTTTTTTTTGTATGTAGGTACATAACAGGATACATTTTTGCAAATAGGTATCCGATCCCCCGCACGTACGCCAGACAACACATTTGGGTCTTTATTCAAAGGGGTCTTTGTACATAAATACCCCATCTGTAAAAAAAACTTGTAATTTAGTACCCTGTTAGTATTTTTAATGTGTAGGTACCTAATAGGATAATGTTTTGGGTGCCCCTCTGTAAAAAACTTGTAATTTAGCACATTTAGGTAAGCCCTATTTACACATTAGGTACGCCATACAAACTCATTTAGGTACCCTATATCAACGTGTTATGGTACGCAATACACATAGAGGAAGGTACGGCATGACTGAAGAGAATGGTATAAATTAAATCGGGAACCTATATGTAAAAATTTCTGACATAGGTACCGATCTATAAGTTTTTGTTCAATGGGGTCTTTACACATAAATACCCCTTATGTAAAAAAACTTATAATTTAGTACCATGTCAACATTTTTCTAAATGTAGGTTCCTAACATTATAAATTATTTACAGATCGGGCCGATCTGCGCAGGTACGCCGTACAACACATTTGGGTACCCTATATCAACGTATTGTGGTAAGTAATACGTTTAGAATATAGTACGCCGTATAAGCACATTTAGGTACGCCCTATTTACACATTAGGTACGCCGTACAAACTCATTTAGCTACCCATATCAACGTGTTATGGTACGCAATACACACACAGGAAGGTACGATATCACTAAAGAGAATTGTACAAATTAAATCAGGTACCTATTTGTAAAAATTTCTGACATAGGTACTGATCTAGAAGTTTTTATTCAAAGGGGTCTTTACACATAAATACCCCATTTGTAAAAAAAAACTTGTAATTTAGTACCCTATCAGGATTTTTTAATACTTAGGTAGGATAAAGTTTTTGTAGATAGGTACCCGATCCGCCGCAGGTACGCAATACATTCGGGTATCCTATATCAACGTATAGTGGTACGTAATATGTTTAGAAAATGGTATGCCATATTAGCACATTTAGGTATGCTCTATTTACACATTAGGTACGCCGTACAAACACAATTAGGTACCATATATCAACGTGTTTTGGTACGCAACACACAGAGGAAGGTACGGCATGACTGAAGAGAATGGAACAAATTAAATCAGGTACCTATCTGTAAAACTTTCTGAATAGGTACTGATATATAAGTTTTTATTCAAAGGATCATTTACACATTAGGCATGACTGTAGAGACTGGTACAAATTAAATCGGGTACCTATCTGTAAAAATTTCTAACATAGGTACTGATCTACAAGTTTTAATTCTATGGGGTCTTTACACATAAATACCCCATCTGTAAAAAAACTTGTAATGTAGTATCGTGTCAGCATTTTTTATATGTAGGTACCTAACAGAATAAAGTTTTTGCAGATAGGCACCCAATCCGCAGCAGGTACACCATACAACACATTCGGGTACCCTATATCAACGTATTGTGGTACGTAATTTGTTTAGAAAATGGTATGCTGTATTAGCACATTTAGGTACGCCCTATTTACACATTAGGTATGCCGGACAAATGCATTTAGGTACTCTATATCAACGTGTTATGGTACGCAACTCGCACAGAACAAGGTACGACATGACTGAAGAGACTACAAATTAAAGCGGGTACCTATCTGTAAATATTTATGACATAGGTACTGATCGATAAGTTTTAATCAAATGGTTCTTTACATATAAATACCCCCTCTGCAAAAAACTTGTAATTTAGTACCCTGTCAGCATTTTTTATATGTAGGTACCTAATAGAGTATATTTTTTGCAGATAGGTACCCTATCCATCGCATGTACGCCATACAACACATTTGGGTACCCTATATCAAAGTATTATGGTACGTAACACATTTAAAAAATGGTACGTCGTATTAGCACATTTAGGTACGCCCTGTTTACACATTAGGTACGCCGTACAAACACATTAAGGAACCCTATACAACGTTTTATGGTATGCAATACACACACAGGAAGGTACGGTATTACTGACGAGAATGGTACAAATAAAATCAGGTACCAACCTGCAAAAATTTCTAACATAAGTACTGATCTATAAGTTTTTACTCAAAGGGGTTTTTTACACATAAATACCCCCTTTGTACAAAACTTGTAATTTACTACCCTGTCAGCATTTTTCAGTATTTAGGTACCTAACGGGATAAATATTTTGCAGATAGGTACACGATCCGCCGCAGGTACGACATGCAACACATTTGGGTACCCTATATCAACGTATTGTGGTACGTAACACGTTTAGAAAATGGCACGCCGTATTAGCAGATTTAGGTATGCCCTAATTATACATTACGTACGCCGTCCACACGAAATTAGCTACCCTATATCAATGTGTTATGGTACGCAACACACAGGAAGGTACGGCATGACTGAAGAGGATGGTACAAATTAAATCAGGTAGCTATCTGTAAAAATTTCTGACATAGGTACTGATCTATAAATTTTTATTCAAAGGGGTCTTTACACATAAATACCCTATCTGTCAAAAAACTTGTAATTTAGTACTCTGTCAGCCTCAGCCTTTTTTATATGTAGGTACCTAACAGGATAAATATTTTGCAAATAGCCACCCGATCCGCCGCAGGTACGCCATACAACACATTCGGGTATCTTATATCAACCTATAGTCGTACGTAATACGTTTAGAAATTGGTACACCGTATTAGCACATGTGGTTACGCCCTATTTACACATTAGGTATGTCGTACAAACACATTTAGATACCCTATGTTAATGTTTAATGGTACGCAATATACATACAACAAGGTATGACATGACTGAAGAGACTGGTACAAATTAAATCGGGTACCTATCTGTAAAAATTTCTGACATAGGTACCGATCGATAAGTAGAGTATATGTTATGCAGATAGGTACCCGATCCATCGCAGGTACGCCATACAACACATTTGGGTACCCTATATCAAAGTATTGTGGTACGTAATACATTTAAGAAATGGTACGTCGTATTAGCACATTTAGGTACGCCCTGTTTAGTAATTAGGTACGCCGTACAAACACATTTTGGTACCCTATACAACGTTTTATGGTGCGCAATACACACACAGGAAGGTACGAAGTAAATCAGGTAGCAATCTGCAAAAATTTCTGACATAAGAATTGATCTTTAAGTTTTTATTCAAAGGGGTTTTACACATAAACACCCTCTCTGTAAAAAATCTTGTAATTTAGTACCATGTCAGCATTTTTAAATATTTAGGTACCTAACAGGATAAATATTTTGCAGATAGGTACGCGATCCGCCGCCGATAAGCCATAAAACACATTTGGGTACCCTATATCAACGTACTGTGATACGTAACACGTTTAGAAAATGGCACGCCGTATTAACACATTTAGATATGCCCTATTTATAAATTAGGTACGCGGTACAAACAAAATTAGGTACCCTATATCAACGTGTTACGGTACGCAACACACACAGGAAGGTACGGCATGACTGAAGAGAATGGTACAAATTAAATCAGGTACCTATCTGTAAAAATTTCTGACATAGGTACTGATCTATAAATTTTTATTCAAAGCGGTCTTACACATAAATACCCCATCTGTAAATAACTTGTAATTTAGTACTCTGTCAGCCTTTTATTATATGAAGGCACCTAACATAATAAATATTTTGCAAATAGGTACCCGATCCGCCAGATGTACGCCATACAACACATTTGGGTACCCTATATCAACGTATTGTGGTACGTAATACGTTTAGAAAGTGGTACGCCGTACTAGCACATTTAGGTACGCCCTATTTACACATTAGGTACGCCGTATAAACACATTAGGCATGACTGTAGAGACTAGTACAAATTAAATCGGGTACCTATCTGTAAAAATTTCTAACATAGGTACTTATCAATAAGTTTTTGTTCAAAGGGGTCTTTACACATAAATACTCCATCTGTAAAAAACTTGTAATTTAGTACTCTGTCAGCCTTTTTTATATGTAGGTACCTAACAGAACAAATTTTTTGCAATAGGTACCTGATTCGCCGCAGGTACGCCATGCAACACATTTGGGTACCCTATATCAACATATTGTGGTACGTAATACGTTTAGAAAATGGTACGCCGTATTAGCACATTTAGGTACGCCCTATTTACACTTTTGGTATACCGTACAAACGCATTTAGGTACTCTATATCAACTTGTTATGGTACGCAACTCGCACAGAAAGGTACGACATGACTGTAGAGACTTGTATAAATTAAATCGGGTACCTATCTGTAAATATTTCTGACATAGGTACTGATCAATAGTTTTTATTCAAAGGGGTCTTTACACACAAATACCACCTCTGTAAAAAACTTGTAATATAGTACTCTATCAGCATTTTTTTATATGTAGGTACCTAACATAATATTTTTTTGCAGATAGGTACCCGACAGCCGCAGGTACACTGTAGAGGCTGATACAAATTAAATCTCGTACCTATCTGTAAAAATTTCTGACATTGATACTGATCTATAAGTTTTTATTCAAAGGGGTCTTTACACGTAAATACCCCATCTGTAAAAAAAAATCTTGTAATTAAGTACCCTGTCAGTATTTTTTTATATGAGAATAAATTTTTGCAGATAGGTACCCGTTCCGCCACAGGTATGCCATACAACATATTTGGGTACCCAATATCAACGTATTATGGTACGTGATACTGAATATGGTACGCCGTATTAGCACATTTAGGTACGCCCTATTTACACATTAGGTACGCCGTACAAACATATTTAGGTACCCTATATCAACGTGTTATGGTACGCAACACACACAGGAAGGTACCACATGACTGCAGAGACTGGTACAACTTAAATTGGGTACCTATCTGTAAAAATTTCTGACAAAGGTACTGATATATAAGTTTTTATTCAAAGGGGTCTTTACACATAAATACCCACTCTGTAAAAAACTTGTAATTTAGTACCCTGTCCGCATTTTGTTATATGTAAGTACCTAACAGAATAAAGTTTTTGCAGATAGGTACTCGATCCGCCATAGGTACGCCATACAACACATTTGGGTACCCTATATCAACGTATTGTGGTACGTAATACGTTTAGAAAATGGTACGCCGTATTAACACATTTAGGTACGCCCTATTTACACATTAGGTATGCCGTACAAGCACATTTAGGTACTCTATATCAACGTGTTATGGTACGCAACACACAGGAAGGCACGACATGATTGAAGAGTGGTACAAATTAAATCAGGTACCTATCTCTAAAAAATTCTGACATAGGTACTGATCTAAGTTTTTATTCAAATGGGTCTTTACACATGAATACCCCTTCTGTAAAAAACTTGTAATTTAGTACCCTGTCAGCATGTTTTAATATGTAGGTACCTAACTGGATAAATATTTTGCATATAGGTACCCGATCCGCCGCAGGTACGCCATACAACACATTTGGGTACCCTATATCAACGTATTGTGGTACGTAATACGTTTAGAAAATGATACGCCATATTAGCACATTAGGTACGCTGTACAAACACATTTAGGTACCCGATATCAACGTGTTATGATACGCATTACACACACAGGAATGTACGACATGACTGAAGAGACTGGTACAAATTAAATCGGATACCTATCTGTAAAAATTTATGACATAGGTACTGATCTGTAAGTTTTTATTCAAATCGGTATTTATGTGTAGATACCCGTAACAATAATAGAAGAAATTGAATTTAAAGCCCCCGATTAGAGTAACCTTATTTTCATGTGTAAGGTATTTCGCACCTGACCCATGAAAAAAGTCTCTTCCTCAAAATGTACGACGTGAGCCAATAATCGATTAAACAGAATAATCTAGTAAGCAGAAATACATACCCCTGAGTCTTAAAAAAAAAACATATTGCAGGCTTTCTTATTATGCAACTTATATCTTTTCTTCAGAAGCAAATAGGCTTCAAAAGTGCATGAGTATCCAGAGCGTCCATCCTGAAAACCGATAGGTTTTTATTACACAAAAACACGACACAGAAAGAAAGAAAACAAACAACCTCGGCCCCGCCGCAGCTTTTACATGTAAGAGCGCATTCGAGGCCTTACCAAAGACTGTGCTCCATCGACGAAAACTGTGGTCCCGGTCATATACCTCGCGCCGTCGCTGATCAAATATATGACAGTAGATGCCAAGTCTTTCTTCACGTCGAGCCATCGATGCAGAGGATTTGCATCCCTCACCAATTTCTTAGCCCTCTCCAAGCCGACAGACAGAGGAAACTCGTCGTGGAGATGCAATCCACGGCATATACCGTTTACCCTAATGTTATGCTTCCCCAACTCCAAAGCAGAGGTCTGCATATTACTAGAAATATGAGATTACTTGTCCCTCATCGGAAAATTAAAGGGGTCTGGTCTTTACTTCATATCACCAGGCGGTTCTATATGAAAAACAATCAATTTCTAACATGATATCAGAGCGTGTTATGTTATCAAGTTTGTTTGAGTCACTGTCAACTGATTTGACATGTCCGCGTGTTTGACTAAATATTGTGCCACCCGTGAGGTGGCGTGTTGGAATTATTTGTCTCACATTGGAAAACCAACATCATTCGACTCGGTATTTAAATCAAAGATGTCTCTCCCTCCTCCTATCAGTATCACCAATTGGTTTTAGGATGAAACCTTCAATTAACAGTACAACAACTTTCGAGTGTTATGTGCAGTAAAAACGATCTGTTGTTGTGTGTGTATCGTGTGTATATATATATACATATATACTTACCCTCACCAGCTGATTAATACCAGCCAAACACGAACCGTATGCAGATGCGCCTTGATAGAGTCCTCTTTCGGCACCGATTATTGAGGTGAGGAATACGATGGAGCCGCCCGATTTATGATCGCGCATGGATTTGCCCACGGCTTTTAAGAGATACCACGGAGCCATGAAATTGATTTTCACAATCTTTTTGAATTCTTCCTGGGGTAGGGAAAGAGGATCTTGCATCTTCCCTGTGTTAGAAACAACATGTTCAGATTATTAGTGCTTACAAAACCCCTTTCACTCAGAGGATTCATCATTGCCCACATCATCATCTTGAAACAGTTTTTGCATAAAAAAGAAAAACTGTCCTCTGTTACAGTACAGCCATAGATAGTTCATATCAATATGGCATAGAGTCTTTTGGCGTTTGACCAGTTAAGCATTTGAAGTCAGCCCACACAATGTCCACTAACTGGTCAGTCGTAGATCCTTTGAATAATTATCAGTTTATAACTTATCGCAAATTCCTACTCGAACCAACAATAAAATTTCGAGCAAGCCATTCATTCTGTATGCAATGCATTGATGCTCTGGCATTCATTGTCTCCATAGATTTATCACATCAAGGAGGTAGTTAATCAGTCCATTCTCATACCTAATGTTAGGAAAGTCTTTAGTAGCCTTAACCTAATCTTGTCTGCCTGCACCTTCTTCATTCTTAATTAATATGTTGTCTTCTAAAGAAGAAAAGACAAAGCCATTGAAGCTCCCTACCATTCCTTAACCATTGGCCTCCCAAGATGTAAGTAGCTAAAGGGGTTATTTGCTATCTTAAACTCTAAATTTAGTACGTGTTTAAACACTTGAGACCCCAAGTCACCTAACTGTAAGAAGATAATTTTGTTTTTGGTTTTTACCTTCGTAGGAACAGCAGCTGACAAAAGCATCAAAGATCCCATAGATTCCGCTCGCTTTCTCGACAGCTTCGATGAAATCATCTTCTCTCTCCGATTCCATGTTCAAACCCACCACATCGATGGTGACGACGCCGTTTAAGGACCCTTCGATTTTATCCGCCGCGGTCCTCAATTCCTCTTCGTTCCCCATCAAAACCAATCTTCACAACAGTGAGAAAACGTGTATTCATACAGATGGAGGAGCTTATTCTCAAATTAAAGAAAAAAAAAAAGACGAAAAAGCAATAAGCGAACGATTTTTTATTTGGAAAAATTACCGGCAACCACGCTGAGCTATATGGCGGGCTATGTTGATGGAGATTTCGTCGCCGTTGGATGTGAGAAGAACCTTCTTCCTTGGATTTTCCATTTCAACAAAAAATTAATTAAAGAAAACCGAAGAAAAAAAAAAATCAAAGCTTGCGATCGTCTCTTTAGAATTTCGCGGAGAAGATCATCAGTAATGTGAGAGAAGCAGCAACGGCAGAACCGAAATAACTTATATGTGGACTTTGACTTGAGAGCGACGTTTAACGGACTTCATGTGTAGGTAGCAAAAATAGATATGTAAGCATCTCGAAACCAGAAAAAAAAAGGGAATTACTATTTACCGCCCCTTTTTACTTGTTACCGCCCCTAAAGGGCTGGAAAAAGACGATTTTGCCCTTATGATTTTTAAATTAATTTAAAAAGAGAAAATTATAATAAACAATAAAAATATCTATTTAAAGCTCTCTCCAGACAACACTTTTCAAATCACATATCGAAAATCAGACAAAAACAAAAAAAATACTGAAATCGCAATGGATCGCCGACAGGGACTAGGAAAGGGAAAGGGCCTATTTTCACGACTGGTAAGCCAAATTAACGTAAAACATTGTTCGAATTTCAACTCGACCGAAAGAAAAAAAAAATTCGACCGAAATCAATTTTCGGTCGGTGCAGTAGTGACCGAAATCAATTTTCGGTCGGTACAGTAGTGACCGAAATCAATTTTCGGTCGGTACTGTAACGACCGAAAATTGATTTCGGTCGAAATTTTTTTTTCTTATTATTATTTATTTTGATTATTTATTTATAGTATTTATTTGGATTATTTATTTTGATTATTTATTTGTATATTTTATTTAGTTTATTTATTTGTATTATTTATTTGGATTATTTATTTGTATATTTTATTTGGATTATTTATTTTTATTATTTATTTGGATTATTTATTTGTATTATTTATTTGGATTATTTTTTTGTATTATTTATTTTTTAATTACAGACCAAGGGTGGAAAGACCCTACCCGGAGGAAGCAGTAGACCCCCTCCATCTGTGCCGGATGATGGAGCATTGTTTGAGTCATCCGGCGACGATCTGCCACCGGCCTCCTCAGGTAAAAGAAATTAAATTTATTTTTGCGTTATTCGTGAAAAATGAAATAGGGAGCAAGCGCTCCAGGGTCACAGATGACGATTCGTGGAGGGTGCAGGGGCCACAGCCCGGTGGTCCATATGATGACGAGGTGATCCGTAGTTATCTGGGGCACATCGCGCCCCGCATCTGGACGGGTGAGGAGAGACCCCTGCTGAAGTGCGAGCAGCGGGCGTTAGTGCTTGGGAAGCTGAAGAATTGGTACTCCAAGTTCCCGCCGGAGACGCAGAGCCAGATCGAAGGCACGGGGCTTGCGCACCTCATGGATGCTATGATGGGTCAGTTGGACCAGCCTCTACTCAGCGCTTTTGTGGAGCGCTGGCATCCAGACACGAACACCTTCCACATGCCGTGGGGGGAGATGACGATCATGCTCCACGACGTCGAGCAGATCTTGCGTATCCCGATCGACGGGACGACGGTATCGGACATGCTAGCCAGTCTGCATCGTGGTGAAACGACGCGTACGGACGAGTTCCGACACAGGCTGAATGACATCAACGACTGGTGGCGCCAGGCCCCTTGACGTGTTGCTATTGTTTTTTTTATCTTTTATTGTATCGGACGGATTTTATATATGTTTTCAATATTTGTTTGCATATTTATTCCGTTTCGAATATAAATATACAAATAAATAATTCAAATAAATAATAAAAATAAATAATGCAAATAAAATATACAAATAAATAATCCAAATAAATAATCCCAATATATAATCCAAATAAATAATCCAAATAAATAATATAAATAAATAACCCAAATAAATAATACAAATAAATAATCCAAATAAATAATAAAAATAAATAATCCAAATAAAATATACAAATAAATAATCCAAATAAATAATCCAAATAAAATATACAAATAAATAATCCAAATAAATATTATAAATAAATAATCAAAATAAATAATATATAAAAAAAATCGATCGAAATCAATTTTCGGTCGTTACAGTACTGACCGAAAATTGATTTCGGTCAGTACTGTAACGACCGAAAATTGATTTCGGTCAATACAGTACCGACCGAAAATTGATTTCGGTCAGTACTGTACCGACCGAAAATGATTTCGGTCGGTGCTGTACTGACCGATATCGATTTTCGGTCGTTACAGTACTGACCGAAATCAATTTTCGATCAGTACAGTACTGACCGAAAATTGATTTCGGTCGAAATTTTTTTTTCTTTCGGTCGAGTTGAAATTCGAACAATGTTTTACGTTAATTTGGCTTAGCAGTCGTGAAAATAGACCCTTTTCTCTTTTTAAATTAATTTAAATATCATAAGGGCAAAATCGTCTTTTTCCAGCCCTTTAGGGGCGGTGACTAGGAAAAAGGGGGCGGTGAATAGCAATCGAGAAAAAGAAACTAAAATTTACTCCAACGTACCACAAAATTAAACTCAAAATGAAATTTATCATTTATCTCTCATAAATAGTCGCATATATGCAATTGATAACTGTTTTATGCGTTTTACTTTTTAAAATAACATAATAATCCAATATTTATATCTATTTACACTGTAAAACGTCAACTACTAGGGACCGTACGATTTAAAATGAAACTATTCATTGCCAGATTGTACTACACATTGACAATCCATTAGGGTTGCAAACGAATCGAATCGAGTCGAATACCGCAATATTCTATTCGTATTCGGATAACAATCGAATACGAATACGAATACTCGAATATTTAGTCGAATCATAAAATCGATTCTTATTCGAATTCGAATATTTTTTCGAATATTCGAATCGAATATCGAATATTTGTATTCAAAGTCATCTTTCATTTTTATTTAATAAAATATAAACAATATCATATCTAAAAATATATATTGAATTATAATAAATTATATTTAGACATATATTGAATTATAATAAGTTCTATTTCAACATATATTGAATTATAACATATTATTTGTAAATATTTTAGTAAGTTATCATATATTATATGTGAATATATATTAATTATACTATATTTTATGTTATATTATTCGAATCGAATAATTCGATTAATTTTCGAATCGAATATTGTGATTTCATATTCGTATTCGTATATTTCTCGAATCAGAAAAAATATTCTTATTCGGATTCGTATTCTAAATATTCGAATTCGAATCTTAAAATTTCGAATCGAATCGCGAATCGAACCAAAAAAGTTCGATTCGTTTGCAACCCTACAATCCATTAATAGACCAAAAAATGTAGATATTACTATTGCTAGTACTATAATCATGGTTTGAGAACCTACTAAATAATAAACAATTTGCTGGTACTATATTTGGATGCGTTTTATATGTATACATATATTTTATTATTGGTTTTATTAACTTTATTCTAAATCTAAAATAATATTTGTAGTCTAAACCGTAAAGTTGTAAAATATATGTGTAAGATTGAAATATTGTAAAAATTGATGTGGAAGTGGATATTACAAAATAGACTTTTGAGTTTGAGAATGAGTTGAATGGTTGGAGAATAATTCTGCATTTTGAGTTTGGGTATGAGTTTGAGTTTGAGAATGCGTTTCTCGGTTGGAGATGGTCTAATATACTTTCACTGAGAAAAAGACATTAAGGCCTGTATATTGCAAATTGCTCCCTAACCTATTGATTTGTTCGCAATTAACAGCGTCATTTATGATGAACTGGAGGCGTTTTTAACTTTCTTTTTCCCGATAATAACTTTGCTTTTTAATGTACACAACAAAAACACATAGGCTGAACAACCATCTCCATGAAATGATTCATCTACTTATGCAGGTGAAAAAGAATAATTTCTCCATATTTAAATAGTGTAATCAAACTCCAACTATTTCCTCTATATATAATACTTTTTATTGCTTAATATATTAAATTGTCGAAGATTGTTTAAATTAGAAATAACTTATAAAAGGAACAACAAACCTAAATTCTCAAATAAAAAATTTAAGAATACATAAATTGAAAATTATGACTTTAAATACCTATAAAATCAAAAGTAAAATAGAATATGATTTTCTTTGAGAAAAAATATTTAATTAATTAAATTATCAGAAATGAAATATTAATTTATTTTCTGGTTGAATAAAATGATCATATATATGTTCATGACAATATGTTTTAAATTTAGTGACACCTATAGGAAAATACCAAATTGAATAAACAAAGCAATACCTATGTCAGAAATTTTTACAGATAAGTACCCGTTTTACTGTTTGTACCAATTTTCTTAGTCTTGACGTACCTTTTTATGTTGTATTGCGTACCACGTCACGCGTTTATATTAGTGGTGGTTAGGTACAGTATACCGTACCAAAAACTGTGATACCGTATACCGTACCGAAATTTCGGTATCGAAAGAAATCATACCAATATCATACCAAAATTTCAGTATACCTTAGATTTCGATACGTTATCATACCGAAATTTCGGTATGGTATTGGTATCATACCTTCTATACCATTCACACAGATGCGTGTCTCGTAACTCGTTTAGTCGTTTCGAATTTTTAGTCAATTCAAACTCCTTAGGCCCCAATAAGATGGATTACTAATTCCAAAATTTTCAAAATAAAAAGATTTTTAATTCATAAAATAACCTTAAATAATTTACAAATTTTAGTCAGTCGCCTTAGTAAGACAAAGAACTTTACATAACCAAAAAATACAACTTTATATACAGTCTAATTAAAACGAAACGGCTATTTTGTATTTCCTTTTGTTTTTTAATGTAAGTAAAATATGGTGGGCCTCAATAATCTTAGAAAGTTGGGTATAGTTAATAATTAATGGGCTAAATAAATTTATGAAGATCCTTATAATATTTTTATCCATTTTATATTTTTTAAAATTATATAATATATGTAGGCGTTTGTATATATATATAATATTAAATTTTAGTATTTCGGTATAATCGGTATACCTAATTTTAAAATTTTCATACCATTACCATACGAAAATTTTCGGTACGTAATACCTTACAAAAAACTTCAGTATACCAAATTTTCGATATTTTCGGTACGTTTCGATACGATAAGGATGATATATTGGTATTTCGGTATATTTCCCCAGCCATAGTTTATACTGTAGCCTATAAGGTTTCTATATGTTACCTTAATGTGTTATATGACGTACCATTTTCTCAATTTATTTCGTACCACAACACGTTGCTATATGGTACCTAAATGTGTTATATGCGTACCTGCGGCGGACCAGGTACTTATGTGCAAAAACATTATTCTAATAGGTACGTATATATAAAATAATACTGACAGGGTACTGAATTACATTTAAAACTAATTTTCTATATTAATAAATAAATAAGAAAAAAAAGTGAAACAAAAAAAACTCTTTCCAAAGCATTTCCAGAAAGATACCCGCACAAGCCCTCAGATTATCTGAATACCTAAATTAATTTTAAAAAAAATTTAAAAAGAAATAAGAATACAAAATAAAGATGTGGATAGAGGAGGGTCTTTTTAAAAAATAGCCTTTGACATGGTCAATTTTAAAAAATAGCACTCTTGACTTTTTTTGGTCAATAATACTCTTTTTAATTAGCATTTAATCATCTTCTTCTTCATCATTTTGCAGCAGAAAGCATTCATTCCAACAAGCAAGCTCACCTAATTTTCTTCCTCTTCATCATCGTCATTAAGAAAAATCACCTACATTTTCTTCTTCTTTTGCAAGTCAGTCGACCTGACCTCATATCAGATTCTTCACAGTCGAAAGAACACTCGAAAGTCCTCAATGAAAGATTTTCGAACCTCACTCTTCACTATAAGTATTTTCCTGGTTGTAGTTTGAACATAACCATCTAAATTTGTAATTCTTAGTCCTAAACCCTGTTCCCAACTAAATGGGTTGTCAAAGCTTTGAAATTCCGGTTGGAAGGACGAATATATTCATTGTTCGTTTTTTAAAATGTCCAATTGACCAGGAGACCCCGCTTGAAAGCAGGCAACCCGCACGTTAGATCATGGGACTCCACATAAAAGCAGGGGTCCCGCACATTAATGCCGCACATATGATCACGGGACCCGCACATAAATTCACGGGACCTACACATAAATTCGCGGGACCCGCGCATCAGTGCAGGCTTCCTGCACATTGGTGCCGCAGATCATGGGACCCGCACATTAATGCCGCGCAGTAGATCATGGGACCCGCACATAAATGCAGGGTTCATGCGCGTAAAAACAGGGGAACCGCGCAGAATCGCTTCTTATCGAACTTTACTGAACTTTACTTCTTTAAACCCTCGTTAATTAACTAAAAATAATTGAAAAATAAAAATAAATAAACATACAAACGATCTGTATCTATATAAAAGAAACGAAACGCCATTTAAATGCACAGCAGCACGTAATAATTACCACAACCACCCAGATCGATCCATCCTTTCTTCTTCATCGTCTCTAAGAAAAAACAGCCTCATTTTTGTCACTAAGTCGAGCTCGAAGTCTGCGAAACAAGTCTTGAAAGAAATACCAAGTTCTAACTCTTTACAGTATGTTTTTCCGTTTCGAATTACGAATTTTAACCCTCGAAATTACATGATTGTGTCAAAGAGATGATGTGTGGCCACGAGAGTGTCGAATTTCCAGCTTGGGTCCCGTGCTATATGTAAGGGTTTTCGAGAGCAGTTAGGGTTTTCGAAAGTTCTTAAGGTTTTGCAAGCTGTTAGGGTTTCAATTATGTGTCGAAATCACAATATCAAACACACACCATCCGTAAATAACATTTTTAAATAATCACTGAAACAAAACAGCAAGAGTGCTGACGGACGCCGTCGCTCGACTCCACGAAATCGTCAGTAGCTCCGACCTCAGGACTACCACGGCCACCGCCGTCTACTGCCGTCTAGAGGCCAACCTTGACGTCGACCTATCGCGAAGGAGGGCGTTCATCGTGGGCGAGATCGACAGATTCCTACACGGCGACGACAATGCTCTCGAGATCGACAGATTCCTACACGGCGACGACGATGCTCTGAGCGAAGTGAGCCAAGGACAAGCAGCCGAGGTTGTCCGAAATGACGCCGTGTAGAAGGACGCATCAGACCCCTGCGCCCAAGGGCACGGGACCTGCGCATTATGAGCTGGGGACCCAGTAGGAAAAACTGAGTACCCGCACATTAGGGTTGGTCACCTTCGCTTATTGAGTGGGATCAATAATTGTTCAATTATTGGTCAAAAGTCGACATGTCAGAGCAGTGCCAGTATACAGTATGTACGGGACAGATGACTTGACATTTGAATTTCGATTGATAAATGAAAGGGACGTGAAGTTCTAATATTATTAATTTCTTAATAAGATAATACTTAATAAAAATTAAGTACGCGATTAAAAAAATTTCACTAGATTAACAATACCAAAGTTCACGTTTTGAAAAAAAATATTACATGTATTTCAAGTTAATTGATCTCTGTCGGGAATATAGTAGAGAGCACACCCAAAAAATATATCCGTGTTTGTGAATTCTGTAGGATGTAACAATCTTATAAACTGAATGTATGTGATTTCATCCAATTTTTTGTTATGTACTATTTTATGATGACTTTATATTGTAGTACAGGGAAAACAATGTATACATACGCACAATTAATCGCCTAATTCCATGGATCGACATTGCAAAAATCGCACATGAACACAGGAGACCCGCATGTTATGGCAGGGTTCTCGCGCATGTAGACAGGGGACTCGCACATATTGCATGGTCTCTGCGCTGAGATGTTCGGGTCCCGTCGAAATTGTTCCGAAGCGATATGAGCAGCGGTCCCGCGCGTTAAGGGTAGGAGACGTGCACGTTATGAGCAGGGTCCCCGCACTTATATTCAGGGGACCCGCGCAGGGAACTGCGTGGCACGCCAGGGGACCAAAAACGCCGCACTTAACATTCAGCCCACCTTCAGTTAAGTGTCATATCAAATCACACATCACTCTCATACTGAAAAAAATTGGAAAACACATAGAAATTAACCTTTTACAATTCTATACCCTAAATTCGTATCCAACTCACGTAAAATTAATACCAACACAGAAAATTTTTATTCAACAAAACAATACTAAAAACCTGTCCCAATCATTATTCAAAATAGAACAGGCGAGGTATTTTCTGAAATCCTTCATATGAATTTGATTCAGGCGGGAGACGTCGTCCTTCTTCACCATAAGCGATAATGCCGCCCGCAACATTGCAACACCATCTTCTCACTGAAAATGATATCCAACATTATATGTATTTTTTAACACGATAAATATGAACGATAAATAAAACGCAACATTTCATGATAATTTACGAATTTGGTCTTGTGAAGTCGCGACACCAACTAGTTAGCCACGTCTTGCCCGGGATCACGTTCTAGTTTATCGATGTCATCCGCGACATAGCGCTTGTTGAAGTCAGGAGGTGCATCCAAATCGTAAATCGTGAATGTTCTCGCTTCTACATCAATAGGAAACAACGCCCACGGGCCTCGCGTACGGATAGGGATGGCAATGTGGGTCGCTAAATCCCACGACGTGTTCTTCCACTGTTCATCTTCTCCCTCAGCGTACGGGATCAATGACTCGAAGCCTTTTCCTGCTGCTGCCTTCCTTGTGTAGTGCCACCCCTCGCTCATCGAGTTGCGTCTTAAAGCTATGGGCCATGTACGCGACTCTGTGCGTACACGATTTGCTAGCTCTTTGCATGTTGAGGATCCCAGCGATGCATTCATCGATGGGCTGCAATAAAATATAGACCGTTATTCAACACATTCAAGTAAGCGCAAAAGCATTTGGTAAATTGATACATACCATCTCATCGAGCGGCATACCCTCAGTCGCAAGGTTCATGAGCCATTTAGGGTCGTTTTTTTGTAGCCGGCCGTCGACTTTCATACCGCAGATCTTCATAAGCCCTAAAATCCGTGTTTCAACGGTGGGCCAAAATTTGGTTACCTTCGTTTGGATATGCTGCTCGAACGCTGAAAGCTTTGGACCCTTGACTGTAATCATCGAGGGGAAATCTGTGAACGGCGTCAGCTGGTACCAAGATGGCTTCTTCGTCCACTCAGGGGTCTTCTCCTTCACGACTCCTTTTCCTTTGTCGACCGCTCGGTCAGAAATCGAAGCCTCGGCGTGCGTCTCGACCTGAGCCTCGTCCTCCTGAGCCTCGGCGTGTGTCTCGACCTTCTGAGCCTCAACCTGCCGAGCATCGTCCTCCTGAACCCCGACATCGTAACTGCCCCTCCACAACGATGGGTCCACCTCGACCTCTTCCATTCTCTCAGCCTCTTTACTGGTCCATTCCGGTTGGACATAATCACTGTAATGGTTATGCGCCCATTCGGACAGACTGTGACCGTCCCATACGTCATGACTCGAACCTCGTATGGTCCCATGTACGAGCTGGTCCATCTCTCATCGTTATCTATACAAGAAAATTTGAAAAAGAAGTATATAATTTTTTCCACACTTTAGTATAAAAATTTACCGTAAGGCGCTTCAGCATGTGTAGCGTCTGATCCACCACCAAACTCGATCGGATCGACATCTACATCGTAAATAGTAACTGATAAGTAATCTACACAACTAATTAAAAAAATAAGTATAAAAAACTTACGATGAGGCGCTTCAGCATGCGGAGTGCGCGATCCACAAAAAAATCGACTCGCCAGCTCCTGAACCGAGTTCCCCAACCCTATGATGCTCTCGCGCACGATTTCATTTGGCTACAACGTTCCTCGTACACATCCCACCTTCTCTCGTTCGTCGACCATCGTCGACCCTCTTCGTCTTGGAACTGTTGGAACAGCATGCCAAGTTGGTCGAATCGCCCAAATAAGTCAGTGAAGTTTTGTTCCGCACAACTCGACCATTCCTCGAAGCGTACCTCTGAGGTGAAACCATATCCACTTGATGGACCCGTCCATGGAGGTGCATGAAACCCGTGCTCCGGTGGAGGTTCGGGGATGTCGTCGTGAGTCATCAGCATATTATCGTCGCGACGGCCACTGTTCTCGATCTTGGGGATGGCCTTAGCTTTGAAATTCTGCCGGCTAGGACCCTCGCCGCGATCGCGGTGGCCATGGGAAAACCTAGCACCCACTCCCTGCACGAGTAGTTTTGCACACGCTCGAATAGCTCGTGTGCCGCCCCAATGTAAAAAACGTTGTCCCTAAAGTACGTTGCCTCCAACTCGTCCAGTGAAGGCACTAACAACCCTCGTACAGGGGACCCGTGGGCGGTAGCTGCGACCGTCCCCAGCTTCGGACATCCCTTGCGACGCCAATCGTTCGTCCCCACCTCAGCATGCGTGGCGTAAAATGTTCTATTTGCGGCTCGCAAAGACGTGTTCAACGCCCGATATGCACTCGTATGCAAGTATCTGAATACAAATAACGCAAAAAATATTAGGAATTATTTATATGTCAAAACAAGGTATGTGAAACTTAATTATAAATCACCTGAAGTGGTTGTACGAACCCACTGATCAGCCACTCCCGTGCCCTCTCCCGTAGATTTACATTTATAGCGCATATGACCTCCTTTAAAGCCACGCTGCCCCAAGGATACTGGAAGAAAGCAAAGCGGTCTTCGACTAGACTGACCCATGAACTGACGATGGTGCCCTTCTTTGACGGTCGAGGCATCAGCACGACGGTGGTGAAGTAGACGTCCGCCAACTTCAGCTTCTCGAAGTCCACACCTTCCTCGTGGCCAGCCAACTCCTCCAACGCATGCTTGAGGTGCAACATGCGGACTGTTGATCTGTCGTAAAAATATCTCGCGGTGAATTCTGAGTCGCGGTTCGCCGGCGGTAGCTCGGCTGCGAACTTGAGCCCAGTGATGACAATACTCCAATTTTGAAAATTTGAGTGGTTTTTTGCCAACAATCATCCACATCTCTTCGCGGTTGTGCAGCATCTTCTGCCTCTGGATGAGGTACCACAACAACTGGTCCGAGAGGTTAAAATCTGACTCGGCACTAACAAGGCGGTCGAACGGACTCTCGTTCCTAAAAATCTCCCACTCGTGGTGGTTCAGACACTGTCTTATCAGATGGCTGGCCTCGCTGTATAACGAGGTCAGCGTGACACGGCAATTAGGAACTTCGTCCCTTGTGCCCAGCTTATTCATCACAACCTAATTTATACGTAAAACACACTTTAGCTAATTATGTAGTATGAATATTGAAAATAGAAAACCCTTATGCACAGATGCGCAGGAACCGCATCACATATGCTGAGAAGTACGGGTCCCCTGCTCATAACGCTCGGGTCACGTGACATTGCACGCGCGCAAGGTCACGGGACCCGCGCGTTAAAGGCAGGGGGCACGCGCGTTATGAACAGGGGACCCGCGCTTATACGAAGGGGACCCGTGCTGTGGCCATTAATGGGCGGGACCCTTGAAATACGCACAAGTCCCCTGCTGCTAAACAGGGGTCGTGTGCTTGCAAGCACGGGACCCATGCATTAAAAAACGGAGTACGCTTGCAAGCACATGTCCTATGCTCGTAAGTACGGGTCTTATGCTGCCAAGCACGGTCCTCTACTTGCAAGCACGGCTCCGCACCAAATTAATGTTCGATGCGTCATTCCCAGATCCCCTTCTCGCGTTAAATGGAAGAAGATGAAGAGTAGAACAAAGACATTCACTCTTTGGGTGTTCACGGTGATTGCCATTGTCGATTGAGGTTTGGATTTCGGTTTGAGTTGCAGAAACGATTTGGGGAGAGAACGTTTCGTGTGCAGGAGAATGATTTAATTGAATTGAAAGTGAAAGTGATTACTTTTTTACTTTTACTATTCTATCACGGGTCTGATGCTTCAGATTCGCTACAGTAAAACCTGTAAACCCTTTAATTTTTTCGTTGATGTGCTCTTGAAGTTGTTGATTACCATTAATAAGGGTAAACTAGTCTTTAGCGCAAAGTTAATAAGGGTACAAAGGTAAAATCCGATTTTGGGTGCTATTTTTTAAAAGATGACCAAGTCAAAAACTATTTACTTAAAAAATCCGGATAGAGAAGGACAAGTGCCTGCTTCAAGTTGCTGTGCACTGTTTATTCCTTCATGTTTTGCATAATGTTTGGGGTTTTATTGGAGTTTCTTCAACCTCATTGCTAGCGTTTATGGCTGGATTTAGGGTTTTTTGGAGATGCACTAAACAAGTGTTTCCGATAACATGAGAAATCCGACAGACGAAGGCTCACATGTGATCAAATACAACCAACCACAACCTAACAACAGAAAACAAAACTGAAAAAGAACAAAGAAACAAAGCCTACGCAAAATGACTAAAGACCTTACTGATATGGGGCTATCACAAAGAAATTTATATGTGTTGGAAAATATATATAGCGGTAGATTAAGTATTACAAAGTTTTGGTGCGTGCATAAGGTGCTTATTGGTAAGGGTTGAAAGGGACGTGTTTGGGGACGTGTTGGGGGACGTGTTTGGGACGTAAAAGAAAGTAAAAGACATGAATATTCTGAGGTACGTGTAGGTCCGCGATCGGTGCGGACCTTAGTCGTGCACGTGATCTGGTGCAAACGGGACATAATAAGGACGTAAAAAGAGAGAACAAGAGATTACGTAGTTCAGATTCGTTTGAATCCTACGTCCACCGCACTCAACACTTTTCATTATCACTCTTGATTGTACACACTCAATCCTCTCTTTTTTTCTCTCTTAAATACATGAAAGTGGAAGAACTGAAAATTTTCTAAGTGTTTATCGTGGTGAGTGTTAGAATGAGAATTATGTGTGAAGAAATATGAAGTCCTCCGTTTATCAGGGACATCAGACTGGGACTTGACCCTGGGTTGTCAGGAGCAGGGGGCTGGCAGCTGCTTTTCTGTGCTGTCAGGGACATCAGGCGGCTAAAGATGGGATGCATTCCATCACAGAGGGGCATTAGACAGCATAAAACAACTTGTCAGGAATAACTTTTCAGTGTTGTCAGGCGCAATCAGACGTCTTTTTAGACTTCTGACCGTTTGGTGAAGCTTCCTCACGACACTTCCTCAGGACGACAGGACCTGCTTAGCACAATAAGTCCCAAAACACTCCCTAATATGGATGTTAGTTCCCTAAAGCCTTTCGGAGGTCCCTAAAAGCCTTATTCCATGTTTTTATCTCCCTATTTTCCCAAAACTCTAATTTCTTTCAATTCTTTCTAATTATCGCCTTAGTCTAAATTATTCCCTTAATTTCGTTATTTAGCCTGCCTAATTCTCGTGCCACATCAACCACTCCCCTACTCTAATTTGCATTTGGGACAAAGTGAATTAGAGTAAATACTTTTAAGGCATGCGATACTTCCGTGACAAGGAGCTGTTTCTTACCGTTCTCGGGAAGTCGCATTCTCTTGCAATGGCTCTTCGCGTTTACTTCCTCCTTCCTCACTTTTCAAACTCGTGATTTTATCCTTCATGATTTTTTTGATAGCTCCTTGTATGGTTTGTGGGATTTTCCTGGTGCTGATTAGGGCTTGCGGTGGAATACGACTTCCGGCAGACTTTAATCGAATACGAGGGCCGACTGAGCTGAGGCAGCTTTGACGCATGGGACGTTCACGGCGCGGACCTCGCACGGACTCGAAAGGGACCTAGAGAGGACCTGACATAGATCTGGGCATTTCAATGGTTAGGTTACTACCTGTTTCTACGGAGAAGTTGACTTTGTGCCACCTGGAGTTTCCGGAGTAGTCGCGACACAGAGTTGGTGTTCTTTCCGCAAGTTTTACTTCTTCTTAGGTGGTGGGCCACGTAGCTTCCGGACTGTCCGCAAAGTCGTCAATCCAGGACCTGGAGATAACTAACCAGACAGATCTAGTGGCGCAGCAGAGAGGGAACTGCGGAGCTCCCTGGAGAAAGAAGGACGAAAATGCAGCTCTTATGAAATAGCTCACGAAGGATCTCTGGAGCTCCTTCGTTAAGGAGAAAGAAGAGTGGGATGCCGATTTCGCGCGCAAGACGGAGGTGCATGTGGCTGCCCAGTTGGTGGATGCGAAGGTTGAAGGTGCCTTTGCCAGCACCATCTTCCGTCCCCGACGGATGAGAAGAAATTCTTATAGGACCTGGCTGAATACTAGCACCAAGCCTATTCGAAGGACTATCTGTTGAGGGATTTTGGGCCTCTGTTGCAACACTATTTCATGGGCAGCTTCAGTGCCAGGTTCTCCGGGACTGAGGCCATGTGTGCTATTCGGGACCTTCCTTTTCCTCGATGCTTCAGGGAGATCCGCAGGCCTTCGAGGACCCTCATTTTTTACTCTCTGCTCCAAAGAAGAATGTAGAGGTTAACTCCCCTATGCTTATGTATCTCTGTTGGAGCCCGTTTTTCTTAGGCTTTATAGTCATCGTTGCATCCGTCATCCTTGGGATCTGGAAGGGACCTTGCAGGGACCTGATGGTGGAACTCCTCTTCGAGCCTCGCACTTTGAAGGTGATACCCAAGTCCTGCAATGTTTTAGGGAGCATAACTCCCCTATGTTTATGTATCTCTGTTGGAGCCCGTTTTTCCTTAGGCTTTATAGTCATCGTTGCATCCGTCCTCCTTGGGATCTGGAAGGGACCTGGCAGGGACCTGATGGTGGAACTCCTTTTCGAGCCTCGCACTTTGAAGGAGATACCCAAGTCCTACTGTACATTGCTCCTAGCTCCCTGGGACATCCTATTTGTATAAACCTCTTTTCTGCCTTTTTTTTCATCATGGTGATGGCCAGTAAAAGATACTTTGTCATGTTTTTTTCTTCCGAGACATAATGGTGTGGGGAGCTTAACTCCTATGATCGCATGTTTCATCAGAGTTCCCTTTCTCCCGTATTACATGTTCATGTTTTTGTGCTTTGTATCCTTTCGAGACGTGATGGATGTTTCTAGGAACATCATTGTCGTGGCATGGTTATAGCGCCAGCTCGCTTAAATGCGTGGGTATAGCGCCAGCTAGCTTAGTAATTCGTAAGCCAAGTACGAAATCACGCCATCGGTTGCAATGACCGTCGTCATTGTCCCCATGTGTCATTTTGTGCTAGGCTCTATTTCTCCTTAGCAAATTTAGTATTTATGTAGACCCTTAGGTCCTTTGAAAAATATGGGGATCCCCTCATTGATTTACCCTGGTTATAGCGCCAGCTTCGCTATGGTACCATTCACGTCGCAGGCTTACTGAGAGCCATTGACGTCATGTACGCCCGCAGCCCATCAGCGGCGCTATCTTGTACACCCTTATGATCATCATTGACATCGTAGATGGATTATCTTTGACGTCCTGTACACCGCATGTCCGTCGACCTTTGGCATCAAATTACACTGCAGATATATTATTTTGGCGTCTTGTACACCACAGGTCCGATGACCTTTGGCATTGATTATATTATACGGTGCACCGTTTATTATATAATATTTATATACCGACGAGGAGGTATTTCCTTAGGGACCTCATTAGTTTACCCTTGTTATAGCGCCAACTTCGCTTTTGGGTATAGCGCATGCTGGTTAAATGCGTGGTTATAGCGCCCACTCGCTTAAATACGTGGTTATAGTGCCAGCTCGATGCGTGGTTAAAGCGCCCGCTCGCTTAAATGCGTGGGTATAGCTTCCGCTCGCTTAGTATTCGGACTTCTTGTTGGAGGCTTGGGAGGAAGTAATGGCAAAATTGAGCTCCTCTCCGCTCGGTTAATGAGGAGGTCCCTGGCTCCAGATCTCCGTTGATTCGGACCTTCGACCGCTCATGTGTGCAATTTCAGGCTCCGTTGGAAATTGGAATTCCCTTTGCCTGGTGGTCCTATTATGATAGGGATGTAAGCCTTAACTAGAGCTGGCCCCTATCCAGAGGAGGTTGGGTTGTCTGCCTTTAATCGGCACAGATCCCCCAAACTCCTTATTGGCCCACCTACTGACCTTGGTCGAGGCCACGGTCAAGGAACTCCTTATCGCCGTGCACTGTTTATTCCTTCATGTTTAGCATAACGTTTGGGGTTTTATTGAGTTTCTTCAACCTCATTGCTAGCGTTTGTGGCTGGATTTAGGGGTTCTTTGGAGATGCACTAAACAAGTGTTTTCGATAATATGAGAAATCCAACAGACGAAGGCTCACATGTGATCAAATACAATCAACCACAATCTAACAACAGAAAACAAAACCGAAAAGAACAAAGACACAAAGCGTAAGCAAAATGACTAAAGACCTTACCATATATTCTATTGATCATAAAAAATCTCCATTCTCTGTTAGTTATATCTTCTGTTTCTAATACATTTTGTAATATAAATTCTCCATTAAAACAATTAGCTCAAAATAATATTACAAACGAAAGATACAATAATAAGAAGCCAAAGTTCTCCACAAGATTTAAAACGATTTTGGACATCGACAACAATCATCCTAGTAAGACGAGGTTTTCCATTCGAATGCTAATGCGATAATTTATGGAAATATCGTTCTCAAGTTGGATGGAATTTCAATGTAAATCTCATTTACTCCAAGAAATGAAATGCTTCATTTTGTACTTTGAATAACAAAATATCATATCTAAATTGTTCTGAATAAGAAATAACTAATTATTACAAGTGCGTCTGATCTAACTTTGTGTAATTCTAAAAGTATTATAACTTTTCATAACGTATTACTAACTAGGAAAATTCAATCAGTGGAAGGTATTTGTTTTAATTCCTTTTGAAGTCAAGAACGCAAGCTCGTAGCATATCTTCCAGGGTTTGAATAGTTCGTTCGGACTGTCCGTCGGATTGAATAGTTATTTACGCTTCGATCTTACTGGGATCCACCGAGATTCCATTTCCAGAAATGACGTGTCCAGAGAGGCCACTTGTTCGAGCTAAAATTCACACTTTTCGAATTTGGCATAGAGTTGTTTCTCCCGCAGAATTCCTAGGACTGTTCGTAGGTGGGTTGCGCGTCTTCCTTCATCTTAGAATATATGAGAATATCATCGATGAATACGATAATGAAGCGATCGAGGAATCTTTGATAACCCGATTCATCAGGTCCATAAAAGCGGCTGGTGCGTTTGTCAGCTGCAAGGCATGACAAAAAACTCGTAATGGCCGTACCTCGTGCTGAACGCGATTTTCGAAACATATGCCTCCCTGATTTTCAGTTGATGGTATCCCGAACGGAGGTCGATTTTCGAGAATACCGCCGCCCCTTGTATTGGTCGAACAAATCATCAATCATTGGCAATAGATATTTATTCTTGATGGTGTTCTTGTTCAGCTCTCTATAGTCGATGCATAGCGTCATTGACCCATCATTCTTCCGTACAAAAAGGACCGGTGCTCCCCAGAGAGAGAAGTTGGGCTGAATGAATCCTTACTGTAGCAGTTCCTCCAACTGTTCCTTCAACTCTCGTAGTTCATTTGGTGCTAGTCGATAAGGGGCTTTAGAGATTAGAGCTGCTCCTGGTACTAGGTCAACTGTGAACTGTATTTCTCGATTAGGGGGTAACCTCGGGAGATCATCGGGAAAAACATCGGGAAACTCATTTAAGATTGGCACATTCTTCAACTCTGGCTGGGGAACTTCCTCCGTCTTTACCGCATATATAAGAACGGACTCACAACCCGACCTCAGAAGTCGCTGAGCCTTTAGAGCAGAAATTCGAGTTATGCTATTCTGGTTTGCCTTACCCGAAAAAGTGAACACCTCTTCTTCGGATGGTTGGAATCTAACGATCTTCTTATTACAGTCAATTGGCTCCATATTTTAAAAGCTAATCCATCCCGAAAATAACATCGTACTCGTTCTTCGAGATTACGATCAGACCGACGCGTAGACATCTACCCTCAACGGTTACAGTGCATCCTTCCAATAATTGGTTAGTGCGCGTCGGATCTCCTTGTGGTAAGGTTACTAATAGTGCATCCGTTAGGAATTATTTATTGTGTTCAATTAATTAGTTTATAGGTCTTGTATTTTGTTTAAGTGAACTGTGCTTTAATATTTCAGAGCCCAGTGACCTTATTATTGTAATGGGCTTACAAGGGCCCAGATACTATATACCAACATGTGTTATAAGTACTAAAGTCCTAACACCATCGTAGGGTGTCTTGTGTATGAAAATTATAGAGAAAATTTTTAGTGAAGCCCCAACCTTCAACTCACACACACACCCCACGGATTCAATTCTTCCCATCTCTAAATCGTCTGATGTTCCGCCTTGACTTGTTGGCATGTGAGACACTGGCTTACAAACATCGCAATGTCTCTCTTCATTCTTGGCCACCAGTATGTCTCTCCTAAATCTCGGTACATCTTCGTGGCTCCAGGGTGTACTGAGTATGTAGTGGCGTGTGCCTCCATCATTATGGTATTACGGAGTCCGGCACTATCAGATACGTACAGACGATTGTTATGGAATAAGATTCCGTCTCCTCGTATCTTGAATTCGGTTGAAGTCTCGGTTCTTTGCTCGCTTGTCATTTTCAGGTAAAGCTCATCTTGCTCCTGAGCTTTCTTGATCCGTTCCGGCAACGTAGGTTGAAGAGTTAACGCCGCCATTCTAGCCTCGATTTCGCCAAAATTGATCACTTCCACATTGAGCTGGTGGAGTTCGGTGTTGATTGCTTTTCGACTCAAAGCATCAGCAACTACGTTGGGCTTGCCCGGATGATAATTGATCACACAGTCGTAGCCTTTAACGAGTTCTAGCCAACGTCGTTGCCTCATATTTAACTCCTTCTGGGTGAAGAAGTATTTCAGGCTCTTATTGTCGGTCTAGATCTCGCACCGCTCCCCGTAGAGATAATGACGCCAGATTTTTAGGGCGAACACCACTACTGCAAGTTCGAGATCATGCGTGGGGTAATTCTTCTCATAAGGTTTCAACTGTCGGGAGGCATACGCAATTACCTTCTCGTTCTGCATCAGCACGCACCCCAAGCCAATCTTCGAGGCGTCACTGTAAACCGAAAAGCCTTCGGTACCGGAGAGAATCGTAAGAACTGGAGCCGTTGTCAATCGTTTCTTCAGCTCCTGGAAGCTTTGCTGGCATGCTTCCGTCCACTTGAATGGGACGTTCTTCTTCGTCAGGTTCGTGAGTGTCGAGGCAATGCTGGAAAGTCCTTGATGAACTTTTGATAGTATCTAGCAAGTCCGAGGAAGCTCCTGACCTCCGTGGGAGTGGTTGGTCGTGGCCAATCGCTTCGGCTTCGATCTTGCCGGGGTCCACGGAAATCCTGTTTCCGGAGACAATATGTCCTAGAAAGGCCACTTGCGTGAGCCAAAGTTCACATTTCTTGAATTTGGCGTAGAGTTGCTTTTCCTGAAGAATTCCGAGAACCGTTCGTAAATGAGCTTCGTGTTCCTCTTTTGTTTTAGAATAAACGAGGATATCATCTATAAAGATGATTACGAAGTGGTCGAGGAATTCTTTGAAAACCCGTGCATTAGGTCCATGAATACAGCTGGAGCGTTCGTCAACCCGAAAGGCATCACTAGAAACTCGTAGTGGCCATACCTTGTGTTGAACGCCGTTTTCGGTACGTCGGCTTCACGAATCTTCAGCTGGTGGTACCCCGATCGTAGATCAATTTTGGAAAATATGGATGCTCCCTGTAACTGATCGAACAGATCGTCATTTCTAGGCAGCGGGTATTTGTTTTTGATTGTCAGTTTATTCAGCTCTCGGTAGTCGATACAGAGTCTCATCGACCCATCCTTCTTACGAAAGAATAGAATCGGTGCTCCCCGGCGAGAAGCTGGGCTGAATAAATCCCTTCTGCAGTAGCTCGTCGAGTTGCTCTTTTAACTCTCGTAGTTCGCTTGGTGCTAAACGATACGGAGTCTTAGAGAACGGCGCTGCTCCTGGAGTTAGGTCGATCGCGAATTGAAGTTCTCGATCGGGGGGTATTCCCGGGAGATCGTTGGGAAATACATCGAGGATTTCATTTGCAACGGGTACGTCTTCTAATTTCGGTTGAGGCGATTCGTCAATCTTTATTGCGAATAGTAGAAAGGACTCGCATCCCGACTTCAGGAGTCGTTGGGCTTTTAAGGCAGATATTTTGTGGATTTTGCCCTTCTCCTTCACTCCCACGAACGTGAACATTTCGTCTTCAGGAATTTGGAACGCCACCATCTTCTTCTGGCAATCGATTATGGCCCCATGTTTCGAGAGCCAATCCATTCCGAAGATGACATCGTCGTCGTTCATCGGGATCATGATCATGTCTATGCTCAAACTCTTCCCTTCGATCATCACGGGACATTTCTCCAACACTAAATTAGTTCAAGTTGGATCCCGTATGTACTACGTAGTTGGAGTCAGATACAGTGGGAGAGATGTCTACGTTGGTCACATTTTGGCCGCCACAAACGAGTGCGTGGCTCCAGAATCAAACAACACGGAAGTAGGCACATCATAAATTTGTAACGTAAACGGTCACCACTGTAGGATTTGCCTCTGCCTCTTCGTTGGTTAAGGTGAACACCCGCGCTGGAAACGGTGGTGGTAGTGCCTCCACCCCTTCATTAGTCAATGGGAACACTCGAGCCGGAGCCAGTGGTAGTGCCTCCACCTCTTCGTTGGTCATTGCAAATACTCGAGCTGGAACCGGTGGTGGTCGAGCGAGCATCGGAGTCGGGTTCCTGGGTTGGTCGCAGACTCGTGCGTAATGTCCCTGTTTCTCGCAAAGAAAACAAACGACATTGGGGTTATATCCGGCTCCAAAGCAAACGCCGACGTGGCTGCGCCCACATTGTTGACACTGGTGTGTTGTACTGAGGTCGGTTCGGCGCGCCGAGTGGTCCATGGTTCGGCCCCGGTCGCCATTTGGATGGTCCCGAGCGACCTCCTTGGTTAGGTCCTTTCCCAAAGAATTGTCTCTTTCGGTCACCTCCACCTCCTTGCTGATTCTCCGTTCTCTTTCCTTGCTTCTTGCGCCGCCACGATCTGAGCCTCTGCTTGCTCCGCGATAATGGCTCGTTCGGCTACTTGTGTGAAGCGCACACCCGGGGTACCCGACATGCTTACGTCGCGGTAAATCTCGGGTCTGAGGCCCACCATGGAACGAGTCACCTTCAATGCATCAGTAGCTACCATGTGTGGGGCGAAGCGAGATAGCTCTTCGAATTTACGAACGTATTCCGGCACTGTCATCCTTCCTTGTCGGAGGTTGATGAATTCGTTCATTCATTGTGCTTGCTCGTGGGCTGAGAAGTATTTTTCGTAGAACAGCTCTTTGAACCTATCCCATGACATCGTAGCGGGGCAAGGATTTTGATGGTATCCCATTGATGGTATCCCACCAAAATCGCGCACTTCCTCATAACATTGAAACGGCACAGAGAACCTGTTCGCTCCCTGGCACCCGAACGTATACGAACATATCTTCAATGGTTCGGATCCAGTCTTCTGCCATCGAAGGATCGGTAGCTTGCTCGAAAGTTGGAGGATTCAGTTTACGGAATCGCTCCCCGAGGATTTTCGCACGTTCGGGCTGTGGAGATCGGTTGCTTTGAGGAATTCGCCGATGTGCTCTGACTGGCGCCGGATCAGTTCGGTAAGTTGTCGAATGGTCGCGTCTCGTTCATTCGTGGAGGACTCCGATCCGTCCCTACGACTGTTTTCTCCCTGATGGTTGTTTCCTCTAACCATTTTCTTAATTATCTATATTCTCGTAACATAGAAAAGCACAAAAAAAAACACATAAGCATTTACATATATTCACGTAATAGTATAAGTCTTACAGGCGTAGGCTGATCCTCCCGGCTTTTGAGCGGCAGTACATGGACGGTCTACAGAACCTAAAACCTAGCGCTCTGATACCACCTGAAACGACACTACTTCCTAAATACGTATATTGGCGGCTTTATGCAGCGTAAGCAGCGGAAAGTCCATTTAATAAAAACTTTGTAAAACATAATAATAACATGTTCTGGGCCGAAGCCCAAAAATCTAAACCCGAAAGTATGAAATTGTTTTACAACACACACATTTATAATTTAGACCGAAGCTCAATTATTAGAAGTATGAAACACAAATAGAGAATACTCCACAGGCCAGTCCCCATGTAGTGCCCCGCACTCAAAAGTCCGTGGAGTCACCGCCAACAGCCGCCTCACCTACATACGTAAACCCTGAGCGTTTGCCCTGTAGATGAAAACATGCAATGCAAATGCTCTCACACCCCAATCACGACTTATCTCACAATATACACATTCCCCACAAGGGGTCAGTAGCTCGGGAGGCCCCACTCCCTCCATATAAAGTGCGCCTTAGTTCTAACCTCACTCATACAACTACCCCACTCAATGTCACTGTACAATATTACCATGACTTCGCACTCCCCTCGTAACACGTGTATGCAAATGCCGTGCAAATAAAATGCAACATAATAAAAAAATGCAACATATTCTCCCCACATTTATATATTACATGTCGGCCCGAGGTATTAGCTCGGCCCGATCCCAAAAAAAAATTCAACAAATAATTCAGGCCGAAGCCCGCGTTCCGATTTTAATCGGCCCGAAACCGTAACCAGCAAACTCCCTCCCGATTTTATACTAAAAGTTCTAAGTTTAATTCTGTCTACCTTAGGGCTCTAATTTCACAATTGATCCTTAATTTAAAATATTTTAAAATTCTAACGCCAGTTTTAGTTTAAGTTCCAAAAATATTTAAGAAATTATTAATCTTTCCCAAATTTAAAATCATTTCAAAATCTATCTCAGATTTTTCAGAAATTACAACTTTTCCCCAAGACTTTTGAAAATTCACGATTATCCCTAACCGAAATATATAATGTTTATTTAATCCCTCGGAATTACAGAAAATCGCATAAAGACCCCAACCGAATGTTAAAAATATTTAGTAAACACCTCGGAAATTTTGAAAATTACTCTAAGGTCCCTAGTCGAGATTTTTAATATTTATTTAACCTTCCAAAAATTCTGAAATTTACATAGGGTTCACTAACCAATATATATATATATATATATATATATATATATTTATTTATTTATTTAATTTCGCAACTTTCGATATTTATACAAGTCACCCCAACAAAATTTTTAGAATATTTATATTTAATCCGAGAGTTTCTAAAAATATAGTTTTAACCCCAACCGATTTTATTGATTATTTATTTAAGCCCATAATTTCTAAATATTTAATTTTGACCCCAACCGAATTTAATGATTATTTAATTAAATCCAAAAGTTTTTGAAAATTTAATCTTTGACCCCAACCAAGTATCAATATGTTTATATAGCCCCCAAAACTCCTGAAAAATTTCAATTCAACCCTTAGCCGTCGTATAGCTCCCAAAACTTCTTACAAATTCCAATTTAACCTAGCCGAAATTTAGTATATTCACAATTCACCCCAACGAATTTTTTTTGATACTTATTTTAGACCTTTAAATTTAAAAGAAACCCTAGAAAACCTTAATTTGCAACACTACTTAAATTTTTGCCCTATCCTCTTAATTCAAAGTCTTCTAACCCTATTTTCAAGTATTCATCCTCCCTAAGCTAACCGATATATATATATATATATATATATATATATACATAACTATATTTTAAATTTTTTATTTCAGTTTTAAGATTTGAAATTTCTGAGGTTAAATCTCTAATATTAGTAGGAGATTCATTTTAAATTTATTTTTATTATGAAGTAATTTTATTACTTCGGACATTCTATAGGGTTCAGATTTTGAATTGTTCTTTTAATTATTAGATTTTTTAAATCTGGATCGTCTGTTTCTTTTAATATTTCGGGAAGATTATTATCACGAACATTTATTTCTTGAAACTGGGATATAATTTGATATAAATTATTATCTTCTAATTCAGATTCTGAACTATCTAGATTCTTAGAGTAATGTTGTCCTATTTGACAATTTTGGCATTCATTCGTTTCTGATGACGTGATTTCTTCGATGACATTATTACTTTCATCGTTTGAGTTTGATTCTGATAATTCACTATCAGATTCTAAAAGAATTTTGATAATGTTTCTTTTAATTCATTATCAATTTCTAAACTATTAATTTTCTTTTTAGTCCAGCAAGTACTTGCTTTATGACCGATTTTACCGCATTTTCGGCAAACAATAGGAGGAAATTTATTATTGTATTGATTATTTTTATTATCTTTTGAGAAATTTGTTCTCTTCTTTTAAATTTTCGATTTTTTCTTCTTTCATATTGTTTAGAAGAATATTGTTTAGTTTTGTGTTCTTTACGAGTTTTACTCGTAGAAGGATTTTCCATACCGAATTGACCACAGAATTCTCCTAATTGTTTCTTTTCATCAAGAGAATGTCTCTTGAATTGTTTATTTAATTTTATTTCATTGCATAAGGCTAAACTTTCTTGTATGCAAGTTCCTATAAGTTTACCGTAGGTATAGGAGTTATAATCAATACTTGATTCTCCTTTCCTAAGGTTATTCCTTACTCTTTTTGCAAAGGGTAAAGGAAGGCCATCTATAAATTTAGATTTCCAGTGAGTACTATTAGACTCAGGGAGTTCCATAACTCGACTAAGGAAAGTATCTTTATACCATCTAAAGGATGTAAGAGTTTTACACCTAAGATTTTGGAAAAGAGTTCTGATATTTTCAGAATTATCAGACCATCGGCCTGTAAAATGTTCTATAATATTTACACATGTAAACAGCGTTTTCAACGATTTCGTCGTTTTCTTCTTTCATAGTTTGATAAATATCTTCTTGTTCTCGTGGGGTTAAATAATTGTCCCACCAACCTTTTAACTTACCAGTAAAGTTGCCGATGAGGCTTGGCTCTACTGGTCAAGCTGAGGCGCTTAGGGTCATGTTGGGAGAGGTACTAGGTTCGAATCTCATCCCTGTGACATTTCCCTAGGCCTGCCCACATGGGCCCAGACATGTGTGATTGACCTGGTCGGCCGCTTAGCAGGTAGTGGGTCGGCCCCGGGGTTTCACCATTGGCTTTCCCCGGTTACCAAAAAAAAAAGCTGACCAGTAAAGCCAGCTACGATCATTTTAGCAACAACTCCTCGCTATTATGATTAGCTTTGCAAATTGTGCTATACATTTACATTCTATGAATCATGTTAAAAATTTGTCTCTTGGTAGAACCATCTAAATTCCACTCATATATACTTCTACCACTATAGGAATTATTGAGTGTAAATTCTTGTTCTTCGAACAATGCATCTTGAGGAGTTGGCCTAGGGTAATAATATTTACTTTGAATTGGCCTACTAGCATATTTTGTATGCTTGAGTTTATTAATTTCTTCATTAAATGTGTCTTGAATATTCTGAATATTATCAGAATTTTCGAGTCGATCTTCAAACTCTTCACTTAAAGTATTAAGCTTCAGATTCTTAAGTTTTTCTTCAAATAAATTTTCTATATGAGAAATCGATTTTAATTTAAAATCAATAATTTCAGGAGGAGGCTGAACACTCGGAGAAGCTTTATTAACTGTTCCAAGTTCAATTTTATCCTTTAAAAGATGATTTTTAATATCTTTTACTGAAGACGAAATATCTTCAATATTTTTCTTTAATAAGGAAATTTGTTCTCCTAAAACAATAACATACATATTTGTATAATTTTGTTGTTTTAAAAGACAATTAATATGACTTATAGTCACAGTAAGCGTCTCATTTTCAAATAATTTTTGGAAAGCATTAAAATATCTAATTTCATTTTCTTTTAACATTTGGAAAAGACCGTTAAAGTACACCTTACTTCTTAATATCCCACCATGCCTCTGATACCATATGTTATAAGGATCTTTACAAAAGTTTGAAAACTATACAAAAGAGTGATGATTGATACATGGTAATAACAACCTATCAAACCTCGATAATGGTACTTGGCTTTGTTTAACCAATTTAGTCCAATCGGACCAAAGTTAGTCAAGCCTTTATACCAAAATCGGACTTTCGTTTGAAAGTATTGTTCGAAGGCAGTTCAGCTGACATACCAAACATCAAAAACAAAGATGGAAAATGGTATGTGGCGTTGTTAAACCTATCGAACCAGTTATCAGGCTGTAAACAGTCTGATCCCGTAACGGCTACGCAAGGTATTCCAGCCTATATACCATTAATCCAAAAAACAAAATTTAAATTATTTTTGTGATTGTTAGAATTAAATCGTCGAATACAAGGATTTTTACATAATAAAATTTTTCATTTAATTAATTCATTGGTAACAGCCATTGCCCTCAAACGCCTTTCTTTCGGCAACACGGGCTTTGCCAAGAGCCGACATCGAATTAATCAAAATCAAATTTCATTATAACCTTTATTCAAAATTTAATTCTTTCAATCGATTTTCAAAAGATCTTTATAAAAGAAAGTATTAAATACATCATATTAATATATGTATAGAAATATGATGTAAAATCATGATTAAAGTATTAAGGCATCTTGGTGTAACGATGGAATTTAGCCTTCCATTAAGGCTAGGTGAGAATAAAGATAAATATGTAAAACAAAATAGAAAACTTACTTGTAAGAATAATCGTACAAGGAACTTCAACTTTTATTTCTTGAAATATTTTACAGAGAGGGAATTACAGTGAGAGAAAGGAGAGAGAGAGTGCGTAAAAAGATGCGTACATTGTAAATGGCTTAAGGCCATTTTTATATACAAAAATAAAGTAAAATGCATAGTAAACATCAATAATTCACCAAATAATTTCTTCAACTTTTGTTTGTGCTTGATGAGCTTGCTCCACCATCTTTAAAGGTTGGCCGTTCCTTTTTAAAACATAAATAGTAATTTGGTTTATTAAAATCTTCAACTTTACCTTGAAAGTCTTCGTGATTATCCTCACTTTGTAAAGTAGACAAAGTGGGGAATCATTTCTTCTTATTTTTTTCTAGCACTTTCTTGGTAATCGCATCTTTAAGGAGATCGATTGCATCATCCACCATAACATTTTCCGGATCTTCCAGATCTTTTCCTTCTCCACAAAGACAAAAGTCTTTGTCTTTTGACGAAGTCTCCATTGAGAAATCCACCGAAGCTTCAATACCAAGATTCTTGTGGATATCCTTTTGCATTATGTCAAAATAAACCTAAACAATTTCTTCAGTCTTCATTTTCCCTTTTGAATATTCATCCTTCTTGAAATTATTTCAAAAGGACTCGGGGGTTCTCTCTGTTGATGAATATTAGTCATCTCCTTATACCGAGAAATATTCTCTTATCAATCGTCTGCTGGCTTTCATATTCACCAGTAGCAGTCTTTCTTATCATTTTTTTCCAAAATTTTATATAAAAATTTCATTTAAGACATGGAATTGTTTGTTGGGTATAACCCACTTCTGGAGTCCATCTCCAAATCCATGGAATACTGAATTTAGTATACAAATGTAAAGAAGTCATTCCTTCAACACATTCATGTTTATGCTCTGCTTCAATTAAATTAGGAGAAATTTTACCCATTCTTGATATAACCCAAAAAGGGTTCTTTAAGAATTTCAATTGAGGCTCTATAAGAAAGCCACCATTGATAAAACCAATTAGGGATTTCGGACTTATAAACATCCGCATAAATCTTAATCCACCAACAATGTTTCTTATTCTCATTCTGGTATAAAAACACTTTATAAAAGGCAACGATATAATCATAATAATTAAATTTAATTAGAGTTTTTAACACAGGATGGAAATATTCTCTATCCTTGAAAGGGTGAATAGCCCATTTTTCAGGTGAAATAATTTGCTTGAAAATAATTTTACTAAAGGTATAACCTTTTTTCAAAGCTGTTTGGGAATTTTCCGCATTAAATGATCAAATCACACGTTCCTGTGGATTTAACAATAATTTCATAATTATCACGATTTTTATAAAACGTGGCAACATATGATGCTCTTTCTAAATACCTTGACATCATAGTCCAAGGTTCATCAGACCATTTTAAATCTTTAAATTCAAGCAATATTATTACCTCACTATGAGAAGATATCTTCTCATAGTCAACATCATCATCTTCTTCCGCAATAACTTTTGCGTAAGAAGTGCCTTCATTAGAAGACTTAGCTTTCTAATTTTTTAATTGAAGTATTACTTGAGGCGCTGAGAGATTTTCCTTAACTAGTTTTTATTGCACATTTGAGCAATAACATTTTTTCCACCTCTTCCACCTCTATTAGAGGGGAAATTTCTCCCGTATTGGGACATATCTGCAAAATTCATGAAAGATATTCACGAGTTAGATAATAAGAAAGGCTATTATCACTCCCTTTCTTATAAATTATTTCAAAATCAAATGGGGCTAAATGAGCCTGCCATCTCGCAAACATTTGTTTAGAGACATCATGTTTAAAATCTTTGAGAAATATAAATTTTGCAGCTTGACAATCAGTTTTTATTAAAAACTTCTGATTATATAAATCATCTTGAAATTTAAACGCACTTGACAATAGCAAGTACTTCTCTAGCTATAGTAGCATAATTTTTCTGAGCCTTATTCCATTTCCCGAATGGAATCTAACTAAATATTCTTTTTTATCTTCTGGAGAAACTTGTTTTAAGATTCCTCCAAAACCAAAATCAGACGCATCAGCCTCTGTAATTTTTTGCCAAATAGGATTAGCAAGTATAAGACATGGCAAATGCGTGACTTTATTCTTAATTTTTCTAATAGCTTCAGTGTGACTATTAGTCCATTGGCAAGGAATCTTTTTTAACCAATCATATAAAATAGATGTGTCACTCGTAAGATTTTTATAATAAGGAGAAATGTAATTAAGACTCCCTAAAATTCTTTGAAGTTGAGTTTTATCAATGATTTGGTCTGGAAAGTTAGACGCAAACTCAATACTCCTATTAATTGGATTAACATTGCCCTTTTCAATGGTATGACCTAGAAATCGAACTTTGGTTTGAAATAAAACCATTTCTGGACTTGATATGATTAATCCATTTTGAATAACAATTTTCTTAAAATATCAAGATGTTTAAAATGAGTTTCGATATCTTTAGAAAAAAATTTAAATGTCATGAATATAAACGATAATAAAATTACTATAAGGAATAAAAATATCATTCATAATATTTTGAAATTCAGAAGGAGCATTTTTTAAACCAAAAGGCATAACGTTCCATTCAAATTGTCCAATTGGGACTGTAAAAGCAGTTTTATATCTGTCTTTTTCAGCAACTTGAATTTGCCAAACCCTGATTTTAAATCAAAATTTGAAAATATAATAGCATTAAATAATCTAACTAAAAGATCTTTTTTATTTGGAATAGGATATCTAATCCATTTCAAAACCTTATTTAAGGGTTTATAATTAATAACTAACCTGGGTGCTCCCCTTCCATTTCGGCATGATTATTAACATAAAAAGCAGTGCACGACCAAGGTGATTTCGAAGGTTTTATTAGACCTTTCTGTAACAAGGAAGTTATTTCTTTTTTGCATAATTCTAATAATTCAGAATTCATTTGACAGGGACGAAGCTTTAGTGGGAATATTTTTCTCACTAAAATCATCTTCATAGGGTAAAGAAACTATATGTTTCTTTCTATTCCAAAAGGCATTAGGAAGATCTTTACATATCTGCAATGTAAATTCATTATGTAATAATTTAATTTTTTCTTGTAACTTAGGATTTTGGAGTTTATCCTCAATCGTAAGTATACTAATTTCTTGCTTAAGGTAATTTACCTGATTTTCTTTGGCTTTAATAAGAATAAAATCCTTAATTTCATTAAGAATCCTAGAAAAAGGTTCTGTAATGAATTCAAAGTATACTTATTTATTTTCGAAGCTTCCTTTAAATCCGTATTCATCAATATTTCTAATAGGAAATATTTTCCTAAGAAAAGAAGTACAAGAATAACTTGGTTCGTAATATTCTTAACTAGTAAGAATGACGTGAATGCAGACCTTATTTTTACAATAAAGGCTTTAGGAATTTTGTAATTAATTTGCAACTTTTCTCCGCTTGCAGAGCTAAGAGAATGAGTTGTTTTACGGAAATATTGGGTAGGAATTAATTTAAATATGCTCCACTATCAATTAGTGCAATCAGATTTTTCTGAAAGTTTCCGTCAATTAGTAATGATATTTTTACTAGAAGTGATAACTTCTAAAGTTGAAAGATATATATATATATATATATATAATATATATATATATATATATATGTATCACGCAAGTAAATTATCACTACCACATAGGCACGAAGAATTTAATCACGATCATGTAAGCATGTAATATTCACGAATCCTAATATCGTTTACGTACGTATGTGATCTTCACCTACCTTAATCCGTAGAAAGTTGTATTACGAGTGTGTAACGCCGACCCTTCGATTCCGAGCTCCTCCTCGTCCGTGAGCTTCTCCTTTTCTTTTCTTTTTTTTTCCCCTTTTTCCTTCTCTCCCTCTCTCCCTCTCTTCTCGGCCTCTCTCCCCTTTCTCTCCCTTTTTCTTTTCTTTCTCTTTTCTCTACTTCTCTCTCTCGGCCTCTCCTCTCTATCTCGTGTCCTCTAAATTTTTTCTTTGTCTAATTTATTCTTGTTCTCATAATGTATTAGGTAGCTTTTGATGACTTGGTCCTTGTCTACAAGTGCTTGGGGTGTCACTTATTCCTTTTCTCCTCTTCATTTTCTCGCCACCTCCCTCTCTTTATTGTAGTTGAGTTGTTAATTTATATCATAGGGTAATAAAGTATGTATTAGTTTTATTTTTATATTTTGTTTGTTTCATTTTTGAGTTGGTTTGTTTTGTTTGATTTGTTTGTTTTTTATTATATTAATATTATAGTATTTTTGGGTCAAAGTAATGATGTGTAAGGAGGTCCCTCCCCCTTTAAAAATTTCGGCCCTTTTGTTATTATTTTTTTATTATTATTATTATCATTAATATTATTATTATATTTTATTGGGCCAAGATTCATAATTTTAATCTATCTCTCACCCATTATTTTTTTTCATCAAATTCTAAATTCTTGTCTTGACTCGGGAAGAAAATCGGTATATGTTCAAAATCGATTTCATACCGTCCAAATATTATTAAAATAATCCCGTATATATTTTACGGGTATTACAAAGCGTGCGGCGAGAAAGATCAACAGAAGAAGGAGAAAGATATGAGAAGAATGTTGTCGAGGAAAAAGTGACAAGGGTCCGCCACTTCGTATTAAAAAATGAACTAGAGATTAGAGAGGTATGGGGTCCGCAATGTGCCATTAAAATTGTTGGAAAGCTTTCTTATTTGCAGATGAAGAGATGTCAAAGGGGCTTCTTACTTCCCAAGCAGATCCTCCTACATCTATATATAAATGCTGGTTTATCAATAATACACAAGAAAAGCACTTCGAATTGATGTCCTTTCATTGATTTCTCCTAAATTGCATTGATTTATCCTAAAAATTTCATTTCAATTGGAATTTGATTATTCACCATCTACGAGGATCCCCGCTAAGCATCCATGGCTGAATGGTTAAAGCTCCCAATTCATAATTGGCGAATTCGTACGTTCAATTCTTAATCATTCTTGAGTGTGTGTTGCCTTGCCTTTTTTGAAACCTCGAACTAAAGACCATAATAAATGCTAAAGATTCTTGTTTTTGGGTAAATTAAATATCAGACCCTAGTAGCATATTTAAGTTTGGGTTCAGGCCCCACTTGAATTTGATTTAGGCTAAAAGGACCTAGTTTTCGAAAAGTTCAGTGCAAACTACCTAAAGGCTGCAAAAAGACAAAAATATCCCTGACATATGCGAATACCACATAATACCTAAATGATCCGTTATAGTTGTCGAGATAATTATAACAGTTTTGGGCTGAAAAAACACTTGCAATCATTTGGATAACAAATTGTCTGTATTGAGTACAGTATCGCATATATTTTGTAATAACTTTATCAATTATAATACCAATACTAATAAAACGAATAAATCAGACGAAAATACCAAAATGATGCATATTTAACTCGACATATGCCAAATCGACGAAAACTACTTGAATGATGCGATAACAAGTTTTGGAAAAATAATAACAGTTTCGCATCGATCTCTCCCAACAAGCGACGCGTCGAGCTAAACGAGATTTCACGTTCATCAGACCCGAAGAGATCTCCACGATTGTGATGATATAAGGTGAAATTATCGTTTCATAAGTGTTGATAAGTTTCAGATATTAATGACGTTAATTGTGAGAAAATAGATGTTTCCCGTATAGCAGAAAATACCACGTTTCTTTTAGTTAATAACAAATCATGTTGCAAAAATAACACATCATTCAAAAACAATACCGCTTCCTGCAATAAGACATTCCTTACACTCAATCGATCGAAAGAAGAAATTCACGTTCCAAATTTGATCCAATCTCGACGTTACTAACAGCACAAAGTTGTATCGGCTTCAATTTTTAATGGGAGAGAATTTTCGAAGTTCATAAAGCACGAAAGCTTCAAACACAATTCGAAAATTTCATTTAATACGGTGAAATCTCGACTTTAATGACCGGATAATGTAAATTCGACACAATTTCATCATGGGCATTAGTTATCGACAATAATTATTGATGTTAATAATGGAATAACGAAGAATTTTGATGAGATCTAAGCGGACGGTTGCTAATTAAAATGGTTACTGAATACACTCCATGCTTTCTGGGTAACAATTCTTGGAACAATAATACCATATGTCTTGATATTTATAACAAATATTTCCGCAAAACGAACATATAGTGAGAAAATAATAACGACCCGTCACCCGTAGATATAACATGTAATACCCAAGTAAATGCAAAGATGAATAGATCATAACGTGATAACAATGCGAACCTAGCTGAATGACGCGATAACAAGTTTCGACACAAAAATAACACTTTTAAGCTAATAGGAAACATTTTCTTTCAGTTGTCTTGTACTTAGTTCTGAAATTTGTATATTTAGTACATGTGTGTCATCTATAATAGCAGTACCAACACAACGAATAACAAATTTTCTAGTTGCGATAAGACGTTTAACCCTAGCCAAAGCGACGAAAAATAACAATTTAGTGCCCCCAAAATAATGGTTTTAAGCTGAAAAAAGCTGAAAAATTCATATTTCAAATTCGATCCAATCTCGACGTTACTAACAGCAAACGTTGTATTGGCTTCGATTTTTCATGGGTCTTCATAATCAAAGAGAATTTCGAGATTCATAAAGCACGAATGTTCCAAAAAAACGTTTAATACGGTGAAACCTCGACTTTAATGACCGACTAATGTAAATTCGACACAATTTCATCATCGGCCTTAGTTATCGACGACAATTATTGGTGTTAATCATGGAATAATGAAGAATTTTGATGAGATCTAAGTGGTAAACGTTTGCTAATTAAAATGGTCACTGAATAACACTTCATGCTTTCTGGATAACAGTCCGTGGTACAATAATACCATATGTCTAGATATTCATAACAAATATCCGCAAAACGAACATATAATGAGAAATTAATAACGACTCGTTACCCGTAAATAACACGTATACCCAAGTAAAGGCAAAGAGGAATAGATCTTAAAAAAAAGGTAAATCTCGACTTTAATGAGCTAATAAGGTAGATTCGACTAGTTTGATCATGAGTCATTTTAATTGAATGAGATTATTAATGTTGATAATGTGATAACGAAGAATTTTGATGAGACATAATATTGGATCGTTTGTCAATAAAAAGTTGGTAGGTAACACTTTCTTTATTCTGAGTAACAATTCACGCATTTTGGGTAACACATAGTTAAGAATATTCTAGGAGTTTCAAGATTGTCAGAGATATTAACAGTACAATAACACATTGCCTGCAAATAATACAACATGCCTGATAAAAAATAACAATATAGACAAACCTTATAACACATTTGTAGCTACAACAAGTACCACAAAATAGCTAATCAATGCCACGTTACTATTTCGATTAATTTCGTTCATAAATTCATTTCGTTCGGATGTATAAGATTGACATTCATGGAAATAGATGATATGATGAAGCTAAATCACAAAATTTCATTAAAAGACACGTCTTGCGAAGGTTGGTATCAATATGTGAAAAGTTGAGATAAAAAATCATACAAACATATAGCTCTTCCTTCACAACATATTAGTATCTCTTTTAACGAGACATAATCGTTATGAATTCCAACACAAACGTGTTCAAAGTTCAATATTAAACCACAAATATCATTTTATATGTCGTAAATCTGTATTTGATACTTTGTGGAAGTTATTTGTTAAGGAATATTAACAGGATGATTCGTTAACGTTTACAGTAACAGATTTCCCGCATGTAATACTACATGTTCGCTAGAAAATAACAATACAGACCTACTGAATTACACTTTTACTTATAATGATACCACATAATAGGTTTCCAGCACCACATTACTAACTCGATTAATTTCGTTCATAAATGCAAATTGATCGAGATTTGCAATATTAATTTATTGTAAATGTATGATCTTATGCATTTATCACACCAAATTCCTTTAAAAGCCACACTGTTCGATTGAGGTGGATAGTGAATGTTCGAAGTCAATGGTTATTCAAAACATAGACTATTACTTTGTTCATTGAAACATCACATATGTCAGCACGAATACTATCAAAATTCAAAATTAAACCACAAATATCAGTTTATATGTCGTAAATCCTGAAACCTTAAGGGCAACCTTGAAATCTTAAACCTTAATCTCCATAAACACATAAGCTAAACCTTGGTGCAACAACTACAACAATTTGTAACATATAAAGAACTTTTAATAACATATTTAACTAATGCATAACAGTTAAATAGTTATTAGTAACACATTTGCACTGATTTAACAATCCCGCCCAAAATCCCAACGTGGCATACATCCCGCCCAATTAACCCAATCAATCCACAAATCCCGCCCAAAATTTAGCAAAGTAATTCCATCCAAACCCATGCAAAACCAATATCCCGCCCAATTAACCCAATCAATCAACAAATCCGCCCAAAATTTAGCAAGTCTAATACCACTTCATGGCAAACAGTAATATTTATTGTTTATTTAGTGACAAATCCTGTACTTTTAGGACCGATAAAACAAGTAACTCTTTGGTTGTATGTAGTAACAGTTTCAATGTCAAAAAAATATCGAAACAGGCATTCTAAAATAACTTAGTTCGTAATATAACATTTCAGATAATCCAAGTAACGCTTCGATTTCATGTAGTAATAGTTCGATGTCAACAAATACTGAAACATGTCTGCGTAAAACTAAAGTAGGTTGTAATATTACACTTGGGATAAACCAAGTAACGCTTTGGTTTAATGTAGTAACAATTTGAGGTAAAAAAAATCGAAACAGGTCCACGAAAAAATAAAAATCGATCGTGGTATAACACATCAGATAATCCAAGTAATGCTTCAATTTCAGGTAGTAAAAGTTCAATGCCAAAAATTATCGAAACAGGTCTGTTAAAAAAAATACCACATCAATAGTTATGAGAAACAATAATACGTGCTAATAGGCAATTTTTACTTTATGTAGTAATAGTTCGATGCCGAAAAATATCGAACAGGTCTATTAAACAAAATTCACCATCACTATTTACGGAAATCAAAATTAGGTCATAATATACCAATTAATCGACGAAGAAGACGATTATGAGTTATCCCTTGTATCATGACCCACTTTGTTCTTATTACCATATGTTGAACAAAAAATACCAAATATATACTTCCGAGAAACAAAATAAAGTCGTACGATAGCGATTAATGAGATAAAAATATAGTATGTGAGAAATAAAATAACGAGTTTTATAACGTTAAGACGAATCACAGTGACAATAATGCATGAAATAGTAACATGTGTTCCCGGTGAATCAATGGCCGCGATACGACCTGCTTCACACAGCGTACATTATAGAAGTGATGAGGTAACGATTGTTTCAAAATTCACCGAGCCTATGAAACGCCCAAACTATGGGTATCTCGAATACACACAGATTAGCTGCAATTGCTGCCAAAATTTAGTTCGATTTGGCCAGATTTTTCTCAAATTTGAACCCATATAAAAATTCAGTACAATTCTTACATCGTTCTTCATTAGTACTAGAATAAAACCTACGTGACACGTCGAAATTGATTGGGTTGATGGGGCAGTCGATTGTGCTCGATTCATTGTGGAAATGGATTTCGATTAGCCGGAGAACTAAATATAGATCTGTTAAAAACATTTTACTATCGATAAGTAACACATTATCATTTTAAAGTAACGCTTATAAATTTTACAGTAACAATGCGTCGTATATCTGTAACATACAACTGCCGTCGAATACCACTTTACTGAACGGTTTATTAAGGGTATTTAAGTCAAAGTATAGTTTGGGTCTTTACCTTTAAATTTTTCAAAAAGAAGGTCCTTAAAATTAAATAGAAGTCTGACAAGGGCCTGATCACTTATTTTAAAATTGGCAAGGGCCTCAAACATAATCGTACTTTTTTTTTTCCTTTGGATAAGTGGGAGTTCTTTTTATTTCCAATAAATTAATATGTATGAACGTTATCTAAACTAAAAAGGTTGTGTTAAGTAAACAGCAGCCCGAAAATTATAAGAAATTTAGGAGTAATGAATTTCTCTTACAATTACAATGTGACAAACGGCTAGAAGAAAGAGGGGATCATACAATAATTAAGAATCAAAGCCAAACTCAAGAACTGAAAGGATACCTATCTATCTTTTATGCGTCTTATCCCATATAGACACACGGACGTGAATGGCGAGCAAGAAAATACAGTGGATGAGGGATTAAGGCTTCAGCTTAATATAGGCATGCCATGAAGTCGGCCTTAGGTTACCCATCGAAACAGCTATTCCAGATTCACAACTTTAATGTTTTACCGTTTGCTGTTAACTTGTATATGGGGATTAATTAAGCTGTTTGCTTGGGATGTAGGAATTCTAATTAAGGGTGTATGAAAGAAAGATGGATTCCAGGACCATCTAAGTTAGTTTACTTGTCAGCAAGGAAAATATCTGTTGACCCCTTAGCCGGCTGGATTATTCAGTAGGGGTATCCCGGCAACAACCCCAGCATCACAGCTTTTTCCCTTCTGCAGCAGCTTCAGAGCCCCCCATGGAAGAAGAAGATTAGGGCAAGAGTGGGCTGATTAAAATGGCGCTGGACATTTATATTTCAATACCTTTGTTGACCCTTTTACTTATTTTAACTTATTCTTTTTGCCACGTTTAAACATGTATTGTTGGGCTACTAAATTTGCAATATTGGGCATATAATTAAATACTAGGCCGACCCCGAGGCTAAAAGAGCTAAAAATGATATGTTTTTATCTCTACTATTTAATCGGAGTATTTTTTAATCTCTACGAACGATACCTATAAAAAGTTATAATGTCAAATTGATATGTCAATTTCATAAGTTAATATAATTTCACCTATCTTTTTATTTTATTATAATTCTATAAACTAAAATTTTATTTTTTGAATTTAATTAATAATAATGTTTAATGATAAAATAATACATACTATACATTTGCACACATGTGTGCTAAACAAACTTATATCATATTTAAGGAAGAACAATACTTAGTAACTGTCAATTTCTTCTTACATTAGAAGTTTAAAAAAATTAAAAGATAATTTAGAAAAAAACTTATTGAATTTCTTTATAACATAAATACATGTAGAAAATGTGTTAAATTACTAGTTTAAATTGTTGGAGGGACATCAGCTCAAGATGTTCATTGGAGTGCCACTTTTGGTTAAAGTATATCTTTATCCGGTGGGTCGATGAGCGGGTTTATATACACGTGATTGAGCACCTCCAAGTCTAAAATCCTGAGTCCGTCGCTGAGAGGAAGTGATGGCGGCGGAGGCAGCCGACGCCAAGGCGGTGCAGCCCAAAATACAATTCGCGAATCTTGGGTTTCTTTACTCGTTGTTTGAGTACAAGAGCCATTGTTGAATCTGATTTCGAGATTCTGCTGAGGTGACGTTTTTATATACAAAATTTTGACTTTGTTTTCTTTATTCCTATTTCATAATAATTGTTTTACCATTTTTCCTTCTCTTAATTGAGAAAGCATGTTACAATTTTTGTCCCTTTTTTTTCAATTCGGACCCTTCCAATTTTTTAGTTATTGTAATCATATCACGTAATTCAGTTTATTTTTTCTTTTTTTGACATACTAAGTTATAAAATTCAATTAATCTGTAAACTATAATTTCATTTTTTTTCTAAATAAATAAATTCAACTAAATTTAAACTATAATATTCTTTTTTCTCTAGAGCAAATAAATCAAACTATAAAGTATTATTATGTATTTTATTTAGAGCATTTGGGAATACTTAGAATATAAATGATGTTGAATCAAACTTAGGCTCCAATGGTTCTGGTTCCGTGCTGGTTCTGCCGCTTCCAGACAAACGCGATTTTGGTTACAGTTTGAGAGCAAAAAACCAAGAATTAAACCGATCCCAGATCGACTAGGCCAATAATATTTATATATAATAATTATCAATTAGTCTCAGATTTACTCGGAATCGATCTGTTTCTTTGGGCTACCGGATGTGTACAGGTTGTTGAAGCGATATTATTGAAAAAAAGGGGCAATCACTGGACAGTTATTTGAAATTACATTGGGTACAACCGCCTATCAGTACAAACTAAAAAGAAGAAAAAACTATATTCCTTGCAAGTTACATGCAGTGAATAGCATTTAGCCCATTGAACGAACCAATCACACTTTCCTCTTTAATTTTTTCCCTTCCTCAAGACTTACCATAAGAAGATTCTGAAGAAGAAGAAGTTGCAGAACAGATCGACCTTCGAAGTTCATTAGTCTGCTCTGTTTCCTCTGTTTCCGTTTATTTGGTAGTTGTAAGTAGTTAGGGGCATTTTAGTAATCTTATGTAAGTTGCTTGTAAAACATAAAACGCTGAGATGTACAGTGACGAAACATAACAGAAATACATGAAAATTGAATTCAGCTCTTTTCCATCTGCACTCACTCTCTCTCCCGCGCAATTCTGATTATGGTAATCTTCATGGTATCAGAGCTTCCTTTGCTCTTCTAAGAGATTGTTTTAAGTAAAAGTCCTGAGATTGTTGAGAATTGATCTGAAATATGAGTTCATCTGAAGCTGCGAGTGAAGCAACTTCGATTGAAATTGCAGAAATGGAAGAAGATTACTTGCTACATGGATCGGATAATCCTGGAATGATGATTGTGTCGACTCCTTTAACTGCTACAAATTATCTGATCTGGCGAATTTCTATGATAGAAGCACTTGAAGCAAAGATGAAGTTTGGATTTGTCAATGGCAAATACATGAAGCCGAATGCTAGCTCACCGATTTACAGAAAATGGATTTAGGTGAATAGTATGGTAGCTGGTTGGATCAAAAGCTCGATTTCTAAGGAAATCGTCAATAGATTTATGTTCATTCATGATGCTAAGCAGCTATGGGATGAGATAGCTGAGAGATATGGCACTTCGAACGTGTCTGCGATCTATGAGATAAAGCGAGAAATAGTGTGTCTAAAGCAAGGAAGTATGACAGTTGTTCAAATTACAACAAAATGAGGAATCTGTGGGATCAATTGGAGCAATTGAGACCTACAATTAATGCCATTCCAGCTGTTAGGTTGAAAATAGAGGAACGAGATATGGAGGATAAGTCTATGCAGTTTTTGATGGGGTTGAATGACGTGTTTGAATCAAAGAGAAACCAGCTGTTGTTTCTCGATGATTTACCTCCATTAAACAGAATTTATGCTATGATTGCTAAAGCTGAGAAACATAGAGAAGTGTCTATGCACATTAGTGTTTCAGGGGAGAATACTGCCATGATGGCTAAGAATTTTGATCAAGGAAATTCAGCTCAAGCAAACCTTCAGTGAAGCCAAATCGAAATCATCTCATGTGCAATTATTGCAAAAGGACTGGACACACCAAGGATGAGTGTTTCAAGTTGACTGGGTTTCCTGACCTATTGCAAGAAAACTGGACACACTAAAGATGCTTGTTATAGGCTCAATGGCTTTCCTGAGTCTGAGTGTAAACAAGAACAGCTCTGCTTAGAAAATGAACCACAGCAACTTCAGAGCTAACATTATGGAGGCTGAAGCAGTTGATTCAAATGCTGGGACTCAAGAGGACATGTATTCAAAAATGATGGAAGTAATGAAAAAGGAACTAGCCAAGATGATGAGAGGAAAAGAGGGAGATAACTCTGTGGCTGTGAACTTCGCACACCTGAATGATTTTGCAGGTAGCTCTACTATACCTAATTTTGATTGTGGCAGTTCCGAAATGGTGAATAATGATGCTTGGTTAGTGGACACTGGAGCTACTAGTCATATGTGTAGATCTCTTGAGCTCATTAACAATCCCAAATCTGTGAAAGGTTTTGTTCCTGTCTATCTGCCAGATGGGAGCATTAAATCTGTTTCTTACACGGGGAATGTGCTTCTTCCTGCAAAAGTAATACTTAGGGATTGTCTCTATATCCCAAGTTTTCACTACAACTTGCTTTCAGTCAGAAAGTTCACTAGTGACTCTAATACTTTCTCTAAGTTCTACACTGAATTTTTCTTGGTGATTGAGTTGCAGAGTGATAAAGTCATTGCAGCAGGCAGGATTCACAGAGATCTCTATGTGCTTGACAGCTCCTCCTTTTCAAGACAAGCCCTTTCAAAAGCTCAAGACCTTTATGCATCGAGCCTTTTACCTATTATACCAGAAACTGTTTTAACAGTTTGAATAATGATTTTGTTGCTGCTCCATTTACTGATTGGCATTGTAGACTTGGTCATCCTTCAATGCATATTATGAAATACTTGCCTAGTTCCATCATAAGTAAAAATGGTCTTCATGATATCTCAGATTGTGCAGTCTATCCTCAAGCTAAGCAACACAGGTCTCCATTTCCTGTTAGCCATATCAAGACTTTACATTGTTTTGAGCTGCTACGTCTTGATATATGGGGACCTTACAAGAAGCCCAGTTTGTCAGGCTTTCACTACTTCTTAACGATAGTTGATGATTACAGCAGATATACTTGGATTTTCCTGATGAAGTACAAGTCACAAACATCAGAAATCTTTAAGACATATCTCCATTTTGTTGAAAGGCATTATGAAGCTCGAGTCAAGACTGTGAGGTCTAACAATGGCTCAGAGTTTCTTAGATCTTCTTTCCAGGAGATTCTGGCAAATCAAGGCATTGTACATCAAAGGAGCTGCCCTTACACTCCACAACAGAATGGTGTTGTGGAGAGGAAGCACAGGCACATCCTTCAAGTGGCACGAGCGCTGCTGTTCCAATCCAAACTGCCCAAGACCTTTTGGGGAGAATCTGTGCTCACTTCAGTTCACATCATTAACCGATTGCCTTCAAGAATTATTCAGTGGAAGAGCCCTTTTGAAGTTCTACATGAAAGAGCACCAGATTATGGTTGCTTCAGGTTTTTGGATGTGCTGCTGATGTCTTCAATCTTGATCCATGCAAAGATAAGTTTGATTCAAGATCCTTGAGTGGGATTTTTGTGGGCTATCCGGCTGGACAGAAAGGGTACAAGATCTTTTGTCCTGATTTGAACAAAATCATTGTGTCAAGGGATGTTCGATTTCATGAGAGCAAGTTCCCTTCTTTTCATTCTGATAAGACAGAAACTGTGTTGCCTGATATATATGTTGGGGATCCTTTTGATGATGATGGCAGATGCACAAATACCCACTTAATGATCAACCCTCACCTTCTATTGCTGACGCTGAATTCTTGAGTGGTGATCAAGAGGTCCTGCCATGCTTGGGTCAAAATCTCAGGCAGAGCACACGAGCCAGACAGCCACCAGTCTGGATGAAGAACATTGTTGGTGATAATTCTTGCTCACTGTCTTCCACCTCTGCTTCAAACCTAGCAATATCATATTCTCATAAGACTTTCATGGCTAACATTTCCACAATCCATGAGCCATCAACATATAACAGTGCTAGAAATAATCAAAGGTGGATTGCTGCCATGGAAGAAGAGCTGCGGGCTCTTGAGGCAAATGACACCTGGGAGCTTGTTGAGCTGCCCAAAGACAAGAAGCTTATTGATTGCAAGTGGGTATATCGGGTTAAATGTAATGCTGACGGCTCAATCAACAAATATAAGGCAAGGCTTGTGGCAAAAGGATTCACCCAAACGGAATGAGAGGATTATTCTGAAGTTTTTCACCTGTGGCAAAAGCTGTTACTGTTCGAGCTGTTTTTGCACTTGCTGCTATCAAGAATTGGGATTTGCATCAACTCGTATGTGAACAATGCCTTGTTGCATGGGCATTTGGATGAAGATGTGTATATGAAGCTTCCCCGGGGTAAACCATCTAGCTCCAACAAGGTCTGCAAGCTAGAGAAGTCCCGATATGGTTTAAAGCAAGCATCTCGTCAGTGGAATCTTGAATTCACCTCTAAGCTGCTGTCCTTCGGCTTTGTGCAATCTGCACATGACCACTGCTTCTTCAAACTTATCGCAGATCATTATCAGCTTTTTTTGCTTGTTTATGTGGATGATGTGCTACTAACTGGCACTTCAGCAGCCAAAATTCAGGAGGTTAAGACCTTTTTGGACCAAGCATTTACGATTAAGGATCTGGGACAAGCAAAGTTCTTTCTCGGTATGAGAATTGCTCGATCTAATGAAGGGATTTATATCAGTCAGACTAAGTATGATATCCTTCGTGATACTCATATGCTGGATTGTTCTCCTGTATCAACACCATTACCAGGCGGTATTATCTTCACAGCTACAGATACAGATCCCACTGATTTGCTTGACGATCCTCTGCAATACAGACGCTTGGTTGGCAGATTATTATATCTCAATTTCACTCGACCTGATATTTCCTATGCTGTGCAACAGCTTATTCAGTTTGTCCATGCTCCACACACCTCTCATTGGAATGCTGTTCAGCATGTTCTCCGATATCTGCGGCATACAAGTTCCACAGGTTTGTTTTACTCAAGTTCCTCTTCTCAGAAATTGCAAGCTTACAGTGATGCTGATTGGGGGTCTTGTAGATCTTCTAGACATTCTCTCACGGGCTATTGTGTCGGAGTTAACAAGTCATAAACTTGCCGGAGTCGCCGGAGAAGTCGCCGGGAAGGAGCTAGCTCGAACTGCAATGAAGGACTAAAGAAAAGAACTGAAGATGAATGTCGAAGAGCAGCAGCCGTCGGATGGAAGTTGGCGCGCGATCTGATGGCCTTTGAAGATGAACGATTTAATGTCATACGTAGGATATCGCGCGAAGCAAACGACGAATGAGATGCGATGGAGTGAGATGATGCGGATAAAGGAAGATGACCGTTAGATCAACGATCGGATGGCTCAGATCAAAGAAGCTAATTCACTTATAAAGTTGTCATACGGTTTATGCCGTTTCACGTGAAATCCACATGGCGTCGTGGCAGTCTCTGGCGCGTAGGATCAGATCAAATCGACGGACATGATACAACGATCATCACACCTAAAGCATGAAGCAGCTCTATATATATCAGTTTTCATGGTTCGAGCTAGCATCTTTGAGCATCTATAAGTTCTTATAGAGTGAGAATCTGATTGAAGTGTAAACACGAAAAGTGTAGAGGGCACGACAAAGTGTAACTTTCGTGTTGTGATCAATAAGAAACGGAGCTCGGTTGATCCGTGGATGTAGGCCAAACTTTGGGCCAAACCACGTAAATCTGTCTCTATACAAGTGTGTGTGAGTTGCGATTTCAAGCTCCGATTGAGCTCATCTATGCTCAATTCGATCCTTAACACTTGCATAAACTAAAAATACATTGAATCCTCGTTCGAGAGGTGTCCATTTCCTAACATATTGTGTATTCCTTACATGCCTGATTTCTTGGAAAACAAAGAGGCAATCTACAATATCCTGTTCTATGGCAGAATCTGAATATCGCGCCATGGCTTCTACTGTCAGAGAACTTCAGTGGCTTTCCTATCTCTGCTCGGATCTTCAGGTGTCTTTATCACTGCCTCTTTTATTACATTGTGACAACAAGGCCGCTATCTACATTATCTCGAATCCGATCTTCCATAAGCGTACCAAGCACATCGAGATAGATTGTCATGTGGTTCGTGATCAATACAAAGCAGAATTCATTCTGCCCACACATGTGACTAGGGATGGCAATGGGGCGGGGCGGGGGCGGGGATCTAATCCCCGTCCCCGTCCCCACGATGCATTCGGGGACGAAATCGTCCCCGTCCCCGTCCCCGCGGGGATCCATGAGGGGCGGGGTTTCCCCACGGGGATTCTCTGTCCCTTAACTTTCTTTAAAAAATAATATCTTTAATATAATATATAAATTTGAATATATTTTTGTTATAAATATTATATAAATTATAATTTTATATATTATTTGTATTAATTTAATAATTTTTAGTCATTTTTTGATATTATTTTACTATTATTTAAATTATAATCTAATATTATATATATTATAATATATAAAAGAGGGTTCGGGGACGGGGCGGGGATCCCCACGGGGATCCCACGGGGAGACTTCATTCCCCGTCCTCGCCCGACGGGGATAAAATCTCGGGGATTCCCCGCCCCGTTCGGGGCAGATCCCCGCGGGGACGGGGATTCCCCGCCCCATTGCCAACCCTACATGTGACCTCTTCCCAGAATTTGGCCGATTTATTTACGAAGCCTCTTCATCCTAATGGTTTTTACTCGCTTCTGTCCAAGATGAGCTTATGGCTACCCCACGCTCATCTTGAGGAGGGGTTGAAGACTTACCATAAGAAGATTCTGAAGAAGAAGTTGCAGAACAGATCGACCTTCGAAGTTCATTAGTCTGCACTGTTTCCTCTGCTTTCGTTTATTTGGTAGTTGTAAGTAGTTAGGGGCATTTTAGTAATCTTATGTAAGTTGCTTGTAAAATATAAAACGCTGAGATGTACAGTGACGAAACATAACAGAAATACATGAAAATCGAAATCAGCTCTTTTCCATCTGCAACCACTCTCTCTCCCGCGCAATTCTAATCATGGAAATCTTCACTTCCATTCTGCCACCGACTTAACACTTAGCAGCCATCGGTTTACAACTGCATGGACGGCCAACCAACACACCCCAGCCACCGGTCCTGTGCTGCAGCCTGCACGAGTGGCCGCCCACCACCACCATGGACTTCAGAACGTCGTATTTGGATAATAATGAGGCTTCACCATAGATGTGTAGACTGTTTGCGGTTGTAAATATTATTTTGCGTTTTATATATTTAAAAATTTTATTTCATCTATTAAACATTAAAGACTATAAATCTCAAAATTGAAGATTGACTAAGCATAATTATATTTAAAGCACACGCGAGGAAAAGTGCTAGTGTTTTTTAATATAGAGAGTTCTTATAGACATCGGGTATTAATATCAAAACCAGCTCACCATTTTTTCACACAGTTTTTCACACAGGGCTTGCTATTGGATAAAACAACTAAAGCAAGGGTTTTAGGCCCTCAATTTTCTCGGGCCCTAAGACCTTACTTTAGTCATGTTTTTTCACGTAAAAAATTAATTATGCTCAATATTTTTGAGGCTCCACTACAAACATTTTCTTATTATTTTGATTTAGCTTAATCAAACTTAATAGCTAGTCTTTTCACGTTTGCATTACACCTCACTTTTCAGCTTTCACTTGCCTTCTCATTTTATCCATCCTCCCGTCCATTCTAATTATTTAACTTCTCATTGCCTTTTAATCATTTATCCCTCCATGCTAACATATTATAAAGGAATTGTGTTAAAAGAAAAGTTAAAAAGAAGGAAATTCCTGTAAAAAAAGATATATCTTTTTTTTTTGTAAAACATTTCTACTATAAAAAAAAAATTGTTTTAAATTTTTAACTCTGACTTCCATAAATGTCCAAGTTCTTGAGTCCGAGTAAAAAACGAGGATGTCTTAGAGTGACACTTCCAATTTTTTTGTAAGTATATAGTAATTAGTATCTATTTATTTATTTTGAAAATATTTGTAAACTTGCTTTAGCCGTTCCCGTGTTACGATCAGTACTGGTTTAACAGTTTTTTAGGGTTAGTTACGTGTCATAGCCCATTTGACACTTTCAGTTCCTTTTCAGGCCCCATTTAATTTATATGGAGAGAGAAGGACACAATTTGAGTTTCTCTTCCTGAAAAGGACCTTGTCAACCCAAAACGACCTATTTTCCCAGGATAGATGAAATAATTACGTCTTTTGCCACCACCTTTCTCCAAACGATGTTGTCATCATCCTCGCCACTCTAACACAAACAAGTAAAAACGTAACAAATAAGCAACAGTGACTAACGAAACATTTTTCTCTAATAACAAATTCAGCCACAACAAGGGGATGCGAATGGATCGACAACCGCCGACGACGTAGACAACAAGCTGAAATCCGTGCAAATGTCAACGTTTGTTACTGAATGAAGTTTTTTCCTCCTCAATTTCGGATGGTCTTACTAATCAACACAAACTTCGATGTATCAAATGAATTCGTGCTTCGAACCCAAATCCAAAATTCCATTCGCACACCGATGAAATATCGACATTAGCGGCCGCACAAAGTGAAAACTGCTGAATTTGATCATATTTCCTACTACTAAATGAATATTATGATGTTAAACATGGGATGACGAAGAATTTTGACGGGATCGAAGATTGAAACGTCTGCGAATGAACTAGCATGTCAGGTAACACAATCTGACAACCCGTACCACTTAATAATAGACATGCAATAATACAAATATGTCAAAGTAACAAATAAGCAAAACCATATAACGAGACATTTCTCTCTAATAACAAATTCAGCATACAAGCAAGGGGCATTGGTTGACCGACAACCACCGACGACATAGAAAACCAGGTCAAATCCGTGAAAATGTCAACGTTTCTGTCCTCAATGTTGATGTATCGACTATATTCATGTTTCAACCCCCAAATCGAAAATTGTATTCGGAAATGAATTGGGGGTTGGAAGTATTTGATAATATTTCCTAATACTAAATGAATTGTATTGATGTTAATCATGGGAAGACGAATTATTTTGACGAGATCGAAGATTGAAACGTCTGCGAATTAACAGGCTTGTCAGGTAACACAAATTGATACATGAGTACCACTTAAAAGAAACCAATAACATAAACACGTCAAAGGTAACAAATAAACACCACCTATTAACGACAGATTTCTCTCTAGTAACAAATTCAACACACAAGTAAGGAGTTGCGATATGGATCTGCAACCGCCGACGATATAGAACCAAATAAAAGCCGAGAAAATGTCGACGTTTGTGACTGAATAAAGTTTTTCTGTCCTCAATTTCGGATGAGTCTCAGTAATCAAGACGAATTTTTTATGTATCAAATGATGAATTCGTGCTTCCACCCCCTAAATCGAAAATTTCGTTCAGATACAGATTCAATATCGACTTCAACGGCCGAACAAGGTGAAAAGCGGCTGAACTTTATCATATTTCGTAATAGTAAATGTATATTATTGATTTCAATTATGGGATGGCGAAGTATATTGGCCGGATCGAAGATTGAAACGTATTAACTAGCTTGTCAGGTAACACATATTGATAACTGAGTACCACGTAATAGACGATCAATAACACAAACATTTCAACAAGTAACAACTAAGCGACACAAGATAACGGGACACTTTATGCAGTGATTTTAGTCTTTCAACACAAGCAATTTGTCGCGACGAAAATTCGACGACATCCAAAAGCACATGAAAATCACTGGAATCTCTACGTTAGTGACCGAATAATATTAAATTGTTCTCAATTTTTCATGGGTACTAATAATAAATAATTATTAAATAATGAGATATACTTCAAACCCAATTCGTAAATTGATTGAATAACGGGTGAAACCTCGAATTTAAAGGTCGAAGAAGATAAAATCGACTGAAACGAGTCTTACTACTAAAAGAAAATAACGTCGACCATGAAATTGAGAACCTTGGTATTAATATTTATTAATATCATCATTATTATTATTATTATTATTAATATTGTTGTTGTTGTTGTCGTCGTCGTTGTTGTTGTTGGAACCGTGCATGAATAAATGTATGATCTTATGAGTTTGTATTTCCAAACAAGAAGCGTTATATTTGATTGTACGTATGGTATATTCAAATTGACGCATATCATTATGGATAAATAGGGCAAACTTCGAAGACTAGTTCCCTTGTACTTGAAGAATGAAGCTATGAAGATCTGGGCGAATTTTAGGTCAACGCTCAAAAGTCCATTTTCGCCGCGTTTTTGTCCAGATTACTCATACCCGTGATTTTGTTGGCGAAAATTTCACTTACCCGAAAACCCTTTTTAAACGCCCGAAAATTTGATTCTGTTAGAGTTAAGACGATGGTAGACACGAGAATATAACAAAAATTTCCTACTCGACCGAAAATTTGTATTCTCGGGGAATTTTGTTTTAACGCCTGAATTTCGCCCAAATTCGGGTATTTCATTTACTTGTTTATTCGAACCCTTAGTAAATTTTAGTAACTTATATAATTTCCGTCCTTTTATCTCCAAATTTCGGATTTCTTCATTTCATTAAGTCCTTCAAAAATCCTTATTTAACCTGTAGTTACATCATCAAGCACATATTAAATTTTACGGGTATTACTGTTCGAGCCGAATTATTACGCCGACTCTGTAATACCTATAAAATTTATTACGGAATTTGTTTTTATGTATTTAGCAGTGTTACTGCTGAGTTAGAAATTTTGCGTCATTATTTAGATGAAGATCCGAAATACGGGAGAAGAATATAAATTTAGAAGTTCGAATTAATTCGATAACAGGAAAGATACCCGAAAAAATAAAAAGTTAGACAATGAGATTTATTTTTCGGGCGTAGCTTATAGTTGCTAGGTGATTAACCAAATAAATATGCAATTTTCGAATGAAGGTATAGTTTAAAAGATTACTTAATCTAAGAGGAAAAACCCGACACCTACTAGTCGGCTTTTTAATTAAAATAGGATGTTTTAAGCCAAATTAGTTAAAATAGGGCTACTTCGACAGAAATTCATAAAATCGAGCGAAACGTGATTATTAATAGCGACGCCGCATCCATTGCCCGCGGCGATGACGTGGCAACAACGATGGGCTTCGCGCGGGCCTGATCGGGCCCGATATTTGAAAATCGGGCCTAGTCGGGCCCGATATTTGAAAATCGGACCTGACTTTTAAATTAAAATTGCCTGGGCCGATCGTTGGCCCAGTAAATAGGCCGTCGCGCTTATTAGGCGCGACGTCGCGGTTAATGGCCGCGACGACGTGCTTGATAAAGGCCGCGAGCTCTTCTTCTTCCTCCCCATTTCTCCTCTTCTCCTCCCCACCGATTCCGGCGATTTACAGCGGCGAACGACGGCGGCCAACACCACGTGATAGATCCATTCTTCCTCGTCATCTTCGATTAAGCTTTTTGGGTATGAAACTCCTAATTTGTTTAAATCTTGATTTTGATATTTCGTTAAATTTCGTCGAATTCTTGCGTTTAGTTTGTGTTTTTGGTATAATATGTGCTTTACATATTGTGGGTTGTTTAATAGATTGATATAACACACTAATTTTACATAATTGATTCGATTTAGAAATTTCTCCTAATTTCGAAACCTAATTTTGAAATTAGGGTTTCTAGGTTATTTGATTCGTTTGTTAGTACATGAGTCAATTTATGTGTTTGTTTATTGTTTTTTGTTGCGATATTGACTTTGAAACGCTAATTTAGGATGGATACGAACGAATATTACGGCCCGATCGATAGATCACTTTTGATATTCCAGGATAGTCATCGTTGTAACGATGTACTATCCAACGCTGATGGTTCCCTCGACACACCTTTGACCGTTAGGGGTTTGGAGAGTGTCGTCTGGGGTAAGGTTTCACGACCGGTGCGGTTGCACGGTCGTGTTCTGGAGAGGTTGGATACTATGTCCTTCTACGGCGTGTATAGTTGTGGATCTCAGAAGTAGATCCACACTTGATCACGGCCCTCGTAGAGAGGTGGAGGAAGGAGACGCATACGTTCCACTTGCCTGTGGGTGAGGCCACCGTCACTCTTGAGGACGTCGGTGTGCTGTGGGGACTCCCCGTTGATGGTCACTCGGTCAGTGGTGTTATCCAGCACAGGACGCAGGATCAGTGGCTCGATTACTTGGAGGAGCTGACTGGTTACAGACCTACTGTGGGGGCGTACACAGGGACGAAGGCGTCGCTGAGGAAATTTGCAGACTGGCTAGAAGCCAACGAGATCGATGATCACAGCTCAGATTATGAGGTCGATCAGCGGGCACGTGCATATGCGCTATTACTCATGGGATCGGTTTTGTTCCCCGACTCCAGCGGCAGCTCGATGTCCATGACCTTACTCCCGTTGCTCGAAGACATAGACGCCGTGCACACGTACAGTTGGGGCAGTGCCGTGCTGGCTTTCTCGTACAGAGAGCTATGTACTTCGTGTCAGCGTCAGAAGATGAACATCGGTGGTGCTCTACGGTTGCTTCAGGTGCGTTAGTTTGTGTAATTGAATTGTCTTGAGGTGTATACATACTAATTTAAATTTTGTGTAGGTATGGGCATGGATTCGTATATTACCTGTGCAGCCCGTTATTATCCGTCCGCGAGTTCGGATGATGCCCACCGAAGAAGATGGAATTCAGTTGCCCATGCTGCCACATGCTAAGCGGTAGGTATTTTTTATTAAAATATTTAATATATTTAATATATATTCTGTTTTTTATTTAATATATTTTACGTAGTTTTTACTAAAATATTTAATATTTTGTTCCTAAAATTTTATATTTAATAGATATTTCTTGAATGTTAAAAGTATTTATTTTTTTAATATATTTTATATTTAAATATTTATATTTTTTGATTTCAGATGGAATGCGCTTTTCGATCATACGACATCGACGCACTCGAATTTGCGTGCGATTCGTGAGTCGATCGATAGCATGTCTTGGGAGCAGTTCGTCTGGGCACCCTACGACGATCAGGCACCAGAGATTATGGCGTTGAGAGCCGACTCTCGACCAGCATGCGTTCGATCATCGTGTCCACTCATCTTCTATAACATCGTTGAGTGGCACTATCCCGATCGCGTGCTACGACAGTTCGGGATGGTTCAGTCCGTCCCGCAACGTCCGAGACAGCTCGACGTTGATCTTCATCGACACAGTACACGTAATGTCGCGGGAAGGGATTGGAGGGCCTTCCACGAGCAGTACGAAGCCTTGTGGGTGTCTCGCTACGAGAGGATAGTCGGTGCGATGGAGATAGTTGGTGGCGCGCAGTGCACTCCAGATTACTATCCATGGTATTGGATGGTCACCCGTCGTTACATCTCTCCATCGACGATCCACATGAACCGAGGATTCCAGATGGAGATAGTGCATTTATCGACGTTTTGGTTAGTTACTTGTCCTTCTTTAGGCTGACATGGTACTAAAGAAGGTTTTTATTTTATTTTGGACGTGTTATTTAAGACGTGAATTGTTACCTATTAGGCACAGCACGTCGATAGGGCCGAGGTGATATTTACAGGAGGAGATATGGAAGGAGGATTGGACCTCATACATCAGATGTAGGGTCTTATCCTTGACAGACGACAGCGAAGACACATGTCGTTCGCTGATGTCCCCTCGACACACATGCATGTCCCGTCATCTTCACGTGGTCGGACGCAGGACCCTGGCCCGTCGTCTTCACGTGGTCGTACGTCACAGTACGGGATGGTACTTATTTTACACCGCCGGGGTTTGATCTCGGCTACGGCGATGCTGATGATGATGACGACGAGGCCACGCCTCCGTATCAGCCATTTGTGCAGGAGTCACCGCCGCGACCCCAGCAGCGACGTCGTCCCCTGAGCAGCCCGAAGCTCCTATTGACCGTGGCCATCTGCACAGGACGTGTGGCACAGGAGGGCATTATATACCTTAGTTTTTATCTAATTAGGACTGCTGTTGATTTTTATTTGTGTTTCTTGCTGTTATGTTTGCCACATATTTTTTTATTTCTAGTACTTTTTTAGTCGTAAATCGCCCGAAATTCGTACTACGACATTCTACATCAACCAACAAATACAACGACATATTATATCAACGCCTACGACCTCTCTGTCTCGATCTCCGACTTGAACTACCCTCATCCATTTCGTTTCGAATACGAGTTGTCTTTGGCCTACCCGGTCGTCTTCTTTCACATCGGTCTTCATTATGCACAAGGATAAAATCAGCCGCATGCCAATATCGCTCGTCCTCGAGTGGATGGAACGTTCCCTGATATGACTGAAAATATGCTAATTTAATGTAGAAAGGAGCAATGACTGTGTGCTAGAAACATTCCACTGGCGGCATGCTGCCTGCGCATGAGAACATGGAATGAAATGTTGGTCCCATTTTCCACAAGTGCATGTTCTTATTTGAATGTTCACAACGTGTTTTCTTTGAGTCACCGATGAAGAAGTATACACCTCTGCTGTTTGCATTCAAGGGTCAAATGCAGTTACGAAATGCCCCAACGAGGCATTTGACCAGTCACTAAACATCCTCCACGCATAAGGAGTCCATTCGATTTCAGAACTCTCCATTGCCGCAGCTGCTTGTTGATATCTATCACGAAAGTATGCGGCACATCGATGGAAGCTGAAGTCGACTATCGCTTTTGGAGGCAGTAAGCGAGCCCCTTTGAACACACCATTAAGCGCTTCTGAGATGTTCGTCGTCATTGAACCACACCTAAGCCCACCATCGTAAGCAAATGTCCACTTTTCTCGATCAATCTCGCACAACCAATCATATGCTTCTTTTCGCAGACCCTTAAGATGCTCCATGATCCGTTCGAATTTTTGCAGCGCATGCGCCATCCCTGCTCTGTGGCACAATTTCTTTAGGTCACTATCTTTGAACTCTTTGTTAAAATTTGATACGACGTGAGTAAACAGTAACGATGCACTCTGTTTGGAGACCTGTAAGCGTCGAGCCGTTCTACTGCGGACACTAAACCTGCATTACAGTTCGTAGGTAACATGAAATAATTTTAGTAAAAAGAAAAAATCAACAACAGGATTAATTTTTAGCAACAAATACCTGGATGGCGATCTGAAATTAGGCATACCGCTTGTCCCTCCAATACATGAACATTAAGCAAGTTCAAGAACCAACTCCAAGAATGTAAGCTTTCGGTTGTAACGATGGCAAACGCAAGTGGAAAAATTTTCTGATTTGCATCGAGTGCACATGCAATCAATATTTTATGCTTGTACTTCGAATACAAGTGCGTACCGTCGACACAGACCACTCTACGACAATGCTTGAAGCCGTCAATGCAAGGTCTGAATGCCCAAAATACATACCCGAATTTTTTCACTCCAGACATGTCTTGAAGATGCCACCACTTCACCACCGTTCCGGGGTTGTATCGTTGCAACGCTTTCATGAATATAGGAAGCTGTTGGATTGATGTTTTCCAAGTACCATAAACAATCTCTTTTGCTCGCTTGAGTCCATGCCATGCTTGAATGTACGGAATATCGTACTCAAAGGTATCTTTTACGAGCTGTTGCACGTTTTTAGGTAAATACTGTGGGTCGTTCTTTACCGTTTGGATTAATATTCTCGCGATTCAGTACGCAAAACATTACGATGGGTGCTGGCCAACTCGTGCGTGAAGCATGTGTGCGGTCCACCGTATATCGTCACCTTCCAAAAAAATTTTTTCGGTTTGAAGACTGCTCACAGTGTCCAGTTACAATCGTCGTTGTGGTTGCATCTCACGCTCCATGCAGTTCTGTTACTTTCGGTCACGTGGTACTCACGTCTAACAACCCTCAAATGATAATCGTTAACAGTACATTTTAATTGTTCTTTGCTATTAAACGTCATACCTACGTAAATCGTAAAAATCACCACCAGTTTCGTCAGCTTCTGTGGGAGCCATTTGATAAGAGGTATTAAACGGCACCGACTGGTATAATGCTCTAGTCTCTTTTAGTTCACTTGGCATTGGTTCATCGTCATTTTCATCATCGGCAATTGCGGGATCTGGCAAATCGTCTAGTGTCCCACCCTCGTCATCGGCTTCAGAGTCACTGACGTCATCTTGGACGGCGTCGTGATCGATCTCAGGCTGCGCCACTGTCGAACTAATAGGAACGCTACGGCTGCTCGAAGGTATATCTTTGTCAGGGGCAAACGAAATATTCGTCAATCCTTCAGTAACTGAAGCAATGTCAGGAATCGAAAAGCTCAGCGCGGTATTTGTGTACTCGTCGGGAGGATATACGTTGCGCTCGGACTGAACGATCTCCGTTGCCTCGACAAAGACCTCGATGTAATCGAGCTCGTTGTCGGGATCCAAGAAGCATGCCAGGTCGGCATCACTAGACAATAGCAGGAGATTATGATACTGTTGTGAGTGTTGATAGTATTCGTTCTTCGCACGAACGATTAAAAAGAAAGCATTGCTGTCGACAGAAGTCATGTCGTACAGCATACTAGGAAATTGCTCTAAATTGGTATCGCGACGAATTCGTCGTTAACCGATGGGTTGAAGACCATACTGTATGGTGTTTGATCCTTGTATGATTTCACCGCCATAATAAACAACTATTTGAATTTTTCTAGACACCATATTGGATATGTATGAAATTTTATGAATTGATAATCGAAAATCGAGCGGCTTTAAATAGGGGAGAAAGCCGCATTTATTAAACGCGACGTCGCAGGCAATAGCCGCGACGACGCGTCCATTAACAGCGACGGTATCCCATTATCGTATGGGCCGTCGTTAGTGGGTCGTTAGTGGGTTTAGTGGTGGGTTTAGTGGCCGTTACTGTGTCTAGGTCAATCGTCGCGCTTATTAAATGCGTCGTCGCGTCCAATAACTGCGACGCGGGCCACATGCGGGCCCAGCCTGGCCCACCTGTATTTTCGCGATGGTTATTAATTTCCACATCATCGTCGCTACCAGTAGATGCGGCGTCGCTTCTAATAGCCACGTTTCGCTCGATTTTGTTAATTTCCACCAAATTAACCCTATTTTATCGATTTTGGCTTAAAAAAACCCTATTTTAATTAAAAAGCCCCTACTAGTCCCATCTCACAAATTTTGATATGATGATATATCTAATATATCCTGACCCTTAGTAAGAAAAGAGCCCTCGTAAACGGAAATCACAACATCGAGTAGAAGGCATTCAAGCAAAAACAAGAACTCTGCCAACATAGGAGCTTTAACAATTCGAAGAAAAAAAACATATTTTCAAAGTGAGGTAGGTGAATTTTTCATCTATAACGCGTAAATATTATGTGTTTTACGTGATAATGTGTTCTTATGATTTTACGTATTTACGTGATGATTAACTGAATTTCGGGTTGTTATATGTGTTTAAAAACCCATATTTTGAGTTTGATTCTATGTTAATGTTATATGTTATGTGTTGTATATGTATGTATAGGTTTTCAGTACTGGAACATGCATTTATAGGTTTTCGGTGGATGAACATTTTCGGGTCTGAATATGTTTTCGGGACTTCGAATATTTTCGCGCTTAGAAATAATTTCGGGTAGGTATATATTTTTCGGGTACTTATATGTTTTTGGCAGAGGTCTTGTTTTACGGCTTCTAATATTTTTAGGTTTGTTAATATATTTTCAGATGAATTTAAAAGTTTTAGGACTTTAAAGGTTTTTGAGCATTGACTAAATTTTATGTTCAAACCATTTTCGTGTCTCAAAAGTTCTCGACAAAGGCAAAAATATTAGCTTTTCAGGGATTTCATGTTTTCGGATCTTTAAAGTTTTCAGTATAGTAGTTTTCGGTATTTTAAAACTTTTCAGGCAGCAACGTTTTCGGTAAAAAAAGTCTCTTTGAGGAAAATTATTTTTACGTCATTTGATGAGAAACATATTCAGAGTCCAACGGGCATAGTCAATTCTAACGTCCGATTAAAAGTTATCAAAATAAATCATTTTAGGTGCAATACTGCATTTCATTTGCACTACACTTGCATTACATACAAGAGCGAGAGATGAGTATCGTGTTGGCACGGTGACACTGTATAGTATCGACGAGTGGGGTAGAATGTGACCAATGTTGTTCGTCGACTCGTAGTGGAGTTATGAGGTTAGTACTAGGGCTATACACGGGAGATGGACGTGATCGATTCGTCTACTCAGATGCATTGGAGTGCAGTCTGAGGTGCAAACCGTTGGATGATTTGTGGAAGGAGCGACCTGGTAGGAGGAGGTGTGGCGTGATCGTCCATATGCTGTTGGTCCTAACCTATCCAACTAAACTGACAATAGGACGATTTTACCACGATTTAGAGATGGGAAGAATTGAATCCGTGGGGTGTGTGCGTGAGTTGAAGGTTGGGGCTTCACTAAAAATACTCTCTATAATTTTCTCACATAAGACACCCGAACATGGTGTTAGGGTTTTAGTACTTATACCACATGTTGCTATATAGTATTTGGGCCCTTGTAAGCCCATTACAATAATAGGGTCATTGGGCTCTGAAACATTAAAGCACAATTCACTTAAACAAAGTACAAGACTAAGATAAACTAATTAATTGAACACAATAATAATTTCTAACAATCTCCCCCTTTGTGTTCAATTTATAATGAAGTGCTGGTTATCATTGTCTTGTGTGGTGATCCTGAGTCCTCAAAGAATATCACAGTAACGTAAGCGGAACCTTATGCGCGCATTTTCTTCATCAGTCACCTCCACCTTTCTCTTGTCTTGAAACCTATTCTTAGAAGATCTTCAAGCTCACCGTCTCTTGAACGTCCCTTCTTGAAAGGTATTCGAAGTTGCTTGCCGGGTCTTTTCATTTTGTTAGAGATCTCTTTCTTTGATATGACACAACTCCCCCTACAGTTGTTCAACCTTGTGTTGGGATAAGGGAGTTCTCTTCAGATTCGGAGAGGCCTACACGTGGCAAAAACTTCATCTTCGGAGGTTGTGTTGTAGCTGTCTGCTGTATCTTCTTTTTTGCGTCCGATCTCTCCTTTCAGTAATCACAACTCCCCTACTTTTGTTTAACCTTGTGTTGAGATTGGGGAGTTCTCTTTAACTTTGGAGAGGTGTACACGAGGCAGATCTTATCTTTAGCTCTCCCTTCGCTAGTCGCAACTACCCTACATTAGTTCAACCTTGTGTTGGGATTGGGAGTTCTCTTTAAATTCGGAGAGCTGTACACGAGGCGGCAGCTTCGGTCTTTGAAGTCCGTGGTGTTTGCTTGATTCTTCGTCGACGCTTGAGGATTTAGCGTTTCTGACTATCTCGTACTTTCGTCGTGGTATTGCCCCCATTTTGTTGTAGAACTCCTCCCCTCATGAAGATCGTGTTAGGGAGATCGTCATGCGATGGATCAAAGTCGGACATCGTCTTTCGCAAGAAGGTAGCGTCATCGGTACAAGACGATGGAGTTGATAAAGGGTGAATCTTCTTCATCCCGGCACCAGATTCGTCATCGCCGAAGGAAGTTGCCTGCTTCGGCCTCAGTGAAGCGTGTCTGGCTCCAGAAGGTGTACGTGGAGTGTGTTTTAAGTTGTGCTGATGGTCCTTCGGAATGTGATGTTCAGGTGCAGGAGAGCCCGGCTGCAAAGTGGTACGCTCGGTGGAAAATGGTGGGTGGTCCGACCTATTTGTTCTTACGTATCCCTTCTCCCCCTCATGGCGATTCGTGTTAAGGAGATCGACATGCTTGTATAGAGGGCTAAGAAGGACACAAACGATAGGTCGGTTCGGGTAATAACGAGATGGAGCCCTCTGCTTGGAGGAGAGAAAAGAAGTCAGATCGGTTCCTGACAAAGGCTCTGGCTTTCAGGCAACTCGGCTTCTTCTTCTCCATGACTTTGATCCCTTCCTTGTTCTTCTAGTCGGGGACCCTTCCATGCAGCTGCCTCTCTTTCGTTTCTTTATCCAATCTATTAATATTCTTATTTTTTTATTGATATTTATTAGATAAGATTCTTCTGAAAGGGGTCTATTTTATAGTCTATCTCTGTAAATCTAAAATGAAATTCATCTTTCTTCCCATTCACTTGCATTTCTTTCGTTTCATCAATTTTGTTCGAATCTTCCTTTTATTCAGAAGAAAGGAAGGATAAGAATTTTCTAAGGCAATCCATCGACACGACTTCAGGGACAAACTCTGAGGCGTGGCCGTTGAGAACAGGGCTCGATGAACCGGGGCCACATAGGCATTCCGTTTACATCGTTCTTGAGACTAGCTCAAAGAATATGGCCTTAAACCGTTGTTGTTTTGCAACGGCATGACTTCCTTCCAGTCTCCAAATCACATCTACGAGAGAAATGTCTATGGAAGTTCTAATCTGGTCACAAAGTCCAGATGAGAAAAAGGTTATGTCACTACAAAAAAAGACCTTTTAGCGACTACACATATTAGTCGCTAAAGAACAAAAGTTAGTTGGGAAAAGTGTTTAGCGACTACTTTAGCGACCACACATTGTAGTCGCTATACGCCTCGTCGCTAAATTTCCGTGGTCGGCAATTAGTCGGTATTTAGCAACTACACTGGCGACTACGATAGTCAGCTATTTTTTTACCGACTACAAGTCCGACTACAGTTGTAGTCGGCAAGTGGATTTTTTTTATTGAAGAGCTCTGATCGTCTATTTATTTTACATTTTTAGTTAAAATAATAAATAATTAATTAAATAATCTAATAACAAATAAGTAATATAAAAAAGGGGATTTTGTAGTAAAATACCTAATTGAAGTTTCAACTTAGGAATCAGTCCCCCTCACTTCATTTTTTTAATTAGATGCTGCCACTAAGCAAAAAATTTATATTAACTCCCTCATAATTCTTTATTTTGTTCTAAGCAATTACATATTAAATCCCTTAAATGATGTTACCATAATACCCTCTCTTTACTCGTAAGATTGGGACAGAGAATAAGAATTACAATCGCAAAAGCACCATTGCAGAACCTTAGAACGGCTCTTCAGTCCATTCCACAAAACCACACCTCTCGGTCGCCATCCTCATCGCTGTGCCTCGCCGCCACCACGACTTACTGTGTCCTCCCGAGATATCATCTATTTGAGCGATTGAAGATTCACTACGAGTACGTATTTCATTTCCCTCAGTTAGGGTTCGCTTGAATCCCTCGTCGTGAATCTCATTCATTTTCTTGTCAAATTATTGATTATACAGCGTGAGATGGTTCATACAAAGTGAGATTGGAAGTGTTTGGTGATTTGTTTTTCCTTTTTTACTCCTTTAATGTTCGAACTTGTGTATACTGTTCTTTGGATTTTTATTGGTTAATATGTTTTGGATTTTTATTGGTTAACATGTTCCAGCGTGGGATGGTTCTTTGGATTTTTTTCTTTGGATGTTTGAACTTGTGTTTGGATTTTTATCATTGATTAAAGATTCCTTTATTGTTTGGTGATTATACATCGTGAATATTAATTTTTCCAGAATTTGTATTGAGTTTGACTGGATTTTGAACTTAAGATGTTGATGTCATATTTCCACGCTGTGTGATAACCAATTTAGTATTCATTGAGACTAAGCCATCCTAGCATTATTAGGTTAGTAAAAAATCTGCTGTGGATATTTATGATGAATTTATTCATAAATGTTCTTCTTCTTTTTTTTTCCTGAAATAGAAATGAAGTATGAAAATGTTACGGACGATAGTGATGAAGAAGATGAAGCAATGGGAAAAGCTTTCTCAAGGTGTTCCCCAACAAAATTTATATCGGTGATAAAGAAATTGCTTCCTATATTGGGGAAAACACAAAAGCAGAAAATAAAATCTTCACCTCTAGCTCCTTGGTTGGAGATCCCGAAGATTTCTCTAAGCCCTTTAAGAGTCAAGCAATGCTTAAACGATTTGAAGTAGAGACGTGCATGCTCCGTTTTGGAAGTAAAACCATGGTTCCATTCATCTCTAGCGAATTCTCGATCGTCATAGGTCTACCAAGCATTGGACAACCTGTGAACATCGATTTGAAGTTGGGATCTACTTTCTTTGAACGTCGTTTCAGGGGAATGAAATGTGTGCAAATGGAAGTCTTAATAAAGAAGTTGTTTGAGTTGGCGAACAATGATGCCGAACTTGATGACTTATTTCGGTTTTTATTTTAGTTTTTTTTAATTGTATTATCTTTCCTATTAGTAATTTGGCACACCCAAGTTTATTTTTCCATATCTAGATGATTTGGAAACATTCTTTAAATATGCTTGGGGGGATGCAGCTTTTCGATTTTTGCTTAATGAAATTGAAGCTCATCTCGGATACTCTAAAGTGAACAAGAAGGAGAAATTGTACCTGGGAGGTTGTATTGTTGGGCTCACGGTATGTTTCATTTACAATTTCTTTCAACAAATATGTTATCTTCTTATATAATAAATGTTAACCATACGACTAGTGAATGAAAACTATTATCTATATGTTCATACGACTAGTGAATGAAAACTAGTATCTCGGTTTCAGATTGTTCGGATCGTACCATTTAAGGAGGAAATACATCTAGTCGGTGGTGTAGAGAAGTTTGCTGAGGTAACTAGTTTATTTAAATTAACTAAGTTATTAAATCGTTATCATTAATTTGTGTTTACTTATTCAATTCTGTTTTAAATCATTTTGATTTGAAGGATGCTAAGTTGTTGGATCGTATAAAAAGGCTTGAGCTTGCAATTGAAGTGTTAGAGGAAAGAAATAAAGTTATTGAAGAGAATGTACCCTTACACGACAAGGATGATGTTTCTCTAGAGCACGATGTGGATATAATTGATGATCATACTCGTGTCAGCTTGAATGAAGTTGGTACGAACAAAGTGCCATTGGACACGAGTGGTAGACCTGAATTGGATAGTTTATTGAACGTAGTTGTGGACGAAGTGCAAAAAAGAACCTGAGAAAATGATCATGAAGAGAATGACACCGGAGAAGAAAACAAGATCAACGATAATCTAAAATCATCAATTGTGAAGACTGTTCAGAAAAGGAGAGGCAATAGATTGAAAAAGAGAAAAGGTCCAGAATACATTACACCTCCGAGTACACCCCGAAAGCGGAGGAGAAAAGGACAGCAAACCCAAGTCATTAAAGTGGTAGCTTTTTTTTTTATAAATTTCATATATTTGACTAATATTTTCTTGTTGTTTTAATTTGTGTATTTATCATCTTGCTTTTCTGTTTAGGATGAGATTGGCGATCAAAATGCATCTGAAAGTGCTGGCGAAGAAGAAGCGTTGAAGGAGTTCAGAGGAAGACAAGACTACAAAGGGAGTAATGAAGTATCTTCAGAAGCTAAAAATATCATTGAGAAGTATCTTAGCGGTGACGTGTTGGGGTAAATTGTTAGACGTTATACAAGACGACCCGCTAAGGAACATGGTGACCTGCAGGAGTTTGAGTCCGGACGTGCTGGGTCGGGGCGAGAAATAAAGTCCACGGAAGAGATTGACCAAATTAAAGATGATGATCATTGGGCTTGATTTCAGCGGCGTTAATTTTGGGAGTTATGATCGTGGTTTAATGATTATGATTTGAAGCTTATTTCCTTTTATGTTTGCATTGAGTAGTATAAAAAGGGAGTTGATTAGTTTGTTTGAGGAGAAAGAAAAGAATAAGGTTATGTTAAGGGGAGAGGTGAACGATTGTGTTCCTCTCATGGTTGCTCAATAAAATCGTTTGGCTTGTTCATTCATTCCCTTGTGTTACTGTTCGAAACCATCCCTTCTTCTATCACGAAACGGGTCTTAACTCTAACAAATTGGTCCGACCTGCCGCGACATGACGCGTTCAACCGATCAACGATTCGAGGGGTTAGAGAAGACCGTGGAGTCACTAAGCACTTCTCATACCCAACTTGCAACGCAGATGGAGGAGATCCTCGCATTATTGAAGGCCCAAACCCCACCAAACCATATACCGACGGTGGAGACGAACACATCAGATCCACCCCCGGAATTCAACGTAGGCGACTCTCTACCGGAAATGGTCCAACGTCGTGTGGAACTTCCAGCGTTCAACGGCACAGATCCCCATGGATGGCTAGCACAAGCCGATCATTATTTTGTTCTCAATCGAACTCCGGCATCTCAATGGATCTCATGTGCCATGATATGCATGGAGGAAACCGCTAAACCTTGGATTCGATGGCTACTCAAAACACATCCCAATATCTCGTGGGAGGTTTTTACACGGAAGTTCATCGACACGTTCGACAACCAGCATGTGGGTCGGCCGATACAGCGTCTCGCTAGCGTTCAACAATCTGGCCCGGTAGACGATTATTTTCACGAGTTCATACGCATGGTGTCTAATCTGCCTGATATTCCGGTCTATCAACATTTGGATTTCTTCTTGATGGGCATGCATATAACATTGAGGGATGAAGTTTCCGTCTTAAGCCCGTATTCGGTGGAAAATGCTTTTGAAATCGCTCGGGGCATTGAGCGTAAACTCATGCGACAACAGAATGAGGACTATACCATTATGATCAATCGAGCGTCATCTTACCAACAGCCCACACGAACCACGCCATTCTCGCGTTACTCGCACAATCCGCCCACGCCGACCCGAGAGACTCGTTCTACCGATCGATATGTTCCACCACACATTCGGTCAAACACGACGCCACCTACTTCTACGCCTCACCAAAGGCCATTCCAACGTCTTTCAGATCGCGAACTTCAGGACCTATGAGAGAAGGGCCTTTGTTTTCGTTGTCGTCAACCGTTTGTGAAGGGTCAACATGTCTGCCCACGGAAGGAATTTCGAATGCTCGTAGGAGGCGAGGACGAACTTCCATGTGAAACAGAGCTTACCAAAATGCAGGAGTTTGATACCACTGACGTAGGCAAGGTGGAACACGTGACGACCGCCGCGGGATATTTGACGATGTTGACATTGCCAATATTTGCACTAGGCGGCATCTCGGGACCACAAACACTCAAGTTATTCGGAATCGTCAATCAAGTTAAGGTTATAACTATGATTGACAGCGGGGCGAGTCACAACTTTATCTCTGCTTCTCTGGTAGAGAGCTTAAAGTTGTCATTGACAGGAGATTCGTTCCAAGTGCTACTAGGAAATGGTAAAGTAGAGCCGGCGTTAGGGGCCTGTCGTGGGGTGCAACTACAGCTGGGTACTTGCGCAATCAAATGCGATTTATTCATTTTTGAACTAGACGGCGTCGACGTGATCCTCGGAGTAGATTGGCTTCGAACATTGGGGGACATCAAACTCAACCTAGCAAAGTCGACACTGAAATTTGAGCGTGATGGTATTTCTCACTGTTTATCGGGCGAGGCGAATTTAACACGTGCACCGATTACTACACCTCCCAATGGCATGCTATCGTCTAAACAACTTGCTGATCTCGAGACCATCAATAGGAAATTCTCGAATCCAACCACTGTTTCAGGGTTCCCGGGCTGAAGCGAGCTACCGACAACCACCCGAACTTTCTCTCCCACCTCACATATCGATTTCGCTGACACCCTGCATACATCCCGAGGAAATATGGGACTCTCGCTGGAACATCATCAACGAAGCGGCAGTCCGACAACTGCTCATTAAATGGCGCGATCATCCAACGAAAGAGGCAAGCTGGATCACAGAATCGGAGCTACGACGTTCGTTCCCAACTTTCCGCCTTGAGGACAAGGCTGTTTTTCGAGAGGGTGGTAATGTTAGACGTTATACAAGACGACCCGCTAAGGAACATGGTGCGCAGGAGTTTGAGTCCGGACGTGCTGGGTCGGGGCGAGAAATAAAGTCCACGGAAGAGATTGACCAAATTAAAGATGATGATCATTGGGCTTGATTTCAGCGGCGTTAATTCTGGGAGTTATGATAGTGGTTTAATGATTATGATTTGAAGCTTATTTCCTTTTATGTTTGCATTGAGTAGTATACGAAGGGAGTGGATTAGTTTGTTTGAGGAGAAAGAAAAGAATAAGGTTATTTTAAGGGGAGAGGTGAACGATTGTGTTCCTCTCATGGTTGCTCAATAAAATCGTTTGGCTTGTTCATTCATTCCCTTGTGTTACTGTTCGAAACCATCCCTTCTTCTATCACGAAACGGGTCTTAACTCTAACATAAATCGCCTTATATTATTTTTTGTTTTATTATTAGATACTTTTGGATTTACTAATTTTATTGTGTTGTCTATGTAGTGGCATAGTGTGGGAAGATGATGAGGTGATATTAAATGGTTGCGAGTTGTTGAATTGTCTGTTCGGCCAACAACTGAGATCTGGTCTCATTCATTTATACTTCAATATATTGACCAATAAAGCACGTGAGATTGGGCATGAGATATATTGGATGTCCCCGTTTGTCTCGGTATGATGTTTCAAAATTTGATTATTATTTCATCATAGCACATCATTATTTTTATTCTCTGCAGGATAATGTGATTAAGATAATCGATAGCACGAAGGGAAATAGTGCAAATCCTGACAAGTTTGAAGCCATTAGGTCGGAGGTGTGCGTGAGTACCGTGCAGAAGTTGGCAGAACTCAACAAGGATATCATGCAACGCTATAAACAATTGCTCTTCCCTATTTGTTACAAAAGTCACTGGTTTTTGCTCGTGTATATTCAAGGTGAAGGTTTCAAGCTTTTAAATTCCCTGAATGGTGGTTTTTACAATTGTGCAGCAAGGAAATTCGTAAGTTTCTATGCTAAACAGTTTTAAGTAGCTTGCACTAAGATTGTTTGGGAAAATGTTACTGATTTGTACTTCATGTTCAGGCTAATTTTTTGGCAAAATATTTTTTGATCGTGGAGCAATATGACATTGGCTCAATTGAAGTGTCTCCTATAAAGAGTCCACAACAGAGCAATCACGTTGATTGTGGTGTTTATGTGTGTCTATGGTGTGAATGCTTTGCTCGAGACAACCCGGCATTTTGGGATAAACAATGGCATGGAGAAATTGAAGGATATAGAGCTCAAATTGCATCGACTATTTTGTCTGACAAAAGAGGCTTGTTCAAAGGTTGGAAATGATGATGCATGGATTAGGCGTGAAGTAGCCTTTTTCTATATATTTTGGTCGTTGGATGATTTAGTGGTAACCGAATTATAACTGGTTTGTTTCCTTATTATATGTGTAGTATGACTGATGCTCACCGCTGTATTGTGGTTGTTGGATGATTTAGTGCTGTAATGACATGAATATTTTGGTTGTTGGATGCCTTTTTCTATATATTTTGGTTGTTGGTTGACTGATGCTCATTGCTGCTGATTTAGTGCTGTAATGACATGATTTAGTGAATGTAGCCTTTTTCTATGTATTTTGGTTGTTGGATGCTCACTACTTGATTTATCAAACGAACTACTTACACTCATACAAAAAATACTTTTGAAAGGGGGCGAGATACATTCCACAAAAATTGTTATTTCAATGAACCATATCAAGTGTCAATGACATGAATCACCAAACAACATGAAAAGAGTTTTTTCTCGCAATTCACTTGAAATCCAAAATAAGTACCTAAATGTGCGGGAACCTAAATCGAGTCTCTAAATACTTAATTTGGAAAACAAAATACCACGTTTGGGCAAATAAACACTAGCAGATAGTAGCGTGACATCTAACACCAAATTGGTACCTTTTCATCAAATATCACACATATTAGTTTCATTGATCATCAATAACATACACTTTACTATCTTCTCGTAACTCACTTGAAATCCAAAATAAGTACTTAAATGTGCGGGTAAAATACCTAAATCGAGTATCTAAATACTTAATTTGGGAAACAAAATACCACGTTTGGGGCAATAAACACTAGCAGATAGTAGCGAGACATCTAACACTAAATTGGTACCTTTTCATCAAATATCACACATATTAGTTTCATTGATCATCAATAACATACACTTTACTTTCTTCTCGATACTCACTGGGAATCCAGAATAAGTACTTAAATTTGCGGGTAAAATACCTAAATCGAGTCTCTAAATACCTAATTTGGTAATCAAAATACCACGTTTGGGGCAATAAATACTAGCAGATAGTAGCGTGGCATCTAACACTAAATTTGTACCTTTTCATCAAATATCACACATATTAGTTTCATTGATCATCAATAACATACACTTTACTATCTTCTCGCAACTCACTTGGAATCCAGAATAAGTACTTAAATCTGCGGGTAAAATACCTAAATCGAGTCTCTAAATACCTAATTTGGTAATCAAAATACCACGTTTGGGGTAATAAATACTAGCAGATAGTAGCGTGACATCTAACACTAATCGGTATTAGTTTCATTGATCATCAATAACATACACTTTACTAACTTCTCGCAACTCACTTGGAATCCAGAATAAGTACTTAATGTTGCGGGTAAAGTACCTAAATCGAGTCTCTAAATACCTAATTTGGAAACAAAATACCACATTTGGGGAAATAAATACTAGCAGATAGTAGCGTGACATCTAACACTAAATCGGTACCTTTTCATCAAAAATTGTAGTTTCAATGCACCATATCAAGTGTTAATGACATGAATCACCACAGACATGAAAAAACTAGTTTTTTCCTACTTCCTATACATAATCTGTCGAATACCTGATTTCGAACAGAAAATACCTAAATTATGAACTTAATACCTAATTTATCAAGCTAAATACCGACAATCATACAAAAAATACTTTCGAAATGGGACAAGATACATTCCACAAAAATTGTTGTTTCAATTAACCGTATGAAGTGTTAAGACATGAATCACCATGAACTTGAAAAAGCTATTTTTTTCTACTTGCCATACACAACCTGTCGAATACCTGAATTCGAACAGAAAATACTTAAATTATGAACATACTTGATTTATGAAGAGTAATACTTATAATCATACAAAAAATACTTTCAAAAGGGGTCTAGATACATTCCACAAGTCATTCCAAATTATACTTTTTTAGATACCTGAATTCGAAGAGTGAATACTTAAATTTTGACTTCAAATACCTGAATTTGGTAATTAAATACTGATTGTGCTTTCACAAAAACTCAATTCAGATACTTATTCGAAAACTTGTCTAGTACTTGAATTCATATGTCCATCATAACGTCAATACTTGAATTAAGAAATAAAATACTAAATTGGAGAATAAAAATACTTGAACATGGTAATAAAATACCAATCATCATTCCAACAATACACATGCAAAAGTGTGCTACATACAATACGATTTACCAACCAAAACATGTTAACCAATGTACAGACTTTCAAAAACTACTAGTTACACCAACATAAAGTTCCTGCACAAATTAGACAAAAGATACTTCCCATAGTTGGAAAATCAGACAAAAAATAATTAGCCAACATGATCCTGCACCAATCAAAACAACTCAGACACAAAATAAATATTGCATTAATCTGCAGCAAACCATTTAATTTAGATCTTTATTGCATTGGTTCTTTGCACGATCGTCTATTATGCCCCCGCCGGTTACATCGCCCACACTTCAGCACACGTTTCTCAACTTGGGAAGGTAGTCGCTTAGTCCTTCGACGTCCAGGCTGGCTACGAGTGGTGGGAGCGCGAATGACAGCACCAACATCAACATAAGCATTATGCATGTCGAATGTTGGAATCGGATTGATGATTCCTTTGTATGCTTCTCGATACATGTCCATCTTAAAATATCCATCACAGAATTGATATACAGATAAGGACTTTGATTCTATACAAGCGCAAGCATGCTTGCAAGGTATCCTATAGACCTCCCAAGCTCGACAAGAACATTGCCACGAGTTCAAATCAACTGCAAAAGTTTCATCCCCATCAATGACCTCAAACCGAACTCCGCAAGACTTGTGCACCTTTAAGCTTTGAGACTTACCATACTCGCATGACACTTCTTTATCCTTTTTTGGACTTAGAACATGTGTCATATTCATTGTTTTTTCACGCCTTTGGTGCATCATGGTCATAATTTGAATCCGTATATGATCAACCATCGCCACAATAGGTAGATATCGAGCAGGTTCCACCCAATTGTTCCATCTTTCAGCAATATCATTATTAAGAATTCCCCATCGAGTACCTTGAAACAAAGAATTTGCCCAATTTTCTGGGCAAGAGTTGATAATAAAATCTTTCGAGAGTGGCATCGATTCCATCATATTGTGTGTATACTCCAAAAACTCTTGATAAAGTGTATGCAGCTTTTTTCAAAATAAAAGACCAATGTTTTTTGTTATGAAGAGGGTAGCTACGCAAGACCTGCAATATAACTTAAAACTGTTAATATGATTTCTAAGAAAGCTCAATTAAAAGATACTAATGAAAAGAATATATGACAAAACCTGCTTGACGAAGTTATCAACCAAATGTCGTAGACAAAAAGCATGATGACTGCCGGGGAACACTATTGCAATAGCTTCGATTAATCCGGGATGTCGGTCCGAAAAGAATGTATAACCAGAGAATAACACGATGAGCTGAGATGCCAATACATGTTTTAACCCATGACAAAACCATTCCCAATTACAATCGTTCTCTGCATCTACAGCTGCATATGCTAGTGTAAAAAGATCATCATTCGCATCCTTCGCCACAGCTACTAATAGACATCCTTTGTACTTGTTCTTAATATGGGTTCCATCCAAAAATATTAATGGACGACATCCTCGAACAAACCCAACAAGGCACGCATGAAAACATATAAACAGTCTTCGAAATTTATTTGTCGATGGATCTACTTCAAATTCAGCAAAACTCCCAGGATTTGTTGCTTTGACAGCATTGCAATAAGATCGCAATTTATCATATGACTCAGAATCGACCCCATGAATATCGTGCATTGCCATTTCTTTGCCCGCCCAAACTTTATGATAATCGAGATCTACCCCATAATCTCGCTGAATATCCTTTATCATTGCACAAGGACGGTATGATGGTTCTCCTCTTAACTTTTCTTTCATCACGTTGGCTACCCACGCCGAATCAGCTTTCGGATGACCTCTACTCCGCAAATTGTCATCGCCGCAACTATGAATTAAGTTGCATTTTCTTATGCCAAATGTTTTGTCCGATTTATGTTTAGAGGCATAAATGCTCCACTCGCAATTCTCTTGGCTACACATGACTGAAATCTTTCCGCTATCATTCTTCTTGTAGCGGAATGATCGTCTTGTGGCAACGACATAATTTTTCAGGCAAATCCGGAATTGCGATCTTTAAAAGTTTGACCTTCACCACGTATACAACGTGCTCAATAGAATTACCCATTATGCCATCTTCAAGCATGTCATTAGGATCGAACCTGGCCATGGTATAACAAAAATAGTTATATTTACGAGAAACCAAGTCGATATCTTTCAATTGCAACTTAACAAAATTGATATCTTTAAGTTACATACAACAACAATTTGAAAATAAAGTACCTCTGTGCGTTTTCACAACGATCGTTCTTTGGGGCAGCTCTCAAATTAATTATTTTCAGTTTCAGACAACTATGGAGATCTATCATGTTACGAACATCATCGTCTTCGCTCAAAGTTACAGCAATATTTTCATGGGGTGCCATATATTGCAATACTGTTGATTCTGAGCTAGTAGAAGCACATTTTTGCTGTAAACTTTGGAAGATTTCAATGAGACTCATGCCATTAGGAATCGATATTAAATAAAGACCATTATCGGCAACTTCCGACAAATGAACTAGCGATGCTTCCATGCTCCAGTTCCATTAGTGCAGTTTCTGAAATAATCAAAGATATTCAACAAAGGAAACCACAAGAACTCTAAACCAATACATATTAATCTTCAAAAGACTTTACAGAAAAAACAAAAAACAAAATCATGAAAAAAATTCAGTCAAATTGCAAAACTCCCATTATTTTTCGCCTCACCCATCATAAAACGATGACCATTACGACGAGGAACAAAAATGCAGATTTAGTGGCAAATGAAAAAAATGCCGAAAAAAGAAAAAACCTGTCCTGCCCTGGCACTGTTACTTCGGTGGTTGGAGCAGCTATTTTTGCTCTTTGTGCGAACCCGATGGATGACGACCAGATTATTGATGAAATTGTTTGGTTTCTCCCTCTCTGGAGCAGCTCTCTTAGATTTTTGTTTGTATTTTCTTTTTCTTTTTTTATTCGGGAAAGTGAAGGTTTTTATTGTAATTTAACATATTAGGTAGTTAAAAGAAAATTTTTGCATAGTTGTAGGGGCAATTCACGAAATGAATTTGGCAGGGACTGACTACTAAGTCTAATATGTGTCTAGGCATTTTTCTCTAAATTACTCAAAAAAAAAACAGAATAAAATCTTAAAAGCAATTAATTATATATACAAAAATATAATAAAAAAGGCATAATTACATAGTAGCTGGATTCTAATCCTTACTAGTTACACACTCATCCTCGAAGCAACAGTTCCGCTCAGTCACATGCATCTCTAACCTCATTTCTTACAACTCTTTGTTTGTTGATCCTAGCACGATTCCAGGTAACTCCTTTCTAAAACCTCGGTATTGTCATAAGGGCAGCTCAGCTTCAACCAGGGCCTCCACATTCCTTCCTCTGGTACATTTTTTTATCTTCCAACCTCTTACAGATTTCAGTTGCTCAGTCCTTAATAGTTGTCACAAGGCTCAGCCTGAAACGGACAGAGAAGTGTTAAGCCCAGACCACAGCCCAGAAAACAGATCTTAAAAGGAAGAACATCAACCGAAAATCCAGAAAAGCGTAAACATATGCAGAAACAAGAAAGGTAGCAATCACTTAAGTAAGTTCCCAATCACATCCCATCACACAATTTACACCAACCAAGAAAGATATCAACCCATGAAGACCCATAAAAACTCTGTGTCTCCGTCAACACAAACATTGAGACCCAGAGAATCCAATTACCTAATGTCGAAGTCCCCTGCTTTCTGAACAGTTTCTTGAACAAGCATTCCTTCGGCCATATCCATCAATAAATTAGGCATATCGAGCAAATCATCCTCAACGAAGAACTCACGGCACACATGTAGTCGACGGGGTCATTTTTTTAAAGCTGACCGAGTCAAAGGCTATTTTTTAAAAAGACCCGGGTTTCACCGACTACACATGTAGTCGCTAGAATAAATATATAGTCGGCATCTTTTTTAGTCGAAAAATTTGGCGGTCACGTTGAAATTTTAGTTTAGCGACCACACTTATTAAGATACAGCGACTACTACTGTGGTCGCAATTAGCGACTACATCATATTAGTCGCAAATTTGTTCCTGTAGTCGGTATATTTTAATTAACGACTACATTTTACATAGTCGGTATGTGTAGTCAGCAAAACAGTTTTTTTTTTGTAGTGTGTCCTAAAAGAATAGAAAACATTGAGGTTGTGAGGACACGCAGACTCGATGTGTTCAAAAAAGTTTAGTGGTGTGGGGCTTACTATCACTTAGTTCAATATCTTCCGCTTCCAAGTGAAGCGGAGATAGATTACGTGGCTCCCATGATTTAATAAAAATCGATCTGTTGGGAGATCGATGAGTGGGTAAGGCTCGGTTGTGCATGCGCCATTGGACAAATGATGCGACTTCTACCCGGGAGCTGATAAAAATCAGCTCCTGCAGCTATGTGATGGTCCAAATGTTGTGTGAGGTAAGTGATTTGTGTATTACTGGCTTTGCGGTCTTGTTAAAAATTGCCAAATAGGGGTGGCTTTTATGATTTGAGATCGTCACTAACACTAGGCCGCATTCCGGGGTTAGATTCAGTTTGGTCTAACTGAACCATGGGAACTTGAAATATATGCATCTGGTACGAAGTGATGAGTGCTACTTCATTTTGTGATCTGCAGTTCGGAGCAGGTCTGTTGTTTCGTGATAGTGTATGGATGTCACGCCTTTTGGAATTCTTAAACTCTTGAGGGTTGAGTTTTCAGTTTAAGTCCGTCTTGGAGGTGGACGTGCTTGAGAGGATTTTTTCTTTCTTTTTCTCTTTTCCTTTTTTTATGTTGTTTTTTTACATAAATATATGAATTATCGTAATAGTAATATATATATGTATGTATACATATATATATGTATATGGGTCAAAGTAAGTTTTCTCCCCATCAAATCGTGCACCTTAAAATGTACTCCCCCTCGAAAATACGGAGAGAAACTCCCACTCAATGCGTGCGCGTTTAGAAATGTAAATTTTCTCCAAAACAAAGCGTGATGAAAATAACATTTTTCTTTTTAGCTCAGATGCATACTTGAAGAAGTAAGTTTCCTCGACTTAAGCATATTGGAATGTACAGTTTTCACCTTTGATGCTTCAAACAAAATAGGTATTTTTGACGATTCAGCTTATATGCATACGTGAATGTTTAAGCTCGAAAGTTCTTTAAGATATATGCATTATCAAAATATACCTGTAATAGGGATTTATGCATTTCAGCTCATGTATGCATGCAAAAATTTGGAATTGAAAGTCCTTTTGAAGCATGCATAACTATAATGTACCTTATTATTTTCAAAGTAGGCATATTGTCTTTCAGCTCAATATGCATGCCAAATTTACTGTGGAATGCATATATATATATATATATATTATATATATATATATATATATATACTACCTCCGTCCCGGTAACTTTTGTACATTTTACCAAATCGGGCTACATTTCCATATTTAGTAAAAAACTATCACACACAATCAATATACTAACATTAAATATTCTTAAAAGACGTGCCACACACATACACTTTTCTTCCTCTATACTATTAAAATATTATATTTCTTAAAAACCGAACCCAATCCCAAATGTCCATATATTACCGGGACGGAGGGAATATTATATAATCTACCTAAGTTTGTTTGCTCGCATCGCTAACCAGTCGTATATGTGGAGCAACCCAGGATACCATACACGCTAGGATGATGTAGTTGTTCACTAGGTGTTTTTGATGAATTTTCTATGTTAAGTGTATCGAGTTTGTAAAATGTGGAGTTCAAAGATTTTTTGTGCTGTTATTCTCGAAAATATCTAAGTGTTATGTCGAGATTGATTCTCGGGTATTGTCTGTGTTCGAAAAATTTTCTGTGTCGAAAACGTTTTTTTGCGTGCCCTTTTGCAAGAATGTAATTTTCAAATGATGTGGTTTCGAAAATTTTAGATGTCGAAAATGATTTTCGAATGCCCTTATGCGAGGATGATTTTCGAAAGATATATATGTCTTCGAAAGAATTCTAAGTACCGAAAATGATTTTCGGGTGCCTCTGTGTGAAACTGATTTTCGAATGTTCGGAAATTTTCTTAGTGTATCGAAGACATTTTTCGGGTGCCCAAAGTGGTGAAATTGATTTTCGAAAGTTATATTGGTACGAAAAATTCTAAGTATCGAAATTGTTTTCGGGTGCCTTTTTGCGAGATTTATTTTCGAATGTCGTTTGTTCGAAAGACTTGCTAAGTATTGAAAAGGAATTTTCGAAAGCCCTATATGCGAAAGTGATTTTCGAATGATATGGTATTTCGAAAATTTTATTTAAGTATCGAAATGATTTTCGTGCATTGTTGCAAAATTTGATTTTCAAATGAAATGGTTTCGAAAATTTTAAAACTTGTGTCGAAAATATCGAAAGCCCTCTATGCGAAAAAACGATTTTCGAAGATGTTTGTTCGAAAATTTTTCAAGTTTCGAAAACGTTTTTTGAATGGCCTTGTTGCGAGAATGATTTTCGAATCGATATGTGTTTAAAAAGTTTTGAAGTACTGAGTCGGAAAGGTTTTTCGAATGCCCTTATTTGCGAAAAGAATTTTCGAATGAAATGAGATTTTCGAAAATGCATAAGTATCGAAAAGGATTTTCGAGGGCTCAGTATGCGGAAATAATTTTCGAGAGGTATGAGTTTGAAAATTTGCAAACTGTCGAAAAAAAATTCGTGGCCTTTACGCGAGAATTTGATTTTCGAATGGTTTCGAAAATTTCAAAGTGATGTATCGAAAAATATTTTCAGGTGCCTTTTTGCGAAAAATAATTTTCGAATGATATATTTCAAAAATTTTCCTAAGTATGGAAAGTGATTTTTGAAGCCCTGTGTGCGAAAATAATTTTCAAAGTGATCTCGAAAATCCTATATGCGAAGATAAGTTTCGAAAGATATGATGTTTCGAAAATTTTCATTAATGTTGAGGTTTCGAAAATCTGTTTTGAGAAAAGCTTCTTTTGAGTATAAACTGAATTTCAAAACACTGAGTTGCGAAAACCTAAGTTTCGAAAACAATTTTCGAAATCCAATTCTCGAAATTCAGGATTTTCGGATCGAATTCTCGAAAAGTTTTTCGAAACAAAACTTAAACCTATCTGTTGCGAAAAATCAAAAGTCAACAAAATTTTGAAGAAATTGTCTACTAAGTAATAGCACAAGCCTCAGTTTTGAGCTAAAATACATCCAATACACTTGATTAAACACCAAAGTAAACACCTAATCGACGATTTTCGAAAGGCGATTTTTGCAAAACTGTGGGTTTTCGAAAATCGGTCGATCGAGAATCCTTGAAATTAATTTAATCGACGGTTCTTTAGCAATCAAGTTGATTCTCCCTCTTGAACATTTTAATTTACAAAATTATGGCAAATTTAATTTGAGTCACATAAAATTCTCCCCCTTAATTTTGTAAATTAAGCTCCCCTTAATGTAAGCACATATTCCTACCTCATTTGGCTTTAGATATTTCCTGTTAGCTATGACATGTAAGAACAAATTCTACTATGTGAAACATATGTCATTGTAATAAGGTGGCATGTAGAAAATATGGCATTTTCTGATTTTACGGGAAACCTAAGTAAATCGTACATTCAAGGATGAACAATATATTTCAAAAAATATGCAGTTCCTCCTATATTCACTAACACATTTGGAATATCATTCTTTTCAGCACATATGCATATTGATAATATAGTGCATTTCGAACATGTGATTTTACGCATTTTTAGAATTTACCAAATTTGTCAGCGTGATTATAGTTGCCCGCATCATTGATCACATATGTGGGGCCACTTCAGGTACCATACGTTAGGGAATGTTGTGTCTGCTCGCATCGCATACCAGTCATGGGTGTGGAGCAGCTCTCTAAGTACCTATCCATGCTGGAATCTGCAAAACATTATCGAGACGTTGGTAACCATTTTTGAATGGGTCATCCCTTATTAGCAGAAACAAGTTATGCACATAAGGTGTAATTTTGCATTTAGACCTAAGTCATCCTTTATTGCAGTCCTAGGTATCCATTTTTGTTTTGAACTACCTAGTTTTATATTTGACTTACAAACCCATTGGTGCTCAATTTGACACGGAAAATTCATTTCAGCGCGAGTGAAAGTGTGTTAGGTTGAGAAGATTTTCTCCCTAGCAAGTCGCAAGAGATGTTTTACGGAATTAACACTGACTGGATATTGCATGCAAGAATACGAGCATAAAGCATTAAGAGCATCACTAACAGAATAACTCGTGTTACTACGACGATAACAAACGTCATTCACATTCGTGATAAGTGTGGGGGATTTGAGAAGTTCGCTTGCTTAAGCTTAGAACTTCTTCTTTGCACGCTTCCTTTTAATAGGAATAGGAGATGGAAAATCTTTAATATTTTCGACCTTAATTTTAGAATATAATGTCGACTTTCCTTTATCCTTCATAATCCTAATTTGTTCCTTAGCTATTTTAAGTGCTTTGCTTTTACTTATCATTTCAGCGTCAGACAAAGTTGACTTAGATTAGTGTTATGGTTTAAAGTTCCAGTCACCGATGACTTGTAATTAGTAAAAGTTTTCTTAATTTTAGGAACAAAGGCGTCCGTTTGAGTTCCCTTATCCTGCTTAAATAAATATATTTCTATAGAAAGATTATTTGGGACAGGTAAGGTAGGGGAATTTTTGAGCGAGATTTGGTATCTCCTTTAAAATTTTTTTGCTTTTCCGCTCGAAAACCTACTCTTTCCGATTCCAATGTTGCGTTCAATTTGGAAATTCTACTAGCAACTTGTAGAATTTCCCAACAAGATGTAGATTTGTTAATGTAAATTATTTTGTTCCCTTTGGACGCTAAAGAGGAATTGTGGTCGTCTAGTTTCGCAATAATTTCCTCTAAAGGGATAACTCTAGTGAAATAGTTATTGTGGTCTTTTAGGGTAATCTCATATTGTTGACAACATTTCACTCAGGTCTTATGACTTCTAGACGACTTAGCTCAATTGAAGCGTTAATTCCTCAATTTCTTTAGCTTGAACATTCACTTTCTTTTTCAGAAAATACCAGGACATATTAAAAATGGCTTTTGAAAACTCAGTTTCGAAAAGTTCGGTTTTTGTCGAAAGATAGCGTGAAGTTTCAAAAAATTATTAGCGTCGAAAATTTTTTAGTGTGCACCTGAAACTTTTGAGATGATTTCGAAAATTTCATGAAAATCACCAAAACGTTTTCTATAGTTCGCCAAAGGAGTCCTAATTAGATTGTTGGATGCGTGATCGTTGACATGTTTTGTTGATTTGCTTTAAGAAGTTTGAGAAAAACGTCGTCGACACCGAAAATTTTGGGCCCGGAAATATTATTTTGTAAATTTTCGAAAAAGGTTTAAAAGAGACTATGTCTGTTGGACTCAGAAAATTTTTCTCTATGAAATGATGTATAAAACAATTTTCCTCCAAAAGACATTTTGCTCCTTAAAACCTTTTTGTTCCGCGGGGGGGGCCCAAATTTTTTTTTTTGTGATAAAACGTTTGAGTGTGAATTTTTTAAGGGTGAGTTAGTGAAAATTGGACCGTAAGTCTTAAAGGATGAAAGTGCTCAGGTGAAATTCGGTTGATGAATTTTGCTGAGGACCTTAACTAAATTCTGTTGAAGATTTTGACAGAAAATTCTAAGCTTTGAAAACAATTTTTGGGTATGAAATTTGGGTAATAATAAGCATGCGGCGAAAATTTCGGGTAACTCAGATGGAATTTTTGGGTGTCTAAAATTTGGCCAATTTTCGGGTAGGTGGAAAATCGGTAGAAATAATTTCGGGTAAGTTGATTTTCGGGTAGCAAAATTCGGATGATTTAGCTACAGTGAAAATTTGCCGAGTTGAGATTCGGGTGTCCTAATTTTCGCTGTGACAAAATTCGGGTAGGAAATTTTCGGGCAAAGTTCGAGTGAAATGAAGTACTTGCTGCAGTGAAAATTTCGCCGAGATTTTTAAAACAGTAAAAATTCGCCGATTTTGTGAAAATTCCGATAGCAAAATTCGGGTAAAAACATTTTTTCTACATGGAATTTTTGCCAAAACTTTAAGAAATTCGGTATATTTTCGAGTCCAAATTCGGGTGCTGCAGAAACAGGCTTAAAATCACCCAAAAATCACTGAAACACCCGAAAATTATGAATTTGGGTAGAATCAGCCGAAAATCAGTACTGTAGTTCTACCCAAAAAAATTTCTGGGCAGAAAAATGATGATTTTCTATGCGATTTCTACCTAAACTCACTCAAATCTACTGCAAAATGTTGGGTAATCACTTAAAAACACTCGAAAACAACCTATTTAACTCTAGAGCTTGCAAAATCAGTAAAATCAACTCAAAAACTCAAAAACAAGGCTATTCGAACCAAAAAAATACCCAAAAATTTCAGAAACTCACGCAAATCCGAACGTGTTTGGCTCAGATACCACTTTTGGTCCTAACCTATCCAACTAAACTGACAATAGGACGATTTTACGGACTTTGTCGTCGGCTTACCGGAAACTGTGAAAGGCCACGACGCCATTTGGGTAATTGTAGATCGATTAACCAAATCTGCCCATTTTCTACCTATTAGTTCGACTTTTTCTCTTGAGTAACATGCTAGATTGTATATTCAAGAAATTGTTCGACTTCACGGGATTCCTTCGTCCATAGTCTCGGATCGAGACTCGAGATTCCTGTCTAAATTCTGGACGAGCTTACAGAAAGCAATGGGAACGAAGCTTTCGTTCAGCACCGCTTATCATCCTCAAACCGACGGGCAATCAGAACGAACTATCCAAACTCTCGAAGATATGCTCCGAGCCTGTGTCCTAGACTTCAAGGGAACTGGAGCAAATATCTTCCGTTGATCGAATTCTCGTACAACAACAGCTATCACGCTACTATCGGGATGGCACCATATGAAGCCTTATACGGGCGAAAATGCAGATCCCCGGTACACTGGGACGAACTCGGCGAACGAGCACTTCTGGGCCCCGATATGATACGAGAATTGACAGAGGCAATAACAAAGATTCGAGAGCGAATGCAAACTGTCCAAAATCGTGAAAAGAGCTACGCTGATCAGCGACGAAGGCCGTTGGAATTTGTGGAAGGATTTTGGTATTCTTGAAGATATCCCCGATGAGAGGCGTCAAGCGATTCGAGAAGAATGGCAAATTGAGTCCGAGATACATTGCTCCTTTCAAAATACTCAAGAAAGTAGGGGAAATTGCCTACCAACTGGAATTACCCGCCTCGTTAGCCCAAGTACACGACGAACCCGAATCATGTGCTGGGAAGTGAGTGACTTCACCAACAACTCAAACCGGATCTGAGCCATGAAGAAGAACCGGTAGAGATTCTGATGCACGAGGTAAAGCGACTTCGGAACAAGAACATTCCGCTAGTCAAGGTACTGTGGCGAAACCATACGGTTGAGGAAGATGTAATACCCGTTACCCCAATTTATTTCTTTCAATATAAGAATCTATTTTGAAAGTGGGGACGAAATTCTTTCAATATGAGAGGATGACATGAAGATTCGTTACCCCAATTTATTTCTTTCAATATAATTTCGGGGACGAAATTCTTGTAAGTGGGGAAGATGTAATACCCGTAACATTTATATGGGATTATTCTAATAATATTCGGATGGTATGAAGTCGATTTCGAACATACACCGATTTTCTTCCCGATTCAAGACAAAATTTAGAATTTGACCCGATAATGAAAAAAATAGTGGCCCAATTGGGCCAAAGAAAAATAATGGCCCAACTGTGAGAGATAGATTAAAATTAGGAATCTTGGCCCAATAAGATATAATAATAATAATATTAATGATAATAATTATAATAATAAAAACATAATAACAAAAGGGCCGAAATTTTTAAAGGGAGAGGGACCTCCTTACACATCATTACTTTGACCCAAAAATACTATAATATTAATAGAATAAAAAACAAAACAAATAAAACAAAGCAAACCAACTCAAAAATGAAACAAACAAAATATAAAAATAAAACTAATACATACTTTATTACCCTAAGATATAAATTAACAACTCAACTACAATAAAGAGAGGGAGGTGGCGAGAAAATGAAAAGGAGAAAAGGAATAAGTGACACCCCAAGCACTTGTAGACAAGGATCAAGTCATCAAAAGCTACCTAATACACTATGATAACAAGAATATATTAGACAAAAAATTTTTTAGAGAAGGACACGAGATAGAGAGGAGAGGCCGAGAGAGAGAGAAGTAGAGAAAGAGAAAGAAAAGAAAAGGAAGAGAAAGGGGAGAGAGGCCGAGAAGAGAGGGAGAGAGGGAGAGAAGGAAAAAGAGAAAAAAAAAGGAGAAGCTCACGGACGAGAGGAGCTCGAGATCGAAGGGTCGAGATTACACACTCGTAATACAACTTTCTACGGATTAAGATAGGTGAAGATCGCCTACGTACGTAAACGATATTAGGATTCGTGAATATTACATGCTTACATGATCGTGATTAATGCTTCATGCCTATGTGGTAGTGATAATTTACTTGCATGAATTTTGTGTTTTATGCTCATGTGTATATATGTATGTATATTATGTATATATATTATGTATATATATATATAATATATATCGGTTAGCTTAGGGAGGATGAATCTTGAAAATAGGGTTAGAAGACTTTGAATTAAAACTAAATATTAGAAACTCTCCGATTAAAAATAAATATTCTAAAAATTTGGTTGGGGTGAATTGTATAAATATCGAAAGTTTATGAATTAAATAAAAATAATATATATATATATATATATATATATATCTTGGTTAGTGAACTCTATGTTAATTTCAGAATTTTTGGAAGGTTAAATAAATATTAAAAATCTCGACTAGGGACCTTAGAGTAATATTCAAAATTTCCGAGGTGTTTACTAAATAATTTTAAAATTCGGTTGGGGTCTTTATGCCATTTTCTGTAATTCCGAGGGATTAAATAAACATTATATATTTCGGTTAGGGATAATCGTGAATTTTCAAAAGTCTTGGGGCAAAGTTGTAATTTCTGAAAAATCTGAGATAGATTTTGAAATGATTTTAAATTTGGGAAAGATTAATAATTTCTAAAATATTTTTGGAACTTAAACTATAACTGGCATTAGAATTTTAAAATATTTAAAATTAAGGATCAATTGTGAAATTAGAGCCGTAAGGTAGAAAGAATTAAACTTAAAACTTTTAGTATAAAATCGGGAGGGAGTTTGGGGGTTACGGTTTCGGGCCGATTAAAATAGAAATGCGGGCTTCGGGCCCGAATTATTTGTTGAAATTTTGTTTTGGGGATCGGCCAAACTAATACCTCGGGCCGATATGTAATATATAAATGTGGGGAGAATATCTTGCATTTTACTTGCACGGCATTTGCATACACGTGTTACAAGGGGAGTGCGAAGTCATGGTAATATTGTAGAGTGACATTGAGTGGGGTAGATTATGACCGAGTGATGGTCGACGAGTTGTATGAGTGAGGTTAGAATTAAGGCGCACTTTATATAGAGGGAGTGGGGCCACCCGAGGTACTGACCCCTTGTGGGGAGTGGGGCCTCCCGAGCAGGGGGCCCCTGCGCGCGCGTGTTGCCTTTAGTTCCTAAACCTCGGGCCCTGATGTGATGTGATGTGATGAAATGAGATATAGAAAAGAGTCGAATGTGTATATTGTGAGATAAGTCGGGATTGGGGTGTGAGAGCATTTGCATTGCATGTTTTCATCTACTGGGCAAAAGCTCAGGGTTTACGTATGTAGGTGAGGCGGCTGATGGCGGTGACTCCACGGACTTTTGATTGCGGGGCAGTACATGGAGACGCGACCTGTGGAGTATTCTCTATTTGTGTTTCATACTTTTAATAATTGGGCTTCGGTCTAAATTATAAATGTGTGTTGTAAAACAATTTCATACTTTCGGGTTAGATTTTGGGCTTCGGCCCAGTACATGTTATTATTATGTTTTAAAAAGTTTTTATTAAATTGGCTTTCCGCTGCTTACGCTGCGTAAACCCGCCAATATAGGTATTTAGAAAGTAGGGTCGTTTCAGGCTTGCTCTCTTTCTTCCTTATCACCTTCTTCCCACGTTTGGTCTTGATTTTGCTTACATTGCGTGTGTATGTTGTCTTGCCTTTCTTGGAACTTCGAACCAAAGAATAATAAATACTAAAGATTCTTGCTTTTTTTTTGCCTGCCTTTGGGTCGGTGGGAGTTCTTTTTATTTCCAATAAATTAATATGTATTAACGTGATAAACTAAAAGATTTGCCAAGTAAACAGTAGTCCGAAGATTTATAAGAAACTAGGAGTAATGAATTTCTCTTATAATTACAATGTGACAAACGGCTCGAAGAAAGAGAGGATCATACAATAATTAAGAATCAAAGCCAAACTCGAGAAGGATAGCTATCTATCTTTTATTCGTCTTACCGGTTACCTCCATAGCCGGGTGCAGAAAAGTCTCCTTTTGAGGCTTTGTATGGTGGCAAACCCAATGTAAGCTACTTTCTGGTATTTGGTTCAATTTGTTATGTTCATATCCCGAGAGCAAATCGAACTAAGCTTGGTCCGAAGGCAAGTACATGTTTGTTTGTTGGTTATGATCGTTTCAGAAAACATTGATCAGAATGGAAAAGTGCTGTGAAAGAGGAGATTGATGCATTGCATACAAATGACTAATGAGACGTGGGAGCTTGTACCAAAACCAGAAAAATGTCAACCAATCACGTACAAGTGGATTTACCGTCTGAAAAAGAAATCTGATGGGTCGATCGACAAGTACAACGCTCGCCTTGTTGCTCGTGGTTTCACACAAAGTTATGGGTTTGATTACAAGGAAACTATTGGTCCTGTAGCAAAAATGGTGACAGTACGACCAATCCTCTCACTTGCTGCAATTTCAAAGCTGGAAGATATGGCAGCTTGATGTTACAGCTAGTACTGTCAATGCGGCCCGCGGCCGGCGGGCCGGCCTGCCCGCCCCGCCCCGCCCCGCCAAAAGGGCGGGCTGGGCTTCAATTTTTCAGACCGCCAGGAGGCGGGCCAGCCCGCACGGGCGCGGGCTTTGGCGGGGTGGGGCGGGGCGGGCTAGCCAGCGGGTTGGCCCGCCATTGTAATATAAATAATATATTAAATAAATATATAATATATAGAAAATAAAATACTAAATATAGAAAATAAAACTAAATTAATTAGATAATACAATTAATGTCATTAATTACAGTAAAACCTCTATAAATTAATACTCTATAAATTAATAAACTCTCTAAAATAAAAAATCTTCCGGTCCCGACTTGGGCCTTTGTAAAAAAATCACCAAATTCGATAAGATAATAACATAATAATTTTTCGGAAAATCCCTTTATAATTATTAGGTCCCATTAAAACTCTATATTAATAATTCATAAAAATTACAATTATAATTATGGTAATTTGCTAAAATAAGAATCTATTTGTTAGATTTTTCGGATTTCATCCCTAACTTATTAAATTGCAGTCAATAGTTTCGATGTCGAGTTCTCTATCTGCAACAAAAAGTTGCGAAGGGTTGTTGTCGCCAATTTCTGTCGCTTAATATCCCTAATCGGTACCCCAATGATATCCTGAGAGCATTTGATATTGTACCTTAACTAATTTTCAAACGATATTTTTCATTAATTCACACTTCTAAATCGTTTTGAGTACATGAATATAATTAATGAAACATATTTGAATTCATATATCGTCAATACATTCCAAATTTGTTGAATTTGAAAAGTCTCTCTTTTAATTAATGAAATATTAATTTATCGATATATTAATATCTCTCTAAATTAATAAAATTCCATGGTCCCAATGTTATTAATTTATAGAGGTTTTACTGTATATATAGTATATTAATAAATATATAATATATAGAAATAAAATACTAAATATAGAAAATACTAAATTTATTACATAATACAATTAAAGTCATTAATTACAGTAAAATCTCTATAAATTAATACTCTATAAAGTAATAAACTCTCTAAAATAATAAAATCTTTCGGTCCCGACTTGGGCCTTTGTGAAAAATCACCAAATTCGATAAGATAATAACATCATAATTTTTCGGAAAATCCCTTTATAAATATTAGGTCCCATTAAAACTCTATATTAATAATTCATAAAAATTACAATTATAAATTATGGTAATTTGCTAAAATAAGTATCTATTTGTTAGATTTTTCGGAGTTCATCCCTAACTTATTAAATTGCAGTCAATAGTTTCGATGTCGAGTTCTCTAACTGCAACAAAAAGTTGCGAAGGGTTGTTGTCGCCAATTTGTGTCGCTTAATATCCCTGATCCGTACTCCAATGATATCCTGAGAGCATTGATATTGTACCTTAACTAATTTTCAAACGATATTTTTCATTAATTTACACTTCTAAATCGTTTCGAGTACATGAATATAACTAATGAAACTTATTTGAATTGATTTATTGTCAATGCATTCTAAATTTGTTGAATTTGAAGAGTCTCTCTTTTAATTAATGAAATATTAATTTATCGATATATTAATATCTCTCTAAATTAATAAAATTACATGGTCCCAATGTTATTAATTTATAGAGGCTTTACTGTATATATAATATATTAAATAAATATATAATATATAGAAAATAAAATACTAAATATAGAAAAGAAAACTATATTAATTAGATAATACAATTAATGTCATTAATTACAGTGAAACCTCTATAAATTAATACTCTATAAATTAATAAACTCTATAAAATAATAAAATATTCCGGTCCCGACTTGGGCCTTTGTAAAAATCACAAAATTCGATAAGATAATAACATAATAATTTTTCGGAAAATCCCTTTATAAATATTAGGTCCCATTAAAATTCTATATTAATAATTCATAAAAATTACAATTATAAATTATGGTAATTTGCTAAAATAAGAATCTATTTGTTAGATTTTTCGGAGTTCATCCCTACCTTATTAAATTGCAGTCAATAGTTTCGATGTCGAGTTTCCTAGCTGCAACAAAAAGTTGCGAAGGGTTGTTGTCGCCAATTTGTAACGCTTAATATCCCTGATCGGTACTCCAATGATATCCTGAGAGCATTTGATATTGTACCTTAACTAATTTTCAAACGATATTTTTCATTAATTCACACTTCTAAATCGTTTTGAGTACATGAATATAATTAATGAAACATATTTGAATTCATTTATCGTCAATATATTCCAAATTTGTTTAATTTGAAGAGTCTCTCTTTTAGTTAATGAAATAATAATTTGTCGATATATTAATATCTCTCTAAATTAATAAAATTCCACGGTCCCAATGTTATTAATTTAGAGAGGTTTTACTGTATATATAATATATTAAATAAATATATAGAAATAAAATACTAAATATAGAAAATAAAACTAAATTTATTAGATAATACAATTAATGTCCTTAATTACAGTAAAACATCTATAAATTAATAATCTATAAAGTAATAAACTCTCTAAATAACAAAATCTTCCGGTCCCGACTTGGGCCTTTGTAAAAAAATCACCAAATTCGATAAGATAATAACATAATAATTTTTCGGAAAATCCCTTTATAAATATTAGGTCCCATTAAAACTCTATATTAATAATTCACAAAAACTACAATTATAAATTATGGTAATTTGCTAAAATAAGAATCTATTTGTTAGATTTTCAGAGTTCATCCCTAACTTATTAAATTGCAGTTAATAGTTTCGATGTCGAGTTCTCTAGCTGCAACAAAAGTTGCGAAGGGTTGTTGTCGCCAATTTGTGTCGCTTAATATCCCTGATCGGTACTCCAATGATATCCTGAGAGCATTTGATATTGTACCTTAACTAATTTTCAAACGATATTTTTCATTAATTCCCACTTCTAAATCGTTTTGAGTACATGAATATAATTAATGAAACATATTTGAATTCATTTATTATCAATACATTCCAAATTTGTTGAATTTGAAGAGTCTATCTTTTTAATGAAATATTAATTTATCGATATATTAATATCTCTCTAAATTAATAAAATTCCATGGTTCCAATGTTATTAATTTATAGAGGTTTTACTCTATGTATAATATATTAAGTAAATATATTGAAATAAAAAACTACATATAGAAAATAAAACCAAATTTATTAGATAATACAATGAATGTCATTAATTACAGTAAAACCTCTATAAATTAATATTCTATAAATTAATAAACTCTCTAAAATTATAAAATCTTCCGGTCCCGACTTGGCCTTTGTAAAAAAATCACCAAATTCGATAAGATAATAACATAATAATTTTTCGGAAAATCCATTTATAAATATTAGGTCGCATTAAAACTCTATATTAATAATTCATAAAAATTACAATTATAAATTATGGTAATTTGCTAAAATACGAATCTATTTGTTAGATTTTTCGGATTTCACCCTAACTTATTAAATTGCAATCGATAGTTTCGATGTCGAGTTCTATAGCTGCAACAAAAAGTTGCGAAGGGTTGTTGTCGCCAATTTGTGTCGCTTAATATCCCTGATCCGTACTCCAATGATATCCTGAGAGCATTTGATATTGTACCTTAACTAATTTTCAAACGATATTTTTCATTAATTCATACTTCTAAATCGTTTTGAGTACATGAATATAATTAATGAAACATACTTGAATTCATTTATCATCAATGCATTCCAAATTTGTTGAATTTGAATAGTCTCTCTTTTAATTAATGAAATATTAATTTGTCGATATATTAATATCTCTCTAAATTAATAAAATTCCACGGTCCCAATGTTATTAATTTATAGAGGTTTTACTGTATATATAATATATTTAATAAATATATAATATATAGAAATAAAATACTAAATATAGAAAATAAAACTAAATTTATTAGATAATACAATTAATGTCCTTAATTACAGTAAAACCTCTATAAATTAATAATCTATAAAGTAATAAACTCTCTAAATAACAAAATCTTCCGGTCCCGACTTGGGCCTTTGTAAAAAAATCACCAAATTCGATAAGATAATAACATAATAATTTTTCGGAAAATCCCTTTATAAATATTAGGTCCCATTAAAACTCTATATTAATAATTCACAAAAACTACAATTATAAATTATGGTAATTTGCTAAAATAAGAATCTATTTGTTAGATTTTCGGAGTTCATCCCTAACTTATTAAATTGCAGTCAATAGTTTCGATGTCGAGTTCTCTAGCTGCAACAAAAGTTGCGAAGGGTTGTTGTCGCCAATTTGTGTTGCTTAATATCCCTGATCGGTACTCCAATGATATCCTGAGAGCATTTGATATTGTACCTTAACTAATTTTCAAACGATATTTTTCATTAATTCCCACTTCTAAATCGTTTTGAGTACATGAATATAATTAATGAAACATATTTGAATTCATTTATTATCAATACATTCCAAATTTGTTGAATTTGAAGAGTCTATCTTTTTAATGAAATATTAATTTATCGATATATTAATATCTCTCTAAATTAATAAAATTCCATGGTTCCAATGTTATTAATTTATAGAGGTTTTACGCTATGTATAATATATTAAATAAATATATTGAAATAAAAAACTACATATAGAAAATAAAACCAAATTTATTAGATAATACAATGAATGTCATTAATTACAGTAAAACATCTATAAATTAATATTCTATAAATTAATAAACTCTCTAAAATTATAAAATCTTCCGGTCCCGACTTGGCCTTTGTAAAAAATCACCAAATTCGATAAGATAATAACATAATAATTTTTCGGAAAATCCATTTATAAATATTAGGTCGCATTAAAACTCTATATTAATAGTTCATAAAAATTACAATTATAAATTATGGTAATTTGCTAAAATACGAATCTATTTGTTAGATTTTTCGGATTTCACCCTAACTTATTAAATTGCAATCGATAGTTTCGATGTCGAGTTCTATAGCTGCAACAAAAGTTGCGAAGGGTTGTTGTCGCCAATTTGTGTCGCTTAATATCCCTGATCCGTACTCCAATGATATCCTGAGAGCATTTGATATTGTACCTTAACTAATTTTCAAACGATATTTTTCATTAATTCACACTTCTAAATCGTTTTGAGTACATGAATATAATTAATGAAACATACTTGAATTCATTTATCATCAATGCATTCCAAATTTGTTGAATTTGAATAGTCTCTCTTTTAATTAATGAAATATTAATTTGTCGATATATTAATATCTCTCTAAATTAATAAAATTCCACGGTCCCAATGTTATTAATTTATAGAGGTTTTACTGTATATATAATATATTTTAAATATATAATATATAGAAATAAAATACTAAATATAGAAAATAAAACTAAATTAATTAGATAATACAATTACTGTCATTAATTACAGTAAAACATCTATAAATTAATAAACTCTCTAAAATAATAAAATCTTCCGGTCCCGACTTGGGCCTTTGTAAAAAAATCACCAAATTCGATAAGATAATAACATAATAATTTTTCGGAAAATCCCTTTATAAATATTAGGTCCCATTAAAACTCTGTATTAATAATTCATAAAAATGACAATTATAAATTATGGTAATTTGCTAAAATAAGAATCTATTTGTTAGATTTTTCGGATTTCATCCTAACTTATTAAATTGCAGTCAATAGTCTCGATGTCGAGCTCTCTGGCTGCAACAAAAAGTTGCGAAGGGTTGTTGTCGCCAATTTGTGTCGCTTAGTATCCCTGATCGGTACTCCAATGATATCCTGGGAGCATTTGATATTGTACCTTAACTAATTTTCAAACGATGTTTTTATTAATTCACACTTCTAAATCGTTTTGAGTACATGAATATAATTAATGAAACATATTTGAATTCATTTATCGTCAATACATTCCAAATTTGTTTAATTTGAAGAGTCTCTCTTTATTTAATGAAATATTAATTTGTCGATATATTAATATCTCTCTAAATTAATAAAATTCCACTGTCCCAATGTTATTAATTTGGAGATGTCTTACTGTATATATAATATATTAAATAAATATATAGAAATAAAATACTAAGAAAATAAAAAAAAAATAAATTATTAGATAATACAATTAATGTCCTTAATTACAGTAAAAACTCTATAAATTAATAATCTATAAATTAATAAACTCTCTAAAATAATAAAATCTTACGGTCCCGACTTGGGCCTTTGTAAAAAAATCACCAAATTCGATAAGATAATAACATAATAATTTTTTGGAAAATCCCTTTATAAATATTAGGTCCCATTAAAACTCTATATTAATAATTCATTAAAATGACAATTATAAATTATGGTAATTTGCTAAAATAAGAATCTAGTTGTTAGATTTTTCGGATTTCATCCCTAACTTATTAAATTGCAGTCAATAGTCTCGATGTCGAGCTCTCTAGCTGCAACAAAAGTTGCGAAGGGTTGTTGTCGCCAATTTGTGTCGCTTAGTATCCTTGATCGGTACTCCAATGATATCCTGAGAGCATTTGATATTGTACCTTAACTAATTTTCAAACGATATTTTTTATTAATTCACACTTCTAAATCGTTTTGAGTACATGAATATAATTAATGAAACATATTTGAATTCATTTATCGTCAATACATTCCAAATTTGTTTAATTTGAAGAGTCTCTCTTTTAATTAGTGAAATATTAATTTGTCGATATATTAATATCTCTCTAAATTAATAAAATTCCACGGTCCCAATGTTATTAATTTAGAGAGGTTTTACTGTATATAATATATTAAATAAATATACAGAAATAAAATACTAAAAATAGAAAATAAAACTAAATTTATTAGATAATACAAGTAATGTCCTTAATTACAGTAAAACCTCAATAAATTAATAATCTATAAATTAATAAACTCTCTAAAATAATAAAATCTTCCGGTCCTGACTTGTTCCTTGTAAAAAATCACCAAATTCGATAAGATAATAACATAATAATTTTTCGGAAAATCCCTTATATAAATATTAGGTCCCATTAAAACTCTATATTAATAATTCATAAAAATTACATTTATAAATTATGGTAATCTGCTAAAATAAGAATCTATTTGTTAGATTTTTCGGAGTTCATCCCTAACTTAATAAATTGCAGGCAATAGTTTCGATGTCGAGTTCTCTAGGTGCAACAAAAAGTTGCGAAGGGTTGTTGTCGCCAATTTGTGTCGCTTAATATCCCTGATCGGTACTCCAATGATATCCTGAGAGCATTTGATATTGTACCTTAACTAATTTTCAAACGATATTTTTCATTAATTCACACTTCTAAATCGTTTTGAGTAAATGAATATAATTAATGAAACATATTTGAATTCATTGATTGTCAATACATTCCAAATTTGTCGAATTTGAAGTGTCTCTCTTTTAATTAATGAAATATTAATTTGTCGATATATTAATATCTCTCTAAATTAATAAAATTCCACGGTCCCAATGTTATTAATTTAGAGAGGTTTTACTGTATATAATATATTAAATAAATATATAGAAATAAAATACTAAAAATAGAAAATAAAACTAAATTTATTAGATAATACAATTAATGTCCTTAATTACAGTAAAACCTCTATAAATTAATAATCTATAAAGCAATAAACTCTCTAAAATAATAAAATCTTCCGGTCCAGACTTGTTCCTTGTTAAAAAATCACCAAATTCGATAAGATAATAACATAATAATTTTTCGGAAAATCCCTTTATAAATATTAGGTCCCATTAAAACTCTATATTAATAATTCATAAAAATTACAACTATGAATTACGGTAATTTGCTAAAATAAGAATCTATTTGTTAGATTTTTCGGAGTTCATCCCTAACTTATTAAATTGCAGGCAATAGTTTCGATGTCGAGTTCTCTAGGTGCAACAAAAAGTTGCGAAGGGTTATTGTTGCCAATTTGTGTCGCTTAATATCCCTGATCGGTACTCCAATGATATCCTGAGAGCATTTGATATTGTACCTTAACTAATTTCCAAACGATATTTTTCATTAATTCACACTTCTAAATCGTTTTGAGTTAATGAATATAATTAATGAAACATATTTGAATTCATTGATTGTCAATACATTCCAAATTTGTCGAATTTGAAGTGTCTCTCTTTTAATTAATGAAAAACTAATTTATCGATATATTAATATCTCTCTAAATTAATAAAATTCTACGGTCCCAATGTTATTAATTTATAGACGTTTTACTCTATGTATAATATATTAAATAAATATATAATATATAGAATTAAAATACCAAATATTGAAAATAAAACTAAATTTATTAGATAGTACAATTAATGTCATTAATTACAGTAAAACATCTATAAATTATAATCTATAAATTAATAAACTTTCTAAAATAATAAAATCTTCCGGTCCCGACTTGGGCCCTTGTAATCACCAAATTCTATAAGATAATAACATAATAATTTTTCGGAAAATCCCTAACTTATAAATTACAATTATAAATTATGGTAATTTGCTAAAATAAGAATCAATTTGTAAGATTTTTCGGAGTTCATCCCGAACTTATTAAATTGCAGGCAATAGTTTCGATGTCGAGTTCTCTAGGTGCAACAAAAAGTTGCGAAGGGTCGTTGTCGCCAATTTGTGTCGCTTAATATCCATGATCGGTACTCCAATGATATCCTGAGAGCATTTGATATTGTACCTAAACTAATTTTCAAACGATATTTTTCATTAATTCACACTTCTAAATCGTTTTGAGTAAATGAATATAATTAATGAAACATATTTGAATTCATTGATTGTCAATACAGTCCAAATTTGTCGAATTTGAAGAGCCTCTCTTTTAATTAATGTTAATTTATCGATATATTAATATCTCTCTAAATTAATAAAATTCCATGGTCCCATTGTAATATAAATAATATATTAAATAAATATATAATATATAGAAATAAAATACTAAATATTGAAAATAAAACTAAATTTATTAGATAATACATTTAATGTCATTAATTACAGTAAAACCTCTATAAATTAATAATCTATAAATTAATAAGCTCTCTAAAATAATAAAATCTTCCGGTCCGACTTGGGCCTTTGTAAAAAAATCACCAAATTCGATAAGATAATAACATAATAATTTTTCGGAAAATTCCTTTATAAATATTAGGTCCCATTAAAACTCTATATTAATAATTCATATAAATTACAATTATAAATTATGGTATTTTGCTAAAATAAGAATCTATTTGTTAGATTTTTCGGAGTTCATCCCTAACTTATTAAATTGCAGTCAATAGTTTCGATGTCGAGTTCTCTAGCTGCAACAAAAAGTTGCGAAGGGTTGTTGTCGCCAATTTGTGTCGCTTAATATCCCTGATCGGTACTCCAATGATATCCTGAGAGCATTTGATATTGTACCTTAACTAATTTTCAAACGATATTTTTTATTAATTCACACTTCTAAACCGTTTTGAGTACATGAATATAATTAATGAAACATACTTGAATTCATTTATCGTCAATACATTCCAAATTTGTTTAATTTGAAGAGTCTCTCTTTTAATTAATGAAATATTAATTTGTCGATATATTAATATCTCTCTAAATTAATAAAATTCCACAGTCCCAATGTTATTAGTTTAGAGAGGTGTTACTGTATATATAATATATTAAATAAATATATAGAAATAAAATACTAAATATAGAAAATAAAACTAAATTTATTAGATAATACAATTAATGTCCTTAATTACAGTAAAACCTCTATAAATTAATAATCTATAAATTAATAAACTCTCTAAAATAATAATATCTTCCGGTCCCGACGTGGGCCTTTGTAAAAAATCACCAAATTCGATAAGATAATAACATAATAATTTTTGGAAAATCCCTTTATAAATATTAGGTCCCATTAAAACTCTATATTAATAATTCATAAAATGACAATTATAAATTATGGTAATTTGCTAAAATAAGAATCTATTTGTTAGATTTTTCGGATTTCATCCCCAACTTATTAAATTGCAGTCAATAGTCTCGATGTCGAGCTCTCTAGCTGCAACAAAAAGTTGCGAAGGGTTGTTGTCGCCAATTTGTGTCGCTTAGTATCCTTGATCGGTACTCCAATGATATCCTGAGAGCATTTGATATTGTACCTTAACTAATTTTCAAACGATATTTTTTATTAATTCACACTTTAAATCGTTTTGAGTACGTGAATATAATTAATGAAACATATTTGAATTCATTTATCGTCAATACATTCCAAATATGTTTAATTTGAAGAGTCTCTCTTTTAATTAATGAAATATTAATTTGTCGATATATTAATATCTCTCTAAATTAATAAAATTCCACGGTCCCAATGTTATTAATTTAGAGATGTTTTACTGTATATATAATATATTAAATAAATATATAGAAATAAAATACTAGAAATAGAAAATAAAACTAAATTTATTAGATAATACAATTAATTTCCTTAATTACAGTAAAACCTCTATAAATTAATAATCTATAAATTAATAAACTCTTTAAAATAATAAAATCTTCCGGTCCCGACTTGGGCCTTGTAAAAAAATCACAAAATTCGATAAGATAATAACATAATAATTTTTCGGAAAATCCCTTTATAAATATTAGGTCCCATTAAAACTCTATATTAATAATTCATAAAAATTACAATTATAAATTATGGTAATTTGCTAAAATAAGAATCTATTTGTTAGATTTTTCGGAGTTCATCCCTAACTTATTAAATTGCAGGCAATAGTTTCGATGTCGAGTTCTCTAGGTGCAACAAAAAGTTGCGAAGGGTTGTTGTCGCCAATTTGTGTCGCTTAATATCCCTGATCGGTACTCCAATCATATCCTGAGAGCATTTGATATTGTACCTTAACTAATTTTCAAACGATATTTTTCATTAATTCACACTTCTAAATCGTTTTGAGTAAATGAATATAATTAATGAAACATATTTGAATTCATTGATTGTCAATACATTCCAAATTTGTCGAATTTGAAGTGTCTCTCTTTTAATTAATGAAATATTAATTTATCGATATATTAATATCTCTCTAAACTAATAAAATTCTATGGTCCCAATGTTATTAATTTATAGTGGTTTTACTCTATGTATAATATATTAAATAAATATATAATATATAGAATTAAAATACCAAATATTGAAAATAAAACTACATTTATTAGATAATACAATTAATGTCATTAATTACAGTAAAACCTCTATAAATTAATAATCTACAAATTAATAAACTATCTAAAATAATAAAATCTTTCGGTCCCGACTTGGGCCTTTGTAAAAAATCACCAAATTCGATAAGATAATAACATAATAATTTTTCGGAAAATCCCTAACTTATAAATTACAATTATAAATTATGGTAATTTGCTAAAATAAGAATCTATTTGTAAGATTTTTCGGAGTTCATCCCGAACTTATTAAATTGCAGGCAATAGTTTCGATGTCGAGTTCTCTAGGTGCAACAAAAAGTTGCGAAGGGTCGTTGTCGCTAATTTGTGTCGCTTAATATCCATGATCGGTACTCCAATGAAATCCTGAGAGCATTTGATATTGTACCTAAACTAATTTTCAAACGATATTTTTCATTAATTCACACTTCTAAATCGTTTTGAGTAAATGAATATAATTAATGAAACATATTTGAATTCATTGATTGTCAATACATTCCAAATTTGTTGAATTTGAAGAGCCTCTCTTTTAATTAATGTTAATTTATCGATATATTAATATCTCTCTAAATTAATAAAATTCCATGGTCCCAATGTTATTAATTTATAGAGGTTTTACTCTATGTATAATATATTAAATAAATATATAATATATAGAAATAAAATATTAAATATTGAAAATAAAACTAAATTTATTAGATAATACAATTAATGTCATTAATTACAGTAAAACCTCTATAAATTAATAATCTATAAATTAATAAGCTCTCTAAAATAATAAAATCTTCCGGTCCGACTTGGGCCTTTGTAAAAAAATCACCAAATTCGATAAGATAATAACATAATAATTTTTCGGAAAATCCTTTTATAAATATTAGGTCCCATTAAAACTCTATATTAATAATTCATATAAATTACAATTATAAATTATGGTATTTTGCTAAAATAAGAATCTATTTGTTAGATTTTTCGGAGTTCATCCCTAACTTATTAAATTGCAGTCAATATTTTCGATGTCGAGTTCTCTAGCTGCAACAAAAAGTTGCGAAGGGTTGTTGTCGCCAATTTGTGTCGCTTAATATCCCTGATCAGTACTCCAATGATATCCTGAGAGCATTTGATATTGTACCTTAACTAATTTTCAAACGATATTTTTTATTAATTCACACTTCTAAACCGTTTTGAGTAAATGAATATAATTAATGAAACATATTTGAATTCATTTATCGTCAATACATTCCAAATTTGTTTAATTTGAAGAGTCTATCTTTTAATTAATGAAATATTAATTTGTCGATATATTAATATCTCTCAAAATTAATAAAATTCCACGGTCCCAATGTTATTAATTTAGAGAGGTTATACTGTATATATAATATATTAAATAAATATATAGAAATAATAGAAAATAAAACTAAATTTATTAGATAATACAATTAATGTCCTTAATAACAGTAAAACCTCTATAAATTAATAATCTATAAATTAATAAACTCTCTAAAATAATAATATCTTCCGGTCCCGACTTGGGCCTTTGTAAAAAAATCACCAAATTCGATAAGATAATAACATAATAATTTTTTGGAAAATCCCTTTATAAATATTAGGTCCCATTAAAACTCTATATTAATAATTCATAAAAATGACAATTGTAAATTATGGTAATTTGCTAAAATAAGAATCTATTTGTTAGATTTTTCGGATTTCATCCCCAACTTATTAAATTGCAGTCAATAGTCTCGATGTCGAGCTCTCTAGCTGCAACAAAAAGTTGCGAAGGGTTGTTGTCGCCAATTTGTGTCGCTTAGTATCCTTGATCGGTACTCCAATGATATCTTGAGAGCATTTTATATTGTACCTTAACTAATTTTATAACGATATTTTTTATTAATTCACACTTCTAAATCGTTTTGAGTACGTGAATATAATTAATGAAACATATTTGAATTCATTTATCGTCAATACATTCCAAATATGTTTAATTTGATGAGTCTCTCTTTTAATTAATGAAATATTAATTTGTCGATATATTAATATCTCTCTAAATTAATAAAATTCCACGGTCCCAATGTTATTAATTTAGAGAGGTTTTACTGTATATATAATATATTAAATAAATATATAGAAATAAAATACTAAAAATAGAAAATAAAACTAAATTTATTAGATAATACAATTAATGTCCTTAATTACAGTAAAACCTCTATAAATTAATAATCTATAAATTAATAAACTCTCTAAAATAATAAAATCTTCCGGTCCCGACTTGGGCCTTGTAAAAAAATCACAAAATTCGATAAGATAATAACATAATAATTTTTCGGAAAATCCCTTTATAAATATTAGGTCCCACTAAAACTCTATATTAATAATTTATAAAAATTACAATTATAAATTATGGTAATTTGCTAAAATAAGAATCTATTTGTTAGATTTTTCGGAGTTCATCCCTAACTTATTAAATTGCAGGCAATAGTTTCGATGTCGAGTTCTCTAGGTGCAACAAAAAGTTGCGAAGGGTTGTTGTCGCCAATTTGTGTCGCTTAATATCCCTGATCGGTACTCCAATGATATCCTGAGAGCATTTGATATTGTACCTTAACTAATTTTCAAACTATATTTTTCATTAATTCACACTTCTAAATCGTTTTGAGTAAATGAATATAATTAATGAAATATATTTGAATTCATTGATTGTCAATACATTCCAAATTTGTCGAATTTGAAGTGTCTCTCTTTTAATTAATGAAATATTAATTTATCGATATATTAATATCTCTCTAAACTAATAAAATTCTATGGTCCCAATGTTATTAATTTATAGTGGTTTTACTCTATGTATAATATATTAAATAAATATATAATATATAGAATTAAAATACCAAATATTGAAAATAAAACTATATTTATTAGATAATACAATTAATGTCATTAATTACAGTAAAACCTCTATAAATTAATAATCTACAAATTAATAAACTATCTAAAATAATAAAATCTTCCGGTCCCGACTTGGGCCTTTGTAAAAAATCACCAAATTCGATAAGATAATAACATAATAATTTTTCGGAAAATCCCTATCTTCTAAATTACAATTATAAATTGTGGTAATTTGCTAAAATAAGAATCTATTTGTAAGATTTTTCGGAGTTCATCCCGAACTTATTAAATTGCAGGCAATAGTTTCGATGTCGAGTTCTCTAGGTGCAACAAAAAGTTGCGAAGGGTTGTTGTCGCTAATTTGTGTCGCTAAATATCCCTGATCGGTACTCCAATGTGTTGGTCCCGAAATGCACCAAACAAGGAATCAAAGAGGCTAAATGGAATGAAGAAGGGAGAGTTTCTCACCTTTGAGTGTGTGTAGTGTGTGAAAATAAGAGTAAGCCTTTTTATCTTGATTACCATTCAAAGTGAGTTGGTAAAACCTTATATACCACATTAACCCTAGGTATATTAAGGCCCAATCACTAATAATACAAAAATTACTATTTAGTCCAAAGCGCAAGCTAAAGATAATTACATAATTAATCCCAAGACTTAAACTATTGACACAACCAATTAAATATCCTAACAATCTCCCCCTTTGTGTCAATTGTTGGGAGTCTTGAATCTTGGGCGTTGGGATGGTGGATTACCGTGTGAGTGTTTCGCGAAGCCCTAGCTTGAACTCGAAGGCGCGGAGATTCCTTCGAAGAACCATTCTATCAGCTATAGCGTCAATGAGCTTCGCGAACTTGGATCGGCAAAGGGGATCTTCTTCTGAAAGTATGCGGCAGATCTTCATTAGTTTGTCTTGGATGATGGTGAGCGTTCCATCCGAGAACTTTGCCACTTCAGAGCAGCGCAGCATCCTCATCTTTCCCTTATAGTTCGAGTAGACGACCGCCGGATCGTCTCCGTCGATCACATCGCCCTCTCGATAGTCGTCCGCGTTTTTGAAAGATGGGCGAGTCAGATTCACCTTCTTTAGGTTGTGCTCTACCGCCATCTGCAGATCATGGGTGGCGAAGAATCTGACCTGTCGGAGCATGTGGCGTTTGATAGCCACATATCCCATGGTGACCGGTTCAGCACGTATGAGATGTCCAGAACTTCTGAGGACGAGTCTAAACTGCTTCATGGATTCCAGCATGCTGTACAGGTCGCCCAGGCGCAGAAACTTGAAGTCCGCCTCACTGACTTCACAGTAGCTCTCATCTTGCCTCATTACCGTGAATACTGGGTAATGGACAGGTCCTTTGGATTCTTGGCGAAGGTCAGTGACTTTGCAGATGGGGGCCCGACTCATTTCCTGAGCGATGTTTTCCTCATCGGATAGCGTCCTATTTGTGCATTTGTGGCACAGAAGGCTCCATCGATAGAGTTGCTTCTTTCTCTCGCTCCAACTTTGGATGTTCATCAGCTCATACTCGTCGAAGGTGGTGATGATCTGCTCCTTGCGTCGCCAGATCCTCTTCCTGATCTCTTCTTGAAACGGTGCGGTGATCTTTTTGTTTTCCCACGGTGCTTCCGGTATATCCACCGTGGGTGCATCCGTTTGAGCAGCAGGGGCCTCAGTTTGCTGCGCTTGGAATTGCAGGATGTCCTCAAGCTCGGCCGGTTCAGCGTCATACTCCTCTCCGTCCTCGTTGTCTGCTGTGTTGATCAGCGTTAGTGAGGCTTCCATTAGCAGACGTCGAGCGTTTTCCACCAGCTTCCTGGCTGCTACTGCATCGACGGGTGTGTACAGCCATTCATCGTTGAAGATGTAGGCTTCGATCTCGTTCTGTGCGCAGTAGACGTCCTCGGGAGCTATGTTGGGGTCGGTGTTGAGAGGAGTGTCGCTGTGTGGTGGCGAGGGCGTTGTTTCGGAGGAGTTTGTGGATTGTGGGGATGGTTGTGGTGGAGATTCAGGTGGTTCAGTTGATGAGATGGTTTTGGCGAGTATGATTTGGGTAACGGGTGGTATAGATGTGGTGGTGGCCTCTAATGTCGATGTGACAGTTAGAGGTTTTGTGTTGGTGGGTGGAGACGGTGTGGAGATGGTCTCTAACGCCGATGTGACGATTAGAGTTTCGGAGACGGTGATGGGTAGTGGTGAGGGTGATTTGGTTAATGACTCGGGGTTAATGGGATGGGATTTTGGCTAGTGGGGTGTGAGGTTTCTGTTGCGGGTGTCGTTTCAGGTCCAGAGGAGGAGATCGGCGTCGATTGTATGAGTCCTTGAGATTGTGCGCCTAGCTGCCTATTTATCTCCCCCTCGCGGCGATCTTGATCATCGTCTTGATCGTCGCGCCTGATCCCGCTAGTCTCGCCTTGAGCGCGGCAAGACAATGGTTGCGTCATTATCTTCTTCATCTGCTGTTCCTCCTCGTCAAGTTCCGTCATTGACTCGAAGCGAGCTCTGAGGATGTAGAAGAGCTCCTTGGCGGAAATGGAGGAGAGAACAGCTTCTGCGTCCTCATTTTGCTTTGGTGGTGGCGTCTCCGGGGCCACACCTTTGCCTTATCGACCGTGGACGCTTCGAGACGCGCGTAGACTTTATCTAAAATTGACGCCTCAAGAGTCTTTGCAAACTCTTGAAGACGTGTCTCTAGCGCTGTCTCGGTGACGAATTGGGGTAAAGTAACCAGGTTGGAATCACGGAGAAATCCAACTGACACCGACTCGGTGAGTATCGCCGATCGGCCGCCCGTTTGCACAGGTCTGGAAAAGACGGGGTCACTCAGACTTCCCGTTAGCATCGTCGATGAGACAGACTCAATCGAATGATGGCCTAGGCTCACGGTTGTTGTGATGTTGGCCGTGCTAGGTCTTCCGCTCTCAGTCACAGAGACATCAGCGAGCGTTCTGACAGAGTCACGAAGACTCTGTGGTGCGGTAAGAGGTGTATGTGTCCTAGAAATGGGAGAAATTATGGGGAGTGAGGGCACTAGACTCGATGTGCCTGAAGAGGATGCAGTCTGAGGCGAGAGACTGCTTGTTTCAACATCGATCACCTCCAAGTGGGATGTCGATGGTATAAGTGGCTCCTCGTGCAATGAAATATCTTCCTGTAGAGAGGAAGATAAGTGGATTGGTGGGGACGTTTGCGTGGTTGAGCCAGATGCCACGACTTCTACTCGGAAGGTGAACACATCACCTCCTGTACCTAATGGTTCGGCTCGGCTTATTTGTGGCTGAGGAGGTCGATCGTGTTTTTGTTTCGATCGACGCTCCGTGGGACGGCTTACGTCATCCTTACGCGCCCGTTTTTTCGGAACGCGTGTGGAAGAGGATGCGGCGTGACTTGATGACTCTTTGGTGGCGGTGGTGGGGGTTTGGCTAGTCCCGAGGTTAGGAGCAGGGGGGTTTATCTGCTCCGTAGGGACAGTGGAGAGAGGGTGCGGGGTTTCACTGAAGGATGCGGTTGAGGCTCGGTATTCTTGGACGTGCGGGTTGGTCTGGTCGGCGTAGGCGAGCACGTCGTCCGGAATCACCATTGCGTGTCGATCCTTCGCCGGTGTGTTCTTCTTGGCGAACTTCTCGACAGTTGGGATTTGGAAGTGCTCTGCTGCCGGACGGATGCGGATGTTGGTTGAGTGCAGGCGGAAGTGCTTGATCAGAGCTGGGAGCCATCGCATGTATGGGACGAAGCGGTTCGGGACTCCCTTGGCGACTTCCCGGTCGCGTCGCTGGATCATTGAGACTAGGTCCACCCAGATGATGTCGGCGTAGTTGTATTTGCGGTTGTGAGCGATGCCGGTCATGATTGTGAGGATTTGAATGTTTCCGCGGTCCTGACCAGCATGTTTTCCTGACATACACTTGTTCACCAGCAGGTACAGTGTTCGCCAGGGTTGTGGTAGATTGCGGGTGGAGACTTCACTGAGGACAAGTGGGCCTTTCTTCTTCTTGGTATCTGGTTGATAGCTCAGTCTGTCTATGTCTTCAATGAGTTGGTCGTGTGTTGGTGGTGGATCGTAGGGTGAGTAGACCGGGAGTTGAAGAACATCTTGGAGTATTTTGGGTGTGAGGACCACCGTTTCTTGATCGATATGGGCGGATAATGTCTTGGCAAGGCGCATTGGTCCAGCTATCTGCAGCGTATGCCAGAATTGTTGAAGGTACACCTGTGCTTCTGGTTCGCCATGAGTGAGGGCGTGGCGAAGTGGGTGCCCTTTGAGAATTTCTATGATAACGGGGGCATCGCACCGAAAACTGTTCAAGTCCACCATATAGTTGTTGGGAATCAGGGCCGTCCATTGACTTAGTGGGAAGATCTCTTCGGGTGGTGGGACATAAGTGCGCGTGTGGAGTTCGATGCGAGCAACCTCTCTTTGAATGGCAGCCGCCTCAAGTGCTTCAAGTGTATTTTGATCCTTGTCAGTCATATCTGTGCGAAAAGCTGATTTGCGATGGTGGAGTTAGCAGGAAACGAAGTTTGAATGCAGATTTTGACGATGACGAAGATGCGGGGAGTTGCGAATTTTTGAATTTTCTCGGGATTTTTAGGAAAGTGAAAAACGTTAAGGGTTTTGGGGTTTTACGATTGTAGACACTGTACATGCGAAATTTTTGAGTAAATGGGCCGAAATTTCGCGGGCTTGGTTAAAAATTCAACGTAGCTGAATTTCGCGGACTTGGACCCAATTTTGACTTATTTTGGGTTGAAGTTTGAAATTCACCCCAAATGTTTTGATCGGTCCGATTTTGACTCCCCCTTAATCGTAAAACTTCCCGTTCTAAATAATGAAATATCAGACGCTCCCCTTAATCGAAAAACTCCCGTTTTAAATAATGAAATATCAGACGCTCCCCCTTATCTAAAAACTCCCCCTCAACAGACATAATCCAGAAGACACATAGACAATGAAGTGAAGTGAAAATGAAATATGTACATTTCATCAAAGTTCATGTAGGGTCGATTGATCACAACTGAATATTCAACATACCCAACATAGTCACTAGGTGTTGGAATCGTTTGACATCCAACGGTTTTGTGAAAATGTCGGCCAGTTGATCTTCAGTTGTGATGTAGTGCAACTCAATCGTGCCTTGCTCGACATGTTCTTTGATGAAGTGATGACGAATATCTATGTGTTTGTTCTTGAGTGATGTACAGGATTGCTCGTCATCGCGATGGCACTTTTTGAGTCACAATAGATGGGAATTTTATCAATATGTAAATTAAAATCTCGTAGTTGGGTTCTCATCCACAAAGCTGTGAGCAGCAACTAGCGGCGGCGACATATTCTGCCTCCGTCGACGAAGTTGAGACACAGTTTTGTTTTCGAGACGACCAACTTACGAGTTTACCGCCCAAGAAGTGTACAGCTCCAGAGGTGCTTTTTCGGTCCATCTTGCATCCTGCATAATCCGAGTCGGAGAATCCAACCAATTTGAAGTCCGATAGAGTGGGGTACCACAAACCCAGATTGGATGTTCCCTTGAGATAGCGGAGAATCCTTTTGACAGCAGTGAGATGGGATTCCTTTGTGTGGCCTGAAAACGAGCACAGATTCCTGTCGAGAGGACGATATCCGGTCGACTAGCAGTAAGGTACAGAAGAGATCCTATTATCCCTCGATAAACGGTTTGGTCAACGGGAACACCAGATGGGTCCGCGTCGGGTCGGCCAGAGGGTGACATAGGTGTAGCAGCAGTCTTAGCATCCTTCATTCCATACTTCTCGAGGATGTCATGGATGTATTTGGACTGATTGATGAAGATTCCGTTGGGGAGTTGCTTTACTTGAAGACCAAGAAAGAAATTCAGTTCACCCATCATACTCATTTCGAATTTCTCTTTCATCAATTCTGCGAACTCTTCGCACAGTTGAGGTTTAGTCGATCCAAAAATGATGTCATCGACATAAATCTGTACAATCATGATGTCCGGGTCACTCCGCTTTGTGAAGAGAGTTGTATCCAGAGATCCTTTCTTGAATCCAGACTGAACAAGGAAATCTGAAAGGACGTCATACCAAGCTCGGGAGCCTGTTTTAGTCCATAGAGGGCCTTGTAGAGTCGATAAACGTGATGAGGAAACTCTTCGCTCAAGAACCCTTCAGGTTGATCAACGTACACTTCTTCTTTGAGAAATCCATTCAGAAATGCAGTCTTTACGTCCATTTGGTAGACTTTGAAGTTCTTGTGAGCAGCAAAGGCAAGGAACATTCGTATGGCTTCGATCCTGGCAACTGGGGCGAAAGTTTCATCGTAGTCGATCCCTTCTTGTTGGTTGTACCCCTTAGCCACTAGTCTTGCTTTATTGCGAATAACAACACCATCTTCATCCTTTTTGTTCTTAAAGATCCATTTTGTGCTGATAATGGATCTATTGTGAGGTCGTGGTACGAGTTCCCAAACTTGTAAGCGTTCAAACTGATTTATTTCCTCCTGCATTGCAATCAGCCAATCAGGATCGTTGAGAGCTTCTGCTACTCGTGATGGTTCGACTTGACTGAGATAGCAAGCAAACAAACTTTCATTCATCGTAGCCGAACGTGTCGAAACACCGGATGTGGGATCCCCAATAATCTGATTGGTAGGGTGAGAGCGAGCCCAAAGTGGTACGTTGGTTTGTGAGGAGCTGGCCGCATTTGTGTCTATTTGAAACTCATTAGGTTGGGGCCCGGTGTCCGAAGAAGAGATCTCAATTGTATTAATTGAGAGGGTTCTGCGTCAGAGTCAGCAATATTCCCAGGGTTGGGTAGTATGTCGTCTTCGTTGAGATTGAGTGCATTCAAGTTTGGAGGGATGACGTTATTGACGGTAGCTGGTGGTGTAGGTGGAGTGGGTGCAGCAGTAGGTTGAGTGGTGGCGACGGAGTCCTAGGAACTGGGTAGAAGTACTCGAAGAGCAGATCAAGATCTAGTTCACCACAATTGCCCTCAGATGAGGAAGTTCCCGCCGTTGAAGGTTGACCTTTGTCAACGTCTGTAGAAGACCTGGTTCTGGACTGATATGGCCAGAAGCTGTGAGATCGCCTTCGCTTTCGTCAAAGTGACATTCGTGCTTTCTATTACTGACCGTTCTCCTTCAGATAGACTCTGTATGCCTTTGAGTTTAGTGAGTATCCAACAAAGATGCCTTCAAGAGCTTTGGGTCAAGCTTCCCAGATGTTGACGATCATTGGCCACAAAACATCGGCAACCGAAGGCCCTTAGATAAGATATATCGGGGATACGACGGTTATTCAGCATCTCGTATGGGGTGCGGTTGAATCTCTTGTGGATGGAAGCCCGGTTCTGTGTGTAGCAAGCCGTTTGAATAGCTTCGCCCCAAAGAGAATGAGGAAGTCTGGATTGTATGAGAAGAGTCCTAGCTGCTTCAACTAGTGTCCTGTTCTTGCGCTCAACAACACCATTCTGTTCCGGTGTCTTCACAGCTGAGAACTGTTGAGTGATGCCCTGAGTGGCATAGAAATCACTGAGCTTTTTGTTCTTAAACTCAGTTCCGTTGTCAGTTCTGATAATCCGAACCTTCTGTCGATGAAGAGTTTGGGACGTAACAACAAACTCAATGATTATATCAGGAACTTCATCCTTTGTGCGAATGAGTTTCGTCCACGTGTAGCGTGAAAAATCGTCGACTATCACCAGAATATACCGTCTTCCTCCGAGTGTGGCCGTAGGCATTGGGCCACATAGATCCATATGTAAGAGCTCGAGGATGAGCTTAGAGGACGGTGTTTCCTTAGAGACATGAGACGATCGCTTCATCTTTCCCAATTCACAGGCAGAGCAGAGCTGTTCCTTATGATATGTCAGTTGGGGTAGACCGTTGACGAGTTTATTCTGACGCAGTTTGTTGATGGTCTTGAAATTGAGATGTGAAAGACGTCGGTGCCATAAATCATTCAACTTGGGTGCGGCTCGAGAGAGAAGGCATATGGTCGAGAGGTCGTAAGGTTGAGTACATAGAGGTGGGACGTGCGCGTTCCAGAAAGAAGAGATTGTTCCTGAGGCATCTATAATGCTGCAGATGTCAGATTCGAAGAGAACCTTGTATCCTTTGTCGCAGAATCGACCAATGCTGAAGAGATTGTAGCTCAAACCCTCGACATAGGAGATGCCCTTGATTGTCAGTTTATCGTGCACGAGATCGCCAGTTCCTAGAATCGGCGCCATTTGACTGTTTCCGAAGGAGACCCTTCCGAGATAGCGCTCGGTGAAGTTGCTCAATAGCTCCTTATTCCCTGTCATGTGTGTGGAGCAACCTGAGTCTAGATACCACACATGACAGACCTGCAAACATTTAGCAAACGTTGGGTCCCCGTTTACAAACGGGACATTCTTGTGATATATGTAAAGTTTTTATGCGCTTTAAGGGAAATGTGTTTTGTAAATCAGATTGTGTTGTTTCTAATTTAGCTTTCCCTTTGTCGTTTGTTTGATTAGGCGGGATTATGGTTTTTCTAACCATATTTTCCTAATATGTGCTTGCATGTGTGGTGCCTTATACATGAAATGGCGTGTGGAATGTGGTTTTCGTTTTTGTGCGTCGGTTTGGTCGCCTTTGGCTTGCGAGTAGTAGGTGAGCTTGCGTTTGACGACGAGAGGCGTTTTCGCTTGACCTTAGGTTTAGGCGAGATGGGAGAATTCAAAGACGTCGTTGATGAAGTTCGCTTGCGTGGTCGGAGTGTTGCGTGTTCATGTCTTTCATATTCGTGGAAGCGTGGGAGGACAAATTCATTGCAGCAGCACATAGACATAAGCTTGGTAAAAGAAAGATGAGTTTGGTACCATAATTGTCTACGACCTTAGGACATTGGGATTCAGTACATAGAGAGGTAGAATGAATATAGGATGGGCTTTTCTTCTTGTCATTGAAGAGCGGATTCTCCTTTATTTGGTACGAACTCCCTTCCAGAGACGTCGAGCTCACATTCCCTGTATCCATAAGAATACTAGAGTTAGTGTTAGAACATGTGTCGGCTTCAGGAGTCATCTTCGCCGTCCTCTTACATTTACATGTTTGAGAGTCGGGTACTTGACTTGACGTAGAAGGTTTGTTCGTATTATGAGATTGTTCTAGGGTAAAGATTTTGTAAATTAGATCTTCTCGCTCTTTTGCAAAGGCTTTTCGCTCTACTTCTATGGTTCGTTCTAGTTCTGCTATGACTAGAAGTTTCTCTGGGACATAGATGCGAGAAAGTGCTTCTCGGAGAGCGATTTCCTGTTCTTCGGTTGGGAATTGAGATTTGATGTCTTCAGAGAGTGAGGGCTTTCTAGTCTTATCACTAGCATTCAGTTCTGTGTAGTCGTATGCGATTTCTGCCCAAAGTATGTTCTGTTTCCTCTTTTCTTCTGACAGCACAGTAGAGGAGGATCTTACAAATGGCATGAGTTGTGAGGGTGTCCCTTTCCTCGTTTTTAGGAATGCTGTACTGTACATGTTATACCTTTTGACAATTAGCGGCGTTGGATAGCAGTTGCTGGCCAGTCCGATTCCCATCCGGGCGTCGTAGAATTCGGTTTCAACTGGTTGGTTTAATAGACATAAGATGTTTGCTGCCTTTTTCCTAAGGTGAAGTTGCTCCTCAAGTTCTTTCACCTTGCGGTATAGTCTAATTCTTTCCTTCGTAAGGAGTTCATATTGGGCGGCCGTCAGGAGGCGAGAAGTTTCACATGAACTAATGGCTAGTGTAGATTCCTTAACCTTAGTCTCACTTTGTTTGTTCTTACTTTGCAGACGTTTGACTAACGCTTCAGAGGCCATTAGACGTTCGTTTGCGCAAGCAAGTTCTTCTACTTTTAGACTAAGTAAGGCATAGTTGTTTTCAAATTTTAGTCTAAGTTCATCATAATCTCTAGCGTCTACGGTGGGTTTCTTAATGGTGTGTCGGTGATTAAACACATCATCGAGTTGCGAGATTCGTACCTCAGACTCAGCGTTGGTAGGAGTCTTAGCTGTGTTTTCACCGGTGTGACCCATCTCCTCGTCCTCGTCATGTTCGACCAGCCTTGCCATGCAGCAATCTTCATCCTTAGGCTCCTCGTCTTCTGAAGTGTCATTCACCCATTCAGCTTCTTCGGTGAGTAGGGCTTTCCCACTTTCCATCTTGCGGGTCATTCTGGCCTTTCGGTCGTAGTACCCGGAGTCCTTCACGCGTGGGGCGTGGCATTCTTTGGCAAAGTGGCCTGTCTTTCCACACCGAAAGCACTTCACAGACTTTTGAGGTGCGGAGTCCTCTGCTTTCTTTGTCGGCTTAGTTTCCTCTGTGGGAGTGGTTTTGAAAGACTTTCTCAGATGAGATAAACTTTCTCGGCTTAGAAAAACTTTCTCGGATGTGAAGATTTTCAACAAGTTCGCGGCTGAAAAAAATTCGCGGCTTAGAAAGATTCTTGGAATTGACTTTCTCGTGTATAAAGTTTCTCGGATTTTAAAGAATACGAACTTGAGAAAAATTGGGTCTTAGAGAAATTTTTTTCACGGTTTTTGGAAATTCTCGGATTTTAAAGAGTACGAAGTTGAGAAAAATTGGGCCTTAGAAAAATTTTCGCGGTTTCAAACTTTCTCGGATTTTGAGCATAGGTTGTTGCGAGAAACTGCAGTGAAAGCGAAATTTTCGCGGTGTAAAAATTCTCGGATTGTGAGCATAGACCGTTGCGAAAAAAAAATTCAGTGAAAGAGACGTTTCGCGGTTTAAACAATTCTCGGATTCAACTTCGCAGAGATGAAACTTTCGCGGATTTGAACGATTCAGCAAAATTTCGTGGTCAAGAACATCAAGTACTGTTCCATTGCTTTGTCGCGACTTTTTCCAGAAAAACCGTCTGTTTTCACCCAAGTCTCAACCAAAATCGCTCAAACTTGATCCTAAACTTCAGAAATTCTTCCCTAAACACATGATCGACCGATTTGTGAACTAAAAACAACAAAAAATGGGTCAAATCGACCGAAAACAGAGAGTGGCCGAGATGTCCTTTTTCTGAAAAGTTTTTGCTTCAATCTCGCTCAAAACTCGTTAAAACTGATCCAAAAGTGTTCTAAAAATATTTTAGGCGTAGACTCGATCTGGGGAAAGGTTTTAAACATAAAAGCGAAGCATCAAAACCCCAAAACAAGCTCAAAATGCCCGAAAACAATTTTTTGCTCAAAAACACCTTTGATCTTGCTTGGAATCGAGCGAAACTGGACTCAAATCAATGCAGATCGATCCACGTTTGCTCTGATACCACTTGTTGGTCCCGAAATGCACCAAACAAGGAATCAAAGAGGCTAAATGGAATGAAGAAGGGAGAGTTTCTCACCTTTGAGTGTGTGTAGTGTGTGAAAATAAGAGTAAGCCTTTTTATCTTTGATTACCATTCAAAGTGAGTTGGTAAAACCTTATATACCACATTAACCCTAGGTATATTAAGGCCCAATCACTAATAATACAAAAATTACTATTTAGTCCAAAGCCCAAGCTAAAGATAATTACATAATTAATCCCAAGACTTAAACTATTGACACAACCAATTAAATATCCTAACACAATGATATCCTGAGAGCATTTGATATTGTACCTTAACTAATTTTCAAACGATATTTTTCATTAATTCACACTTCTAAATCGTTTTGAGTACATGAATATTATTAATGAAACATATTTAAATTCATTTATTGTCAATACATTCTAAATTTGTTGAATTTGAAGAGTCTCTCTTTTAATTAATGAAATATTAATTTATCGATATATTAATATCTCTCTAAATTAATAAAATTACATGGTCCCAATGTTCTTAATTTATAGAGACTTTACTGTATATATAATATATTAAATAAATATATAATATATGGAAAATAAAATACTAAATATAGAAAATAAAACTAATTTAATTAGATTATACAATTAATGTCATTAATTACAGTAAAACCTCTATAAATTAATACTCTATAAATTAATAAAATCTCTAAAATAATAAAATCTTCCGGCCCCCACTTGGGCCTTTGTAAAAAAATCACCCCATTTCCATAAGATAATAACATAATAATTTTTCGGAAAATCCCTTTATAAATATTAGGTCCCATTGAAAATTTTATATTAATAATTCATAAAAATTACAATTATAAATTATGGTAATTTGCTAAAATAAGAATCTATTTGTTAGCTTTTTCGGAGTTCATCCCTAACTTATTAAATTGCAGTCAATAGTTTCGATGTCGAGTTCTCTAACTGCAACAAAAAGTTGCGAAGGTTGTTGTGGCCAATTTGTATCGCTAAATATCCCTGATCGGTACTCCAATGATATCCTGAGAGCATTTGATATTGTACCTTAATTAATTTTCAAACGACATTTCATTAATTCACAATTCTAAATCGTTTTGAGTACATGAATATAATTAATGAAACATATTTGAATTCATTGATTGTCAATACATTCCAAATTTGTTGAAGTTGAAGAGTCTCTCTTTTAATTAATGAAATATTAATTTATCGTTATATTAATATCTTTCTAAATTAATAAAATTCCATGGTCCCAATGTTATTAATTTATAGAGGTTTTACTGTATATATAATCTATTAATAACTATATAATATGTAGAAATAAATACTAAATATAGAAAATAAACTAAGTTTATTAGATAATACAATTAATGTCATTAATTACATTAAAACCTCTATAAAATAATACTCTATAAATTAATAAACTCTCTAAAATAATAAAATCTTCCGATCCCAACTTGGACCTTTGTAAAAAAATCACCAAATTCGATAAGATAATAACATAATAATTTTTCGGAAAATCCCTTTATAAATATTAGGTCCCATTAAAACTCTATATTAATAATTCATAAAACTTACAATTATAAATTATGGTAATTTGCTAAAATAAGAATCTATTTGTTAGATTTTTCGGAGTTCATCCCTACCTTATTAAATTGCAGTCAATAGTTTCGATGTCGAGTTCTCTAGCTGCAACAAAAACTTGCGAAGGGTTGTTGTCGCCAATTTGTGTCGCTTAATATCCCTGATCGGTACTCCAATGATATCCTGAGAGCATTTGATATTGTACCATAACTAATTTTCAAACGATATTTTTCATTAATTCACACTTCTAAATCGTTTTGAGTAAATGAATATAATTAATGAAATATATTTGAATTCATTGATTGTCAATACATTCCAAATTTGTCGAATTTGAAGAGTCTCTCTGTTAATTAATGAAATATTAATTTATCGATATATTAATATCTCTCTAAATTAATAAATTCCATGGTCCATGTTGTTAATTTATAGAGGCTTTACTGTATATATAATATATTAAATAAATATATAATATATAGAAAATAAGATAATAAATATAGAAAGTAAAACTAAATTAATTAGATAATACAATTAATGTCATTTATTACAGTAAAACCTCTATAAATTAATACTCTAAACTCTCTAAAATAATAAAATCTTCCGGTCCCGACTGGGGCCTTTTTAAAAAAATCACCAAATTCGATAAGATAATAACATAATAATTTTTCGTAAAATCCCTTATAAGTATTAAGTACCATTAAAACTCTATATTAATAATTCATAAAAGTTACAATTATAAATTATGGTAATTTGCTAAAATAAGAATCTATTTGTTAGATTTTTCGGAGTTCATCCCTAACTTATTAAATTGCAGTCAATAGTTTCGATGTCGAGTTCTCTAGCTGCAACAAAAAGTTGCGAAGGTTGTTGTGGCCAATTTGTATCGCTAAATATCCCTGATCGGTACTCCAATGATATCCTGAGAGCATTTGATATTGTACCTTAATTAATTTTCAAACAATATTTCATTAATTCACACTTCTAAATCGTTTTGAGTACATGAATATAATTAATGAAACATATTTGAATTCATTGATTGTCAATACATTCCAAATTTGTTGAAGTTGAAGAGTCTCTCTTTTAATTAATGAAATATTAATTTATCGTTATATTAATATCTTTCTAAATTAATAAAATTCCATGGTCCCAATGTTATAATTTATAGAGGTTTTACTGTATATATAATATATTAATAACTATATAATATATAGAAATAAAATACTAAATATAGAAAATAAAACTAAATTTATTAGATAATACAATTAATGTCATTAATTACAGTAAAACCTCTATAAATTAATACTCTATAAATTAATAAACTCTCTAATATAATAAAATCTTCCGATCCCCACTTGGACCTTTGTAAAAAAATCACCAAATTCGATAGGATAATAACATAATAATTTTTCGGGAAATCACTTTATAAATATTAGGTCCCATTAAAACTCTATATTAATAATTCATAAAAATTACAATTATAAATTATGGTAATTTGCTAAAGTAAGAATCTATTTGTTAGATTTTTCGGAGTTCATCCCTAACTTATTAAATTGCAGTCAATAGTTTCGATGTCGAGTTCTCTAGCTGCAACAAAAAGTTGCGAAGGGTTGTTGTCGCCAATTTGTGTCGCTTAATACCCTGATCGGTACTCCAATGATATCCTGAGAGCATTGATATTGTTGGTCCTAGTATATCCAACTAAAACACATTTCTAGCATTTTAACCACGAAAATAATGGGAAGAATTTAACTTATCGTGGGGGCGTGCGTGCGTGTTCTTGAGAGGGGTTTGGAGCTTTTCTCCCAAAATTATTTCTCTGTATTTCTCACACACACAAGACCCCTAACTATGTGTTAGGGTTTTAGTACTTATACCACATGTTGGTATATTGTACTTTGCCCTTGTAAGCCCATTACAAATAAAAGCTTACTGGGCTCTATAACATTAAAGCCCAGTTCACTTAAAAAAATACAAGACTAAGATAAAATAATTATTTGAACACAATAAAATATTCCTAACAATCTCCCCCTTTGTGTTCAATTTACAGTTAAGCGCTGGTTATCTTGATCTTCTAGTAGTCCTGAGTCATCAAGAACACGTATCAGAGTTACGTACACAAAAGCATTTGCATGCGTGTTCTTCTTCAATCACATCCCCATTTGTCTTGTCATGTGACCCTTCTTTTAAAAGATCTTCAAGCTCATTGTCTCTTGAACTTCCGTTCTCTTAAGTGTTGAAAGCTGCTTGTTGGATCATTACTTTTTGTGTTCGAACTCTCCCTTGGACAGTCACCACTCCCCCTGCATTTGATCAAGCTTTGGTTGTGGATTCTCTTTAAATTTGGAGAGGCATACACTAGTCGAATATTCTCTTTAGGTGTTCCAGCTCTCCCTTCACTTGTCGCAATTCCCCCTACATTTGTTCAACCTTGTATTGGGATTGAGAGTTTTCTTTAAACTCGAAGAGCTGTACACGAGTCGGCAGCTTTGATGCTTGAAGTCCATGCTGAAGTTGTTGGTCGTATCTTGGTATTTGAGTATGATCTCTTCGTTCGATTGAGGCGTTAACATCAGTCGTTGGACTCTATGGTCGTCGCTTGATTCTTAGACGATGCTTGATATTTGGCATTTTCTAATTGGTATTGCACTTTGTCGTGGTGTTGCTCCCATTTTGCTTTGGTAACCATCCCCCTCAAGATCGAGCTAGGGAGATCGTCATGCGATGGGTCAAAATGGGGCATTATCTTTGGCAAGAAGATTGTGTTGTCGGGACAAGATAATGGAGTTGATTGGTAGTCACGAATACTCTACTTCTAGGTGTCAGATTCGCCATCTTCGAAGGAAGTTGTCTGGTTCGGCCTCGAAGAAGCTCATCTGGCTCTAGAAGAAGGTAGGCGTGGGGTGTGTTTTGTGACAATGTGTTTGGGCTCCTTGAGATTATCCATTCAATTGCATGAGAGCTCGGCCTCATAGTGGTTGGCGTGGCAGAAATAGTGGATACTCTGGTTAGTCTTCTCCTACGCTGGACTTGAAACATGGTGAATCTTCTTCTTCACGGCTCCAGATTCGTCATCGCCAAAGGAAGTTGTCTGGTTCGGCTTCGGTGAAGCTCGTCTGGCTCCTGAAGAAGGTGTACGTGGGGTGTGTTTTAAGTTGTACCGATGCTTCTTTGGAATGTTCCTTTCAAATGCCTTAGAGCCTGGTTTTAGAGTGGTATGCTCGGCGGAAATTTGGTGGGTACTCCGACCTGTTTATTTGCTGTATTTGTACGTATCCCCTTCTCCCCCTCATGGCGATTCGTGTGAACGAGATTGGCCTGCTTGTATAGCAGGCTAAGTAGGACAATAAAGACATGTCGGTTAGGGTAAAAACCAGATGGAGCCACTAAGGCGATCCATCACACGGCTTCAGAGACAAACTCTGAGACGTGGCCTGTGAGAACAGGACTTGATGAACCGGGGCCATATAGGCAGCCCGTTAACATTGTTCTTGAGACTAGCTCGAAGACGATGGCCTAAACCGTTATTGTTTTGATGTTGCAACTGTAGGACTTCCTTCCGATCATCGAAGCATGTCTTAGAATGACATGTCTACGGAAGTTCTGATCTGGTTACGAAGTCCCGATAAGACAAGGTGTATGTGTCCTAAAAATAATATAAAAGATTAAGGTAGTAAGGACATCTAGACTCGATGTGTTCATGAAAGTTCAGTGGTGTGGGGCTGACTACCACTTAGTTCAATATCTCTTGCTTCCAAGTGAAGCAGTGATAGCTAACGGGGCTCCCCGTGATTTAGTGAAACATCAATCTGTTGGGAGATCGATGAGTGGGTAAGGCTCGATTGTGCATGCGCCGTTGGACCTAATGCGGCGACTTCTACCCGGGGGCTAATAAATTAGCACCTGTACCTGTGGGGATTGGTCCGAGTAATTTGTGACTAAGGGAATTTTGTATCGTCCGCTCTTCGGTCTTGTCAAGAATTTCCATATAGGGGTAGCTTTATGTGTTTGAGATCGTCATTAACACTCGGCTGTGTTCCGGGGATAGATTCAGTTTGGTCTAACTGAACCATGGGAACTTGAAATCCATACATCCGGTACGAAGTGATGCGTGCTGCTTGATTTTTGTCAGCGGTTCGGAGCAGGTCTGTTGAGGCCATTGTCGAGTTAGCACTATAAGCCACTATCGCCTTTTGAAGAGAGTTGACCGTTGTAGGCTTGAAATTCGTCCTTGAAGTTTATCTTTGGAAGGCAGGAGAATTCTTTTGAAGCAAATTACGAGAGTATGACGCCTTTTCTTTTTTTTTTGGCCTTTCTTTTTTTTATGTATATGTATAATCTTATTATAATGTAATAGTAATTATATATTATGTTATTATATATGTATATATAGATAGAGATATATTTTTTTATATATATGTATTATCTTATTAATAATGTAATAGTAACTCTATATTATATTATTTATATATTATAGATATATATTTTAATCCTCCCCCGCAAATCAGCTTCTTAAAACCGAATTACTCCCCCTCAAAAGATGCATATTAGGTAAAATTATTGTTCGAAAGTCTCTTTCCCTAAGTTCACACATTAAGTTCGCTCCCCCTCAAAAATTTAATTATTGCTCCCTTTAACACAAATATAGGAGTTGTTTCTCTAAATAAAGATTTGTCCCCCTCAAATTTAGCTCAAATAGGAAAAAAATGACATTTATCAATTCAGCTTATATGCATACGTAAAAGTTTAAGCTCGAAAATTCTTTAAGATGTATTCATAATGAAAATGTACCTATAACATGGTATTTAATACATTTCAGCTCATGTATGCATGCGAAAAGTTGGAATGTAAAGTATTTTTGAAGCATGCATAACTATAATATACCCTATTGTTTTTAAGGTGGGCAATTTGAAGTTACAACTTGATATGCATGCAAAAATTACAAAATGATGCATATAAAATTTACCTACGTTTGGTTGCTTACATCGTTAACCAGTCGTGTCTGTGCAGCAACCCGAGATACCATACACGCTGGGAGGTGTGGTTGACCACTAGGTGTTTTGGAAGAATTTTCAAAGTAGGATACCGAGTTCTTGAAATGAGGGGTTCGAAGATGTGTGGTGCTGTTAGTTTCAAAGATTTCAAAGTGTTGCGCCAAAAATCCCGTATGCGAAAATGATTTTCTAAGATGTATGTCTTCGAAAGAATTTGAAGTCTTTGAGTCGCAAATTGGAATTTGGCTTGGCCCGCGAATTGAGCTGTGGTTCTCGAACTGAAGAGGGTTCGTGAAAGTTGAATTTTAATGACACGGGAACTGAACTCGCAAAACTCTAGTTCTTGAGATGACCCGCGAAGCTTGATTACCTTATGAGAATGATTCGTGTACACGATTTTGGGGAAAGTGATGAAAATCGGGCGAATTTGGTATATATATATATATATATATATATATATATATATATATATATATAAGATGCACTGTAGTACGTTCGATCGATTGAGGAATCGGGTGATTGGAAGAATCCAGCGATTTGATAAAGCGGGCGATTTTGAAGAATCGCCGAGACGTATTTTAACAAAGTGATTTTGTCGATTCCGAAATCGGGCAATTTTGATGAATCGGACGATTTGACAATTCGGCGATTCTAGTATTTGATGGAAAGTGATTGTGTCAGGCAATTTTGATAGATACGATGAATTGAATCGATTGAGAAATCGGGCGAATTGAGGAATCGGGCGATTTGAAGAATCGCGAGGATATTTAGAAGTAGTTGAAATCGCCGAGAGATTAAGTTGAAATCGGCGATTTTGAGAATGATCAATTTTTTTATTATTTTTTTAAAAAAAAATTGTCTCAAAAAAATTAATTAAAGAAAAAATGAGTAAAATCACCCTAACACTGACATATGCGAGATCTTCAATTAATATGTAATACAGAGTTCAAAATTTTTCCCAAATTAAATGTCAAATCAACTTAGTTTTTCAAAGTCGATTTATGTGACGCAAAATCCAATAAGCAACAACGAAAGCATCGCTTTCACTCGCGGCGCTGAGCTCTCAAGTCAAAGATCCGTCGATATCATTTATCATGTTTGTCGGGACTATTATGATTTCGTTGGTCGATTTACGCCTATAAATAGACACGATTCGAGCAGCACAGTAATGCCATAACAAAAAAATCTAACTGACGGAAATGAACTGGAATCAGAAGCAAGACGATGAAGAGAACGAGGAACATGCGGAGTTAAGGCGTCGTTTTAAACGCAATTTAGATATGTTGGTGCTCGAGCTCTTTCTTCTTTCGTGTTTATCTGTTGCTCTAATGGCTGTTCTATTTGGGTCCTTACAAAGCGTACTGGCTTTTGAGAATGATCTATGTATTTTGGTGATGTAATTTTCATGATTTGTGTGATGAAAGTGGTTTCCGCATTTTGAAGGTGTTTTGCGTATTTGAGTTGTAAGTGTTTTTTTTTGTTTTTCTTTTTTTTTTCATTTGAAAGGATGTACGAATCGTTTAAAGACTAGTTCGCGAAACACATCTACCCCCCTCAATATTTGAAGTCTTGGGAATTTGAACTTCAAAGATAAAAACTTAAAGAAAAGAAACATTTTAATAAATAAAATATTTTCCCGATTCTTAAGTTTGCGCGATTCAAAAGTTGCAAAGGACGTTTGAGCGATGCTCAGTTTCGGGCGATTCATAGGTTCGGTAAACTAATTAAAATTAAATCCAAAGCGGTTTCGGGCAAGGTAAAATTGACGAAAATATTTCAAAAATTCAATAATGTTGGCAATTTTAATTTCATTTGTAAAATTTCTCCCCCTTAAGTTTACAAATAAAGCTTCCCCTAAATATAAGCATTTTACGAACTTCAGGGGACCTTACTTAATCATGTGTACTATGATGGAAAATGTTTTTCAGAATAAAATGCATTTATTCCTAGATTTTACTAACATAGTAGGTATGTTAGTCATTTGAGCACATATGCATATTGAAAATACAATAAATTACGAACATGTAATCTTATGCATATTTAAAATTTACCAAATTTGTCAGTTGGTTTTAGCTGTCCGTATCTCATCCCTTGATCACATATGTGGGGCTGCTTCAGGTACCATACGTGAGGAATCTTGTGGCCGCTCTCGTCGCAAACCAGTCATTATGGAGCAGCTCTATGAGTACCTACCCATGCTGGAAACTGCAAAACATCTCAAGCAGATTTTGGTACCCATCTAAGAATGGGTCCTTTCGTATTAGATCTAGAGTTTATGCATGCGTCTTTCATAGATTTATGTCCTAAGACAACTTTAGGTTTATCTATAGCGTTAATTGTTGATTTAGGAACCCAAATCTTTCTAATTCCTAAGGGATAACAGAGGCTAGTGCTTGCCCTAAGTTCTTGTTTTGTAATCCAGATTTTCTTAATTCCCAAAACTTTAGCTTTAGCTTCAGTCTTATGGTGATTTGACTGGATGCTTTTGTGATCTTCTTGTTTGTCAAGTTTAGAACTGGACTTGGGAGACGAATGTGTAGGCTTTATCTTTCTGTTCGTTTGGATTTTCTCCTTTTGAGTTTGTGAGCCTAGCTTAGCAAAGAAGCGTTCGTCGTTCTTGGTTGTACGTGCATTTGCTAATCTAAAACGAGAATTTAAGGCTAGTACATCATCATAAGAATAGTGAAAATTAGAGAGCATAGATGTTCGTACAGGTTCAGACAATGAAATCATGGATGGGGATGTGGCAATGTTACATTTAGCTTGTGACTGATGCCTACTATGCGAATTTGAACATGATGCTCTAAATTTAATTGCCTCCTTCTTTTTAAAAGAAGGAGCACAATTTTCAAATAATAGGTCGTCGCCTGTGGCTATCTCCTTTCCTTTCATTCTATTTAAAATTTACCTGTAGGTGAATGCGAGGATAAGTTGGTACGCATTGATTTTCTCGATGCATTCTGCTTCCTTAGTGTCCTAGGCTTGGTTAGAGTTTCTATTTTAGACTCAGCTAGAGACATTTGTGGAGACGTTGAAGCTATAATGTTATTGATATGTTTTTCGAGTGAGGAAATTATTGTCAATAGCACGTCATTTTCTACCTTAAAAACAATCTTTTCGGACTCTAGGGTCGAGCGCAAGTCAGATATTTCCTTAATTGCTGGTGGGATATATGCACTAGAGGGGCTGGACTGTGCTAAGTCACGGGACGTGTTCTCGAGGATGATTGGTGTTGAAGGGGGAATAAGAGCATCTAAGTAGTCATCAGACAAAGGTATTTCCCTTGTCTTGTAGCTATTATTCATAGCTTCATAGTCAAGTGGAATTTCTACTCCTGTCTTCCTATCTCCATCACTTTCTGGTGTGAAGGCCATTAATTTAGGTATGTTAATCCCTAAATAGCTAATATCATACGGATCATATGGGTTTAGGGATTTCTTCACAGCTAGAGTAGGGTTTGGAACAAAGCCTAGACCTGCACGTGGATCGTAGAATTCTGTGTCCTTAGGCTTGTTCAAGAAGATCGTTCGATCTGTTTGTCCTCTTTTTGTTAGGAGGTCCTCTAGCTTTTTAATCCTAGCATACAGTTTTACACGTTCTTTATTCAGGAGATCGAACTCGCATGTTTTATTGATTCGCTCGTCGATGCAAGTTGTCAATTTAGCGTTTAGCTCGCTAACCTGTGTCTTCAACTTTACTATTTCAGCGTCGCGACTGTCAACTTTTGATTGCGCTACTTCCAGCAGGCAATCAAGATTACTCATCTCTTGAAGCTGCCTGAGCAGACATTGATAATTGTTATCAAACCGAGCTTGCAAGTCGTTGATTGTCCTCTCGTGATCAACACATTTGCTTATTGTTTGCTCGTAGTTTGAGACTTGGTTAGTTAAGTCAATGACTTTTGACGCTGATTCAGCTAAAATGACTTCGGAATTAGCTAAGCTAGTTTCTAGTCTATCTACGTTTTCACGTGTCATATCTAGATCGACTATAGTCTTAGCTAGTTCATTTTCTACTGAACTAAACTTGCTATGAAGAGCCGTAAATTTTTCTTGGAGTTCGAAATACAAAAGGGGGTCTATAGATTCTACCTCCCTTTCTGAATATGCTTCCTCGTTTTTACCATCATCGTCTGCCTCCATGTCCTTTTGCTCTGATTTAGCTCCTTTCACTAGGGCTATGTTGGCTACATTTTCTCGCTCGCTTTCAGATGTTTCATCGAACAAGATGTCTTGTTCTGCCATCAAAGCTACTCCAGCTTTTGTTTGCTTAATCCGTCGTAATTTTCTTGAGTAGTACTCCTCACCCTTCCTTTTGGTTAGAAAGCAGTCTATAGCTGTGTGCCCAGGTTTGTTACAATTATATCATTTGATTGGCTTGGCGCCTTTCTTACTATGGGAGTTGTGGAAGGGTGCCATTGACTGATTTGAAGTTTTCAGAATTTAAGCGTTGAAAACTTTTGGTGTACACCCAAAGACTGTGTGATGATTTCGAAACTTCGAGAAAATGCCAAGTCTTTTTCTATAATATGCTTGAATATTCTAAGTAGATCGTTGGATATGTGATCATTGACATGTTTGTGGATTTGCTTTCAAAATTTTACAAAAACGTCGTTTCACCGATAAATTTGGACACGGAAAATATATTTTGAAAATTTTCGAAAAAGGCCTAAACCAGACTATAACTGTGGGGTTCAAATTCTCTTTCTCTTTTTTTTTTGTGATCAAGAAAGTTTAAGTGTGAATTTCAAAGGATGATTTAGTAGAATTGAATTTCCCGGTTAAAGTTTCGAATGATGAAGATTTTTTTTTTTACTAAAAAATTCTAAGTTTTGAAATCGATAGAAAAAATCATACGAATTTGCAAAGTGAAGATTCACCGAATTTAATTCGGGCGAATTGCTGTTGAGGATCAGGATCGGGCGATTGTTTGTCAAAGGACTGAAATTCGCCGAGAGTTTCAAATCGGGCAATTTGCAAATTCTAGGTACAAATCGTGTGATTCAGCGATTTATATTCCTACAATGAATTTATTGAAATCGGCCGATTTGCTCTGTGAGGAACAAGTGAACTATTTATTACAATCGTGCGATTTAGTGCGTGGAATTTAATTCGCTACAGTTGATTAGCTACAGTGAATTTGCTACAGTAATCGGGGTGCTACAGTGAAATTTGCTACAGTAATCGGGCGAATTCGAAATCGCTACAGTGAAATCGGGCAATTTTGCTACAGTACGGAGAATTTGCAACAGTAATCGGGCGAATTTGAAATCGCTACAGTGAAATCGGACAATTTTGCTACAGTACCGACGAATTTGCTACAGTAATCGGGCGAATTTGAAATCGCTACAGTGAAATCGGGCGAATTTGCTACAGTACCGATGAATTTGGTACAGTGATCGGGCGAATTTGAAATCGCTACAGTAAAATCGGTCAATTTTGCTAGCTTTAAAAACTGTGGTTGCAGAAACGGGTACTGTAGTAAATCGGGCGATTTGTTCATCTACCCGATTCTGGACTGTAAACTGACGAAAACAGATCCGATTTCTACCCAAAACTCACTCAAATCATCTGAAAAATGTTGGGTAATCACTTCAAAACACTGGAAAACAACTAATTAGCTCTTGAGCTTGCAAAATCCGTAAAATCAACTTAAAAACTCAAGAAATGGCAGAAATTCGAAACTGAATAATAAAACCCAAAAATTTCAGAAACTTGCTCAAATCCTAACGTGTTTGCTCTGATACCACTTGTTGGTCCTAGTATATCCAACTAAAACACATTTCTAGCATTTTAACCACGAAAATAATGGGAAGAATTTAACTTATCGTGGGGGCGTGCGTGCGTGTTCTTGAGAGGGGTTTGGAGCTTTTCTCCCAAAATTATTTCTCTGTATTTCTCACACACACAAGACCCCTAACTATGTGTTAGGTTTTAGTACTTATACCACATGTTGGTATATTGTACTTTGGCCCTTGTAAGCCCATTACAAATAAAAGCTTACTGGGCTCTAAAACATTAAAGCCCAGTTCACTTAAAAAAATAAAAGACTAAGATAAAATAATTATTTGAACACAATAAAATATTCCTAACAGATATTGTACCTTAACTAATTTTAAAACGATATTTTTCATTAATTCACACTTCGAAATCGTTTTGAGTACATGAATATAATTAATGAAACATATTTGAATTCATTGATTGTCAATACATTCCAAATTTGTTGAATTTGAAGAGTCTCTCTTTTAATTAATGAAATATTAATTTATCGATACATTAATATCTCTCTAAATTAATAAAATTCCATGGTTCCAATGTTATTAATTTATAGATGTTTTACTCTATGTATAATATATTAAATAAATATATAATATATAGAAAAAAAATACTAAATATTGAAAATAAAACTAAATGTATTAGATAATACAATTAATATCATTAATTACAGTAAAACTTCTATAAATTAATAATTTATAAATTAATAAACTCTCTAAAATAATAAAATCTTCCGGTCCCGACTTGGGCCTTTGTAAAAAAATCACCAAATTCGATAAGATAATAACATAATAATTTTTCGGAAAATCCCTTTATAAATATTAGGTCCTATTAAAACTTTATATTAATAATTCATAAAAATTACAATTATAAATTATTGTAATTTGCTAAAATAAGAATCTATTTGTTAGAACTTTCGGAGTTCATCCCTAGCTTATTAAATTGCAGTCAATAGTTTCGATGTCGAGTTCTCTAGCTGCAACAAAAAGTTGCGAAGGGTTGTTGTCGCCAATTTGTATCGCTAAATATCCCTGATCGGTACTCCAATGATATCCTGAGAGCATTTGATATTGTACCTTAATTAATTTTCAAACGATATTTCATTAATTCACACTTCTAAATCGTTTGAGTACATGAATATAATTAATGAAACATATTTGAATTCATTGATTGTCAATACATTCCAAATTTGTTGAATTTGAAGAGTCTCTCTTTTAATTAATGAAATATTAGTTTATCGATACATTAATATCTCTCTAAATTAATAAAATTCCATGGTCCCAATGTTATTAATTTATAGATGTTTTACTCTATGTATAATATATTAAATAAATATATAATATATAGAAAAAAAAATACTAAATATTGAAAATAAAACTAAATGTATTAGATAATACAATTAATATCATTAATTACAGTAAAACCTCTATAAATTAATAATCTATAAATTAATAAACTCTCTAAAATAATAAAATTCCGGTCCCGACTTGGGCCTTTGTAAAAAAATCACCAAATTCGATAAGATAATAACATAATAATTTTTCGGAAAATCCCTTTATAAATGTTAGGTCCTATTAAAACTTTATATTAATAATTCATAAAAATTACAATTATAAATTATTGTAATTTGCTAAAATAAGAATCTATTTGTTAGAACTTTCGGAGTTCATCCCTAGCTTATTAAATTGCAGTCAATAGTTTCGATGTCGAGTTCTCTAGCTGCAACAAAAAGTTGCGAAGGGTTGTTGTCGCCAATTTGTATCGCTAAATATCCCTGATCGGTACTCCAATGATATCCTGAGAGCATTTGATATTGTACCTTAATTAATTTTCAAACGATATTTCATTAATTCACACTTCTAAATCGTTTTGAGTACATGAATATAATTAATGAAACATATTTGAATTCATTGATTGTCAATACATTCCAAATTTGTTGAAGTTGAAGAGTCTCTCTTTTAATTAATGAAACATTAATTTATCGATATATTAATATCTTTCTAAATTAATAAAATTCCATGGTCCCAATGTTATTAATTTATAGAGGTTTTACTGTATATATAATATATTAATAACTATATAATATATAGAAATAAAATACTAAATATAGAAAATAAAACAAAGTTTATTAGATAATACAATTAATGTCATTAATTACAGTAAAACCTCTATAAATTAATACTCTATAAATTAATAAACTCTCTAAAATAATAAAATCTTCCGATCTCAACTTGGACCTTTGTAAAAAAATCACCAAATTCGATAGGATAATAACATAATAATTTTTCGGAAAATCCCTTTATAAATATTAGGTCCCATTAAAACTCTATATTAATAATTCATAAAAATTACAATTATAAATTATGGTAATTTGCTAAAATAAGAATCTATTTGTTAGATTTTTCGGAGTTCATCCCTAACTTATTAAATTGCAGTCAATAGTTTCGATGTCGAGTTCTCTAGCTGCAACAAAAAGTTGCGAAGGGTTGTTGTCGCCAATTTGTGTCGCTTAATACCCTGATCGGTACTCCAATGATATCCTGAGAGCATTGATATTGTACCTTAACTAATTTTCAAACGATATTTTTTATTAATTCACACTTCGAAATCGTTTTGAGTACATGAATATAACTAATGAAACATATTTGAATTCATTGATTGTCAATACATTCCAAATTTGTTGAATTTGAAGAGTCTCTCTTTTAATTAATGAAATATTAATTTATCGATACATTAATATCTCTCTAAATTAATAAAATTCCATGGTCCCAATGTTATTAATTTATAGATGTTTTACTCTATGTATAATATATTAAATAAATATATAATATATAGAAAAAACATACTAAATATTGAAAATAAAACTAAATGTATTAGATAATACAATTAATATCATTAATTACAGTAAAACCTCTATAAATTAATAATCTATAAATTAATAAACTCTCTAAAATAATAAAATTCCGGTCCCGACTTGGGCCTTTGTAAAAAAATCACCAAATTCGATAAGATAATAACATAATAATTTTTCGGAAAATCCCTTTATAAATGTTAGGTCCTATTAAAACTTTATATTAATAATTCATAAAAATTACAATTATAAATTATTGTAATTTGCTAAAATAAGAATCTATTTGTTAGAACTTTCGGAGTTCATCCCTAGCTTATTAAATTGCAGTCAATAGTTTCGATGTCGAGTTCTCTAGCTGCAACAAAAAGTTGCGAAGGGTTGTTGTCGCCAATTTGTATCGCTAAATATCCCTGATCGGTACTCCAATGATATCCTGAGAGCATTTGATATTGTACCTTAATTAATTTTCAAACGATATTTCATAATTCACACTTCTAAATCGTTTTGAGTACATGAATATAATTAATGAAACATATTTGAATTCATTGATTGTCAATACATTCCAAATTTGTTGAAGTTGAAGAGTCTCTCTTTTAATTAATGAAACATTAATTTATCGATATATTAATCTTTCTAAATTAATAAAATTCCATGGTCCCAATGTTATTAATTTATAGAGGTTTTACTGTATATATAATATATTAATAACTATATAATATATAGAAATAAAATACTAAATATAGAAAATAAAACAAAGTTTATTAGATAATACAATTAATGTCATTAATTACAGTAAAACCTCTATAAATTAATACTCTATAAATTAATAAACTCTCTAAAATAATAAAATCTTCCGATCTCAACTTCGACCTTTGTAAAAAAATCACCAAATTCGATAGGATAATAACATAATAATTTTTCGGAAAATCCCTTTATAAATATTAGGTCCCATTAAAACTCTATATTAATAATTCATAAAAATTACAATTATAAATTATGGTAATTTGCTAAAATAAGAATCTATTTGTTAGATTTTTCGGAGTTCATCCCTAACTTATTAAATTGCAGTCAATAGTTTCGATGTCGAGTTCTCTAGCTGCAACAAAAAGTTGCGAAGGGTTGTTGTCGCCAATTTGTGTCGCTTAATACCCTGATCGGTACTCCAATGATATCCTGAGAGCATTGATATTGTACCTTAACTAATTTTCAAACGATATTTTTCATTAATTCACACTTCGAAATCGTTTTGAGTACATGAATATAACTAATGAAACATATTTGAATTCATTGATTGTCAATACATTCCAAATTTGTTGAATTTGAAGAGTCTCTCTTTTAATTAATGAAATATTAATTTATCGATACATTAATATCTCTCTAAATTAATAAAATTCCATGGTCCCAATGTTATTAATTTATAGATGTTTTACTCTATGTATAATATATTAAATAAATATATAATATATAGAAAAAACATACTAAATATTGAAAATAAAACTAAATGTATTAGATAATACAATTAATATCATTAATTACAGTAAAACCTCTATAAATTAATAATCTATAAATTAATAAACTCTCTAAAATAATAAAATTCCGGTCCCGACTTGGGCCTTTGTAAAAAAAATCACCAAATTCGATAAGATAATAACATAATAATTTTTCGGAAAATCCCTTTATAAATGTTAGGTCCTATTAAAACTTTATATTAATAATTCATAAAAATTACAATTATAAATTATTGTAATTTGCTAAAATAAGAATCTATTTGTTAGAACTTTCGGAGTTCATCCCTAGCTTATTAAATTGCAGTCAATAGTTTCGATGTCGAGTTCTCTAGCTGCAACAAAAAGTGCGAAGGGTTGTTGTCGCCAATTTGTATCGCTAAATATCCCTGATCGGTACTCCAATGATATCCTGAGAGCATTTGATATTGTACCTTAATTAATTTTCAAACGATATTTCATTAATTCACACTTCTAAATCGTTTTGAGTACATGAATATAATTAATGAAACATATTTGAATTCATTGATTGTCAATACATTCCAAATTTGTTGAAGTCGAAGAGTCTCTCTTTTAATTAATGAAATATTAATTTATCGATATATTAATATCTTTCTAAATTAATAAAATTCCATGGTCCCAATGTTATTAATTTATAGAGGTTTTACTGTATATATAATATATTAATAACTATATAATATATAGAAATAAAATACTAAATATAGAAAATAAAACAAAGTTTATTAGATAATACAATTAATGCCATTAATTACAGTAAAACCTCTATAAATTAATACTCTATAAATTAATAAACTCTCTAAAATAATAAAATCTTCCGATCTCAACTTGGACCTTTGTAAAAAAATCACCAAATTCGATAGGATAATAACATAATAATTTTTCGGAAAATCCCTTTATAAATATTAGGTCCCATTAAAACTCTATATTAATAATTCATAAAAATTACAATTATAAATTATGGTAATTTGCTAAAATAAGAATCTATTTGTTAGATTTTTCGGAGTTCATCCCTAACTTATTAAATTGCAGTCAATAGTTTCGATTTCGAGTTCTCTAGCTGCAACAAAAAGTTGCGAAGGGTTATTGTCGCCAATTTGTGTCACTTAATTCCGTGATTGGTACTCCAATGATATCATGAGAGCATTGATATTGTACCTTAACTAATTTTCAAACGATATTTTTCATTAATTCACACTTCGAAATCGTTTTGAGTACATGAATATAATTAATGAAACATATTTGAATTCATTTATTGTCAATACATTCTAAATTTGTTGAATTTGAAGAGTCTCTCTTTTAATTAGTGAAATATTAATTTATCGATATATTAATATCTCTCTAAATTAATAAAATTACATGGTCCCAACGTTATTAATTTATAGAGGCTTTACTGTATGTATAATATATTAAATAAATATATAATATATAGAAAGTAAAATACTAAATATTGAAAATAAAACTAAATTAATTAGATAATACATTTAAGATCATTAATTACAGTAAAACCTCTATAAATTAATAATCTATAAATTAATAAACTCTCTAAAATAATAAAATCTTCCAGTCCCGACTTGGGCCTTTGTAAAAAAATCACCAAATTCGATAAGATAATAACATAATAATTTTTCTGAAAATCCCTTTATAAATATTAGGTCCCATTAAAACTCTATATTAATAATTCATAAAAATTACAAATACAAATTATGGTAATTTGCTAAAATAAGAATCTATTTGTTAGATTTTTCGAAGTTCATCCCTAACTTATTAAATTGCAGTCAATAGTTTCGATGTCGAGTTCTCTAGGTGCAACAAAAAGTTGCGAAGGGTTGTTGTCGTCAATTTGTGTTGTTAGGAATTTTTTGTAGCATCCTTTGATTTGTGTAATCTTGGGTTAATATGTTTTATTTAGTGGGTTGTAGTAGTTTGGGGTGACTTATGATATTAAGTCGTAGTTTTGTATCGGGCTTTAATATACCAAACAATTGTGGTATATAAAGCCCAAATTACCGTAATTAGGGTTTCATCAAAAGAATTGAAAGGTAAGCCACCTTGCACGTTAGATTAAGAAAACACACACTAACACACACACTCTAGGTGTTCTTCACGTTTAATACATTCAAACTCTTCTTTTGATCCTTGTTTGGTAATATAAGGGCCAACAAGTGGTATCAGAGCCTAACGCGGATCAATATCTTCCATTTGAATCCAGTTTTGCTCGATTTCGACGTGATTTGACGAAGATTTTTGCTTGAAAACTCATTCTCTGTTTTTTTCACTGTTTTTAGATGTTTTCAAATCGTTTTCAGTGATTCTTTACTCCTAGGACATTAGAAAACTGATATTGAGTACATTTAGGTTCTTTCACGTCGATTCCAGTCAAGTTTGAGTCAGATTTAAGCAAAAACGAGTGTGAAAAAATCTGTTTTTCACTAAACTGGGCTTCACTTTCGAGCAACGAATTGAACAGTACCATTGAGTTTGAAGGTTTCGACCGAAACTCACTGTGAGGAGATTCAATCAATTTTAATTTCGGGAAAATTTTCGCTTTTTTTTTACAGTTTCGCTCGAAAGGTTTCTCGACGAAAGTCCAATTGTTTCGCCTGAAAGTTAATCGATTTGAGTTTCAACGAATTTTCCACCAATTTCACAGGGTTCGATCGATACAATTCTCGGCGAAAGGCCAATCTTTTTCGCCCGAAACGCTACAGTGCACAATCTCACAGTTTCGATCGATACACATCTCGAACGCTACAGTGCACAATTTCACATTTTCGATCGATACAGATCTCGGCGAAAGTCCAATGTTCTAACTGTTTCGCTCGAAACTTTATTCTCCACTTAGTCAATTTCAATATCAGACGATCGAAACTGTTTATGCAAATCAAAATCGTATTCCATCTTTCGATCGAAACTAACAATTTCAAAACTCTTTCGCCCAATTCACACTTTCGCCCGAATCTTCAAATCTAAACTTAGTTTCGATTGCCCGACTCTCAACACTTAGGACTAATCGTTGAGCTTATCTTCATATCATACTAGAGTCGATCAAGCACTCATATTGAGTAGAACAAAATTCTCAGTCTCACTTAACACCAATTGTTCCATCCTCGAGCAGTACACTAAATTCATCAAACTCTTTCGACAGAATTCACTAAGACCTACTTAGACTCAACACTAGAAATTACTCAAACTTGACTACATTTCTTTCAAAACTAAAGTGTTTCATTTCGCAGATATATCTCGCGTTAACGATCATTACCAAACATTAACATGGACGGTCTTTCTATTGGATCTGACAACCGTGCACCACTACTGAGATGGGGAGAGTACGGCATATGGAAGCAACGATTCATAAGTTTCATAGAAATCAAGGATGGAGACCTCGCAAATGACATGCTTTCCTCCATTTTTTGAAGGACCTGCCCAATTTTGGACCATTATCCCTGCTCAACCCGATGCAGTTCCTGCAATTCCAGAAAGGAGAACTCCTAAGGATCCTAGTCGATACAACGATGCAGAGAAAGCACGAGCCAGAGCGGACAAGCTTGCTCGACACTATCTACTTCAGGCTCTACCAAATGATGTCTACAAGCAAGTAGATGCAATGGTCACTGCAAAGGAAATTTGGGACGAAGTCTGCAAGATGATGGTCGGAACAGAAGTTAGTACTTTGTCCAAGAAATCCAGTATCCTTACTGCCTATGACTCCTTCAAGGCTAAGGAGGGGGGAGAACTTCGAGATGCTTACCTTCGCTTCTTAACCATCATCAATGAGATGAGAAAGATTAACATCCAGCGCTCCAATCTCGAACACAACATCAAGTTCCTCTCCACACTTCAACCTGAGTGTGGACGAATTGCAGTTCTGGTTAAGCAACAGAACAAAGATCTGGACGCGATGGATATTCATTCCCTACACGATAATCTCTCACAATACTCGCAATATGCCAAAGAAATTAAGAACGAAGGAAAGCCAAACGTTGAAATGGAACCAATTGCACTCGTAACTTCTAAGTCAAGCAACAGGAGCTCGAAGACTTCTAAAGGAAAGCAGGTCGTACCATCTGACACCTCTGACAACACCGAACCTGACCAAGAATCAGAGGATGAACTCGAATCCATCAGAAAGAAGCTGGCAATGATTTCAGATACCGTCAATAAGATGAGCGCAAAGAAATCATTTTCTTCCTTCAACAAACAACGAACCTCGGGCGGGAAACAGAAGTACATTGCCCCTGAATAGACTGAAACTAAGAAATCTGAAATAGTGAAGAAGTGCTTCAACTGTGGCAAGCCGGGTCACTTTGCTTCGGAATGCTTCAGACCCAAGAAGAAAAACACTGAATACTACAAGAAAAAATTTCAGCTCTCACAGCGCAAGGAAGCGGGAATAGTCTTGTTAGCTGAGGAAGAGGAATGGCTGGAGGACACATCTGACGAGGAGGAAGAAGAAATGGCCTTCATGGTGAAAAGCATAGAAGATGACTCCGCCGAGGATGAGCCAGCCATCGTATCAGACAGGACAGATGTTTCATCATCCGACCTGGAGGTATACACTCCATCCCTACATGATTTCGTTAAACTAGAACGTAGGATAGCCGAACTCTCCATGCATCGTAAAAATCACTCAGAACTCCAAAGCAATTTCGACAAAAATTATGCCCTGTTAAACAAACAACAGGAAGAGATAGCTGTTGGTCCCGAAATGCACCAAACAAGGAATCAAAGAGGCTAAATGGAATGAAGAAGGGAGAGTTTCTCACCTTTGAGTGTGTGTAGTGTGTGAAAATAAGAGTAAGCCTTTTTATCTTTGATTACCATTCAAAGTGAGTTGGTAAAACCTTATATACCACATTAACCCTAGGTATATTAAGGCCCAATCACTAATAATACAAAAATTACTATCTAGTCCAAAGCCCAAGCTAAAGATAATTACATAATTAATCCCAAGACTTAAACTATTGACACAACCAATTAAATATCCTAACAATCTCCCCCTTTGTGTCAATTGTTGGGAGTCTTGAATCTTGGGCGTTGGGATGGTGGATTACCGTGTGAGTGTTTCGCGAAGCCCTAGCTTGAACTCGAAGGCGCGGAGATTCCTTCGAAGAACCATTCTATCAGCTATAGCGTCAATGAGCTTCGCGAACTTAGATCGGCAGAGGGGATCTTCTCTTGAAAGTATGCGGCAGATCTTCATTAGTTTGTCTTGGATGATGGTGAGCGTTCCATCCGAGAACTTTGCCACTTCAGAGCAGCGCAGCATCCTCATCTTTCCCTTATAGTTCGAGTAGACGACCGCCGGATCGTCTCCGTCGATCACATCGCCCTCTCGATAGTCGTCCGCGTTTTTGAAAGATGGGCGAGTCAGATTCACCTTCTTTAGGTTGTGCTCCACCGCCATCTGCAGATCATGGGTGGCGAAGAATCTGACCTGTCGGAGCATGTGGCGTTTGATAGCCACATATCCCATGGTGACCGGTTCAGCACGTATGAGATGTCCAGAACTTCTGAGGACGAGTCTGAACTGCTTCATGGATTCCAGCATGCTGTACAGGTCGCCCAGGCGCAGAAACTTGAAGTCCGCCTCACTGACTTCACAGTAGCTCTCATCTTGCCTCATTACCGTGAATACTGGATAATGGACAAGTCCTTTGGATTCTTGGCGAAGGTCAGTGACTTTGCAGATGGGGGCCCGACTCATTTCCTGAGCGATGTTTTCCTCATCGGATAGCGTCCTATTTGTGCATTTGTGGCACAGAAGGCTCCATCGATAGAGTTGCTTCTTTCTCTCGCTCCAACTTTGGATGTTCATCAGCTCATACTCGTCGAAGGTGGTGATGATCTGCTCCTTGCGTCGCCAGATCCTCTTCCTGATCTCTTCTTGAAACGGTGCGGTGATCTTTTTGTTTTCCCACGGTGCTTCCGGTATATCCACCGTGGGTGCATCCGTTTGAGCAGCAGGGGCCTCAGTTTGCTGCGCTTGGAATTGCAGGATGTCCTCAAGCTCGGCCGGTTCAGCGTCGTACTCCTCTCCGTCCTCGTTGTCTGCTGTGTTGATCAGCGTTAGTGAGGCTTCCATTAGCAGACGTCGAGCGTTTTCCACCAGCTTCCTGGCTGCTACTGCATCGACGGGTGTGTACAGCCATTCATCGTTGAAGATGTAGGCTTCGATCTCGTTCTGTGCGCAGTAGACGTCCTCGGGAGCTATGTTGGGGTCGGTGTTGAGAGGAGTGTCGCTGTGTGGTGGCAAGGGCGTTGTTTCGGAGGAGTTTGTGGATTGTGGGGATGGTTGTGGTGGAGATTCAGGTGGTTCAGTTGATGAGATGGTTTTGGCGAGGATGATTTGGGTAACGGGTGGTATAGATGTGGTGGTGGCCTCTAATGTCGATGTGACAGTTAGAGGTTTTGTGTTGGTGGGTGGAGACGGTGTGGAGATGGTCTCTAACGCCGATGTGACGATTAGAGTTTCGGAGACGGTGATGGGTAGTGGTGAGGGTGATTTGGTAAATGACTCGGGGTTAATGGGATGGGATTTTTGGCTAGTGGGGTGTGAGGTTTCTGTTGCGGGTGTCGTTTCAGGTCCAGAGGAGGAGATCGGCGTCGATTGTATGAGTCCTTGAGATTGTGCGCCTAGCTGCCTATTTATCTCCCCTCGCGGCGATCTTGATCATCGTCTTGATCGTCGCGCCTGATCCCGCTAGTCTCGCCTTGAGCGCGGCAAGACAATGGTTGCGTCATTATCTTCTTCATCTGCTGTTCCTCCTCGTCAAGTTCCGTCATTGACTCGAAGCGAGCTCTGAGGATGTAGAAGAGCTCCTTGGCGGAAATGGAGGAGAGAACAGCTTCTGCGTCCTCATTTTGCTTTGGTGGTGGCGTCTCCGGGGCCACACCTTTGCCTTTATCGACCGTGGACGCTTCGAGACGCGCGTAGACTTTATCTAAAATTGACGCCTCAAGAGTCTTTGCAAACTCTTGAAGACGTGTCTCTAGCGCTGTCTCGGTGACGAATTGGGGTAAAGTAACCAGGTTGGAATCACGGAGAAATCCAACTGACACCGACTCGGTGAATATCGCCGATCTGCCGCCCGTTTGCACAGGTCTGGAAAAGACGGGGTCACTCAGACTTCCCGTTAGCATCGTCGATGAGACAGACTCAATCGAATGATGGCCTAGGCTCACGGTTGTTGTGATGTTGGCCGTGCTAGGTCTTCCGCTCTCAGTCACAGAGACATCAGCGAGCGTTCTGACAGAGTCACGAAGACTCTGTGGTGCGGTAAGAGGTGTATGTGTCCTAGAAATGGGAGAAATTATGGGGAGTGAGGGCACTAGACTCGATGTGCCTGAAGAGGATGCAGTCTGAGGCGAGAGACTGCTTGTTTCAACATCGATCACCTCCAAGTGGGATGTCGATGGTATAAGTGGCTCCTCGTGCAATGAAATATCTTCCTGTAGAGAGGAAGATAAGTGGATTGGTGGGGACGTTTGCGTGGTTGAGCCAGATGCCACGACTTCTACTCGGGAGGTGAACACATCACCTCCTGTACCTAATGGTTCGGCTCGGCTTATTTGTGGCTGAGGAGGTCGATCGTGTTTTTGTTTCGATCGACGCTCCGTGGGACGGCTTACGTCATCCTTACGCGCCCGTTTTTTTCGGAACGCGTGTGGAAGAGGATGCGGCGTGACTTGATGACTCTTTGGTGGCGGTGGTGGGGGTTTGGCTAGTCCCGAGGTTAGGAGCAGGGGGTTTATCTGCTCCGTAGGGACAGTGGAGAGAGGGTGCGGGGTTTCACGGAAGGATGCGGTTGAGGCTCGGTATCCTTGGACGTGCGGGTTGGTCTGGTCGGCGTAGGCGAGCACGTCGTCCGGAATCACCATTGCGTGTCGATCCTTCGCCGGTGTGTTCTTCTTGGCGAACTTCTCGACAGTTGGGATTTGGAAGTGCTCTGCTGCCGGACGGATGCGGATGTTGGTTGAGTGCAGGCGGAAGTGCTTGATCAGAGCTGGGAGCCATCGCATGTATGGGACGAAGCGGTTCGGGACTCCCTTGGCGACTTCCCAGTCGCGTCGCTGGATCATTGAGACTAGGTCCACCCAGATGATGTCGGCGTAGTTGTATTTGCGGTTGTGAGCGATGCCGGTCATGATTGTGAGGATTTGAATGTTTCCGCGGTCCTGACCAGCATGTTTTCCTGACATACACTTGTTCACCAGCAGGTACAGTGTCCGCCAGGGTTGTGGTAGATTGCGGGTGGTGACTTCACTGAGGACAAGTGGGCCTTTCTTCTTCTTGGTATCTGGTTGATAGCCCAGTCTTTCTATGTCTTCAATGAGTTGGTCGTGTGTTGGTGGTGGATCGTAGGGTGAGTAGACCGGGAGTTGAAGAACATCTTGGAGTATTTTGGGTGTGAGGACCACCGTTTCTTGATCGATATGGGCGGATAATGTCTTGGCAAGGCGCATTGGTCCAGCTATCTGCAGCGTATGCCAGAATTGTTGAAGGTACACCTGTGCTTCTGGTTCGCCATGAGTGAGGGCGTGGCGAAGTGGGTGCCCTTTGAGAATTTCTATGATAACGGGGGCATCGCACCGAAAACTATTCAAGTCCACCATATAGTTGTTGGGAATCAGGGCCGCCCATTGACTTAGTGGGAAGATCTCTTCGGGTGGTGGGACATAAGTGCGCGTGTGGAGTTCGATGCGAGCAACCTCTCTTTGAATGGCAGCCGCCTCAAGTGCTTCAAGTGTATTTTGATCCTTGTCAGTCATATCTGTGCTATACAGTAATCGTAATAAGATTAGTACTGACTAAGTCACGAAAATGATAAAAATAGACATAGAATTGCCCAAGATTATATATATAAGAAAATTTTCACATTTTGCGTAAATTTAGCAAGTATGGAAAATTTTCGCAAGTTAAGAAATCTCGCACGTTGTCAAAATTTTCGTAGGTAATGAGGAGAAATTCGCAACTTATCTTTGTTTCGAGGAATTTTCTCATGTTTCAAGGAAATTCGCACTTAGCATATAATGAAAGTTTCGCACGTTGATGTGTTTTCTCATTCAGAGTGAATTTTCGCATGCATCTAGCTGTAATGAAATTTTCGCACTCAGCATATAATGAATTTTCGCACTTAAGGAAAAACTTCGCAGGTTATGGAAGTTTCGCGGATTGAAAAAATTTGTTCACTGTAGATGCGAGAAAAGTGAAAATGCGAAAATCTGGATTATGAAGTGAAGTATATGAAATTTTCGCGGGAGTTCACTTGCTGTAGCAGCGAAATTTTAACATATGTAAATTCTCGTATGTAACTTCCTCAGATAAAATTTCGCGAGACCTCACTCACTGTAGTCCAAGAATTTTCTCGGGTAAAATAAAAGTTTCGCGGGGCCTATCTAACTGTAGCAGCGAATTTTAACAATTAAAGCAATTTTTCTGAGAATTTTTCGCGGTGAAGAACACAGTTGAAAAAGTGCGAGACAGCGCAATCAATATTTTGCCTTACACCTACTCAAATCTTAACCAAAATGCAATAATTTGGACTCAATCGACTCTTAATAGGATGGGAAATACATATTTGTTGGATTTAAACATTAAAAGCCTAATATTCGTTCGATTCAGAACCGAGAAAGTTTTAACCCTAACCAAGCAGGTTTAATCAAAACGGGCAAAACAGGGTAAAATCGAACAGAAATTGGGTTATTTAAGTTGTGTTCATACTGAAAAGCTGATTTGCGATGGTGGAGTTAGCAGGAAACGAAGTTTGAATGCAGATTTTGACGATGACGAAGATGCGGGGAGTTGCGAATTTTTGAAAGAGGGGTTGCGAATTTTTGAATTTTCTCGGGATTTTTAGGAAAGTGAAAAACGTTAAGGGTTTTGGGGTTTTACGATTGTAGACACTGTACATGCGAAATTTTTGAGTAAATGGGCCGAAATTTCGCGGGCTTGGTTAAAAATTCAGCGTAGCTGAATTTCGCGGACTTGGACCCAATTTTGACTTATTTTGGGTTGAAATTTGAAATTCACCCCAAATGTTTTGATCGGTCCGATTTTGACTCCCCCTTAATCGTAAAACTTCCCGTTCTAAATAATGAAATATCAGACGCTCCCCCTTAATCGAAAAACTCCCGTTTTAAATAATGAAATATCAGACGCTCCCCCTTAATCTAAAAGCTCCCCCTCAACAGACATAATCCAGAAGACACATAGACAATGAAGTGAAGTGAAAATGAAATATGTACATTTCATCAAAGTTCATGTAGGGTCGATTGATCACAACTGAATATTCAACATACCCAACATAGTCACTAGGTGTTGGAATCGTTTGACATCCAACGGTTTTGTGAAAATGTCGGCCAGTTGATCTTCAGTTGTGATGTAGTGCAACTCAATCGTGCCTTGCTCGACATGTTCTTTGATGAAGTGATGACGAATATCTATGTGTTTTGTTCTTGAGTGATGTACAGGATTGCTCGTCATCGCGATGGCACTTTTTGAGTCACAATAGATGGGAATTTTATCAATATGTAAATTAAAATCTCGTAGTTGGGTTCTCATCCACAAAAGCTGTGAGCAGCAACTAGCGGCGGCGACATATTCTGCCTCCGTCGACGAAGTTGAGACACAGTTTTGTTTTCGAGACGACCAACTTACGAGTTTACCGCCCAAGAAGTGTGCAGCTCCAGAGGTGCTTTTTCGGTCCATCTTGCATCCTGCATAATCCGAGTCGGAGAATCCAACCAATTTGAAGTCCGATAGAGTGGGGTACCACAAACCCAGATTGGATGTTCCCTTCAGATAGCGGAGAATCCTTTTGACAGCAGTGAGATGGGATTCCTTTGGTGTGGCCTGAAAACGAGCGCAGATTCCTGTCGAGAGGACGATATCCGGTCGACTAGCAGTAAGGTACAGAAGAGATCCTATTATCCCTCGATAAACGGTTTTGTCAACGGGAACACCAGATGGGTCCGCGTCGGGTCGGCCAGAGGGTGACATAGGTGTAGCAGCAGTGTTAGCATCCTTCATTCCATACTTCTCGAGGATGTCATGGATGTATTTGGACTGATTGATGAAGATTCCGTTGGGGAGTTGCTTTACTTGAAGACCAAGAAAGAAATTCAGTTCACCCATCATACTCATTTCGAATTTCTCTTTCATCAATTCTGCGAACTCTTCGCACAGTTGAGGTTTAGTCGATCCAAAAATGATGTCATCGACATAAATCTGTACAATCATGATGTCCGGGTCACTCCACTTTGTGAAGAGAGTTGTATCCAGAGATCCTTTCTTGAATCCAGACTGAACAAGGAAATCTGAAAGGACGTCATACCAAGCTCGGGGAGCCTGTTTTAGTCCATAGAGGGCCTTGTAGAGTCGATAAACGTGATGAGGAAACTCTTCGCTCAAGAACCCTTCAGGTTGATCAACGTACACTTCTTCTTTGAGAAATCCATTCAGAAATGCAGTCTTTACGTCCATTTGGTAGACTTTGAAGTTCTTGTGAGCAGCAAAGGCAAGGAACATTCGTATGGCTTCGATCCTGGCAACTGGGGCGAAAGTTTCATCGTAGTCGATCCCTTCTTGTTGGTTGTACCCCTTAGCCACTAGTCTTGCTTTATTGCGAATAACAACACCATCTTCATCCTTTTTGTTCTTAAAGATCCATTTTGTGCCGATAATGGATCTATTGTGAGGTCGTGGTACGAGTTCCCAAACTTGTAAGCGTTCAAACTGATTTATTTCCTCCTGCATTGCAATCAGCCAATCAGGATCGTTGAGAGCTTCTGCTACTCGTGATGGTTCGACTTGACTGAGATAGCAAGCAAACAAACTTTCATTCATCGTAGCCGAACGTGTCGAAACACCGGATGTGGGATCCCCAATAATCTGATTGGTAGGGTGAGAGCGAGCCCAAAGTGGTACGTTGGTTTGTGAGGAGCTGGCCGCATTTGTGTCTATTTGAAACTCATTAGGTTGGGGCCCGGTGTCCGAAGAAGAGATCTCAATTGTATTAAATTGAGATGGTTCTGCGTCAGAGTCAGCAATATTCCCAGGGTTGGGTAGTATGTCGTCTTCGTTGAGATTGAGTGCATTCAAGTTTGGAGGGATGACGTTATTGACGGTAGCTGGTGGTGTAGGTGGAGTGGGTGCAGCAGTAGGTTGAGTGGTGGCGACGGGAGTCCTAGGAACTGGGTAGAAGTACTCGAAGAGCAGATCAAGATCTAGTTCACCACAATTGCCCTCAGATGAGGAAGTTCCCGCCGTTGAAGGTTGACCTTTTGTCAATGTCTGTAGAAGACCTGGTTCTGGACTGATATGGCCAGAAGCTGAGAGATCGCCTTCGCTTTCGTCAAAAGTGACATTCGTGCTTTCTATTACTGACCGTTTCTCCTTCAGATAGACTCTGTATGCCTTTGAGTTTAGTGAGTATCCAACAAAGATGCCTTCAAGAGCTTTTGGATCAAGCTTCCCAAGATGTTGACGATCATTGGCCACAAAACATCGGCAACCGAAGGCCCTTAGATAAGATATATCGGGGATACGACGGTTATTCAGCATCTCGTATGGGGTGCGGTTGAATCTCTTGTGGATGGAAGCCCGGTTCTGTGTGTAGCAAGCCGTTTGAATAGCTTCGCCCCAAAGAGAATGAGGAAGTCTGGATTGTATGAGAAGAGTCCTAGCTGCTTCAACTAGTGTCCTGTTCTTGCGCTCAACAACACCATTCTGTTCCGGTGTCTTCACAGCTGAGAACTGTTGAGTGATGCCCTGAGTGGCATAGAAATCACTGAGCTTTTTGTTCTTAAACTCAGTTCCGTTGTCAGTTCTGATAATTCGAACCTTCTGTCGATGAAGAGTTTGGGACGTAACAACAAACTCAATGATTATATCAGGAACTTCATCCTTTGTGCGAATGAGTTTCGTCCACGTGTAGCGTGAAAAATCGTCGACTATCACCAGAATATACCGTCTTCCTCCGAGTGTGGCCGTAGGCATTGGGCCACATAGATCCATATGTAAGAGCTCGAGGATGAGCTTAGAGGACGGTGTTTCCTTACAGACATGAGACGATCGCTTCATCTTTCCCAATTCGCAGGCAGAGCAGAGCTGTTCCTTATGATATGTCAGTTGGGGTAGACCGTTGACGAGTTTATTCTGACGCAGTTTGTTGATGGTCTTGAAATTGAGATGTGAAAGACGTCGGTGCCATAAATCATTCAACTTGGGTGCGGCTCGAGAGAGAAGGCATATTGGTCGAGAGGTCGTAAGGTTGAGTACATAGAGGTGGGACGTGCGCGTTCCAGAAAGAAGAGATTGTCCTGAGGCATCTATAATGCTGCAGATGTCAGATTCGAAGAGAACCTTGTATCCTTTGTCGCAGAATCGACCAATGCTGAAGAGATTGTAGCTCAAACCCTCGACATAGGAGATGCCCTTGATTGTCAGTTTATCGTGCACGAGATCGCCAGTTCCTAGAATCGGCGCCATTTGACTGTTTCCGAAGGAGACCCTTCCGAGATAGCGCTCGGTGAAGTTGCTCAATAGCTCCTTATTCCCTGTCATGTGTGTGGAGCAACCTGAGTCTAGATACCACACATGACAGACCTGCAAACATTTAGCAAACGTTGGGTCCCCGTTTACAAACGGGACATTCTTGTGATATATGTAAAGTTTTTATGCGCTTTAAGGGAAATGTGTTTTGTAAATCAGATTGTGTTGTTTCTAATTTAGCTTTCCCTTGTCGTTTGTTTGATTAGGCGGGATTATGGTTTTTCTAACCCATATTTTCCTAATATGTGCTTGCATGTGTGGTGCCTTATACATGAAATGGCGTGTGGAATGTGGTTTTCGTTTTTGTGCGTCGGTTTTGGTCGCCTTTGGCTTGCGAGTAGTAGGTGAGCTTGCGTTTGACGACGAGAGGCGTTTTCGCTTGACCTTAGGTTTAGGCGAGATGGGAGAATTCAAAGACGTCGTAGATGAAGTTCGCTTGCGTGGTCGGAGTGTTGCGTGTTCATGTGTTTCATATTCGTGGAAGCGTGGGAGGACAAATTCATTGCAGCAGCACATAGACATAAGCTTGGTAAAAGAAAGATGAGTTTTGGTACCATAATTGTCTACGACCTTAGGACATTGGGATTCAGTACATAGAGAGGTAGAATGAATATAGGATGGGCTTTTCTTCTTGTCATTGAAGAGCGGATTCTCCTTTATTTGGTACGAACTCCCTTCCAGAGACGTCGAGCTCACATTCCCTGTATCCATAAGAATACTAGAGTTAGTGTTAGAACATGTGTCGGCTTCAGGAGTCATCTTCGCCGTCCTCTTACATTTACATGTTTGAGAGTCGGGTACTTGACTTGACGTAGAAGGTTTGTTCGTATTATGAGATTGTTCTAGGGTAAAGATTTTGTAAATTAGATCTTCTCGCTCTTTTGCAAAGGCTTTTCGCTCTACTTCTATGGTTCGTTCTAGTTCTGCTATGACTAGAAGTTTTTCTGGGACATAGATGCGAGAAAGTGATTCTCGGAGAGCGATTTCCTGTTCTTCGGTTGGGAATTGAGATTTGATGTCTTCAGAGAGTGAGGGCTTTCTAGTCTTATCACTAGCATTCAGTTCTGTGTAGTCGTATGCGATTTCTGCCCAAAGTATGTTCTGTTTCCTCTTTTCTTCTGACAGCACAGTAGAGGAGGATCTTACAAATGGCATGAGTTGTGAGGGAGTCCCTTTCCTCGTTTTTAGGAATGCTGTACTGTACATGTTATACCTTTTGACAATTAGCGGCGTTGGATCGCAGTTGCTGGCCAGTCCGATTCCCATCCGGGCGTCGTAGAATTCGGTTTCAACTGGTTGGTTTAATAGACATAAGATGTTTGCTGCCTTTTTCCTAAGGTGAAGTTGCTCCTCAAGTTCTTTCACCTTGCGGTATAGTCTAATTCTTTCCTTCGTAAGGAGTTCATATTGGGCGGCCGTCAGGAGGCGAGAAGTTTCACATGAACTAATGGCTAGTGTAGATTCCTTAACCTTAGTCTCACTTTGTTTGTTCTTACTTTGCAGACGTTTGACTAACGCTTCAGAGGCCATTAGACGTTCGTTTGCGCAAGCAAGTTCTTCTACTTTTAGACTAAGTAAGGCATAGTTGTTTTCAAATTTTAGTCTAAGTTCATCATAATCTCTAGCGTCTACGGTGGGTTTCTTAATGGTGTGTCGGTGATTAAACACATCATCGAGTTGCGAGATTCGTACCTCAGACTCAGCGTTGGTAGGAGTCTTAGCTGTGTTTTCACCGGTGTGACCCATCTCCTCGTCCTCGTCATGTTCGACCAGCCTTGCCATGCAGCAATCTTCATCCTTAGGCTCCTCGTCTTCTGAAGTGTCATTCACCCATTCAGCTTCTTCGGTGAGTAGGGCTTTCCCACTTTCCATCTTGCGGGTCATTCTGGCCTTTCGGTCGTAGTACCCGGAGTCCTTCACGCGTGGGGCGTGGCATTCTTTGGCAAAGTGGCCTGTCTTTCCACACCGAAAGCACTTCACAGACTTTTGAGGTGCGGAGTCCTCTGCTTTCTTTGTCGGCTTAGTTTCCTCTGTGGGAGTGGTTTTTGTGGTGCCGCTATAGGTTCTTTGGCGATTGGAGGAGGATGAGGATTTTTTTCCGATCTTTTTTGAGACCAACTTAGTGAGCATTGCCAGTTGCTTGCGTATATCACGAACATCTTCATCTGATTCTGTATCGGCTTCGGATCCTGAAGAGGTGTCAGATACAACAGCTGGTAGCTTCCCTTTGTTCTGTTTGATCTTAGTGGTGGAAGATCGTTCATTGGTTTTGTTCGAGAGGAGTGCCAGTGGGTCGACTCGAGTGTTGGTGGACTGAGGTTGCACGTAAGGAGCATAGGCAGACAAACTGTCATAGAGAGCATGGATGGAAGTGTTGGAGAGGTCCTTACTCTGAATCATCATCACGATTGCATTGCCCCAATGTGGTTTGAGGCTACCAAGGAAGCGATTGTTGATATCGAATTTGTCCCTCGAGATCCTGGCTTTCTTGAGTTCATTGATGATCTTCAAGTATCGGAGGTATGTGTCACGCAGTTCCTCTCCTTCATAGGCCTGGAAGAGTTCATACTGCGAGAGACATGCTGATTTCCTCGCCTGTGCACTTTCAGTTGTGCCTGCCATAATTTCTGCAAGTTCATCCCATATCTCCTTAGCAGTTGTGCAGCACTCAACGTGACCGTAGACCTCGTTTCCAAAAGCCTGGAAGAGGTATCCTTTGGCAGTCTCGTCGGCCTGTGCACGAGCCAGTTCATCCTCATTGATGGGACCTCTTGGAGTGCGGCGTTCATCCATGGGAGGGTCTGCGTTTGGCTGTGCAGGGATGGTTGTCCAGAACTGTGCTGGGCCGTTGAAGATGGAGTCCAGAAGGTATTGAGAGAGTGGTGCGCCTTTGTTCCTGATGAACGTGAGGAACCGGTTTGTCCATATGCTGTAGTCGCCTTGTCGCAGCATCGGAGGCCTGGTGTCGGAGCCCACTATGGAGATGTCATTCGTGGTAGACATGGTTGGTGCAGTCGAATCGTCCGTGGTATTGATCTTGCGTAGATAAGAAAGTTAGTAACGAACGATATGAGAAATACGAGTTTGATGAGTAGAGTTTTGAGAATAAAATTGTTTAAAGAATTTCTTAGAACTAAGTGAGCATGTGTGATGGTCGATAATGTATGAAAGAGAAATATATCTTGAAATTAGGAGTAGTTCTAGAAATTTAAATTGAGACTTGGGGAGCAAAAACAAATTTTATCTCAAAAGTGGTCTAGGGAGATAGTTCTAAAGTGTGAGGATCAAATCTTAAAAAGTTTGAAAAAAAAAATTTAACCCAAGAAGATTTTAACACTAGAAAGACTTAACACGAAAGAGGAAAAAAAATTCGCAGCTCAAGGAGACGTGATTAGTGAAATGTTATCCGAGAAATCACAGGTGAAAATTTTCTCGGATTTAAAAGTTTCGCGTGTGGGAATGATTCTAAGTTGAGAGTTTTAAATTCTTCACAAGAAAATTTCGCAAGTTAAATAGAATCGCATCGAGTGGTGAAGTGTGATTTTTAGGAAATTTTCTCGGATTTGGAAGAGACGTGGTTTTGAAAGACTTTCTCAGATGAGATAAACTTTCTCGGCTGTGAAGATTTTCAACAAGTTCGCGGCTGAAAAAAAAATTCGCGGCTTAGAAAGATTCTTGGAATTGACTTTCTCGTGTATAAAGTTTCTCGGATTTTAAAGAATACGAACTTGAGAAAAATTGGGTCTTAGAGAAATTTTTTCGCGGTTTTTGGAAATTCTCGGATTTTAAAGAGTACGAAGTTGAGAAAAATTGGGCCTTAGAAAAATTTTCGCTGTTTCAAACTTTCTCGGATTTTGAGCATAGGTTGTTGCGAGAAACTGCAGTGAAAGCGAAATTTTCGCGGTGTAAAAATTCTCGGATTGTGAGCATGGACCGTTGCGAAAAAAAATTCAGTGAAAGAGACGTTTCGCGGTTTAACAATTCTCGGATTCAACTTCGCAGAGATGAAACTTTCGCGGATTTGAACGATTCAGCAAAATTTCGCGGTCAAGAACATCAAGTACTGTTCCATTGCTTTGTCGCGACATTTTCCAGAAAAACCGTCTGTTTTCACCCAAGTCTCAACCAAAATCGCTCAAACTTGATCCTAAACTTCAGAAATTCTTCCCTAAACACATGATCGACCGATTTGTGAACTAAAAACAACAAAAAATGGGTCAAATCGACCGAAAACAGAGAGTGGCCGAGATGTCCTTTTTCTGAAAAGTTTTTGCTTCAATCTCGCTCAAAACTCGTTAAAACTGATCCAAAAGTGTTCTAAAAACCTTTTAGGCGTAGACTCGATCTGGGGAAAGGTTTTAAACATAAAAGCGAAGCATCAAAACCCCAAAACAAGCTCAAAATGCCCGAAAACAATTTTTTGCTCAAAAACACCTTTGATCTTGCTTGGAATCGAGCGAAACTGGATTCAAATCAATGCAGATCGATCCACGTTTGCTCTGATACCACTTGTTGGTCCCGAAATGCACCAAACAAGGAATCAAAGAGGCTAAATGGAATGAAGAAGGGAGAGTTTCTCACCTTTGAGTGTGTGTAGTGTGTGAAAATAAGAGTAAGCCTTTTTATCTTTGATTACCATTCAAAGTGAGTTGGTAAAACCTTATATACCACATTAACCCTAGGTATATTAAGGCCCAATCACTAATAATACAAAAATTACTATCTAGTCCAAAGCCCAAGCTAAAGATAATTACATAATTAATCCCAAGACTTAAACTATTGACACAACCAATTAAATATCCTAACAATAGCCATTCTTAATGAATCCTCGATCTTGTCTGAAACTAAAGTGAAGACTTTAGAAGATCATATAGAAAACAAGGAAATAGAAATTAGCAATATGAGTAGAAGATTGAAAGACAGCGAGGAAGAATGTGTAAATGTAGCGTCTCAATACGAACTAATCACCAACGAACGTGTACGACTATACAAGAAAATCAAGGAATTAGAGGACATCAACACAAAAGAGGTCAAAGTGAACGAACCATGTTCCTTAGCCAACCTAAAGATGTTGAATTTTATAATCCCCGCGAAGGATTGCGATTTGAGCCTACCACTAACCCTGAAGCAGATAAAGTAGACTCTCTGTACAACATCAAACGTTTTGGGTTAAGCATCGAACGACTAATGCCCTTCGTCGGATCAAGTGAGGTGACTGAATCTGATGAACAAAGGCAGAAGAACAAAGAATGGGGTCAAATCATGTGTGACTACGACGAACTCAATAATAACTACAAAACAAGAGAGATAACGCTCTCTGATGATTACATGTCACCATTTGGACCCGAAGGCACTGACGAATAGACTAAACCTATTTATTCATTCATATATATTCCAGAAATTATACGCAAAATAGGTTCCTTGACAGCCTCTCTAGAGTCGGAAAAGAAAGTTCACGAAGAAGAGAGAACTATTTTGTTGAGCAAAATTTATACTCTTGAAAACTTTCCTGATGCTTACAAACCTTCCACCTCCCGTCCTATTCCAGAATCATTTACATGTAAATGCAAGCAAACTACAAAGAAAATACCTTTATCTCACACTAACTTGGTATCGCATGTGCTCACAGACAAAGGCGTGAGATCTAAGGAAGCGAAGAAGGTTCAACCTGGCTCAGCTAAGAAGACAACAGTCCCTGATAAGAAGAAGAGACCAGTCTCCAACTTTTCTTTTCATGTTTCAAAATCTTTTGCATTTCCAAAAGTGACTTCTTGTAATGTCGCAGAACGTGTTTCGTTATTCCATTCCCTAAAATCAAAGTTCTGTCATGTCAACAATGATGTACTTTCCCATCCTCATGACAGTCACTTCAGCAATAGCATTTCCAAATCGCATAGCGCTCGTTCTAAGGACACATCTCCCACGCCGTCCAATCATACTATAAATCTAAAGTAAAGAAACACAACATCTACAAGACCAAGCCAAGCAAGAAATTAAGTCCAAAACAGATTTGGATTCCGAAATCTCAACTGCATCCTATAGGAAATCATCACGCTTGGACTCTCAAACCAGCTACACAACAACCTAGCAAAGAATTAAATCTAGCAACGAACAAGAAATCTACTACACCTGCTATCAAAAGAGGACCCATCTATAAATGGGTGCCAAAACTTACTTGATTCTTTTTGCAGGTCCGTCATGTGTGGTACTTAGATTCAGGTTGCTCCTCACACATGACTGTAAACAAAGAGCTGTTGATCAACTTCTCTGAAGGATTCCTCGGGAAGGTCTACTTCGGAAACGGTCAATCTGCATCCATGCTAGGAACGGGTGATCTCATCCATGACAGGCTAACCATCAAAGGAGTATCCTACGTCGAAGGACTGAGCTACAATTTATTCAGCATAGGTCGTTTCTGCGACAAAGGCTACAAGGTGAATTTCGAGACCAACAAATGTAATGTCACAGATATCAATGGAAGAGAACTACTCACTCGACACAGGAAGACGAATCTCTACTCCATTGACCTCAAGACTATCCGACCGACATGCCTTATTTCTCGAGCCTCTCTACATCAGAACGATCTCTGGCATCAGCGACTTTCACATCTCAACTTCAAAGACCTGAACAAACTGCGATCAGAAAACTTGGTAAAAGGTCTTCCCTCGTTCAGATATCACAAAGAGCATCTTTGCTCGGCGTGTGAAATGGGAAAGATAAGGAAGGCCTCCCACCGGACCAAACACATAGCCTCAACTTCCAAACCTCTTGAACTCATTCATATGGATCTGTGTGGACCCATGCGCACTCAGACCATTAATGGGCGAAAATATGTGTTAGTCATTGTGGATGATTTCTCACGCTACACATGTACTAAATTTCTGAGAACCAAGGATGAAAGTCCAGGTCTAATCATTGAGTTTATCAAAACCGCTCAAAACCTCTACCAACTAAGTGTACAAATCATCAGAACTGATAATGGGACAGAATTCAAGAACAGAAAACTCAGTGACTTCTATGCATCGCTTGGAATCACCCAACAGTTCGCAGCAGCTAAAACACCTCAACAAAATGGTGTAGTTGAGCGCAAAAACAGAACCTTAGTTGAAGCAACTCGTACACTCCTCATTCACTCTGGACTACCTCACTTCTTGTGGGCCGAAGCAATGAACACAGCTTGTTTCACTCAAAATCGTGGCTCACTTCACAAGAGGTTCAATAGGACTCCCTATGAGTTAATAAATCGTAGAGTGCCAGACGTCTCCTTCCTGAAAGTCTTTGGATGCAAGTGTTATGTGGCAAATGATCGTGAAGATAGAGGCAAACTCGACCCAAAAGCATTCGAAGGCATACTGGTAAAGCCTATCGCATATATCTCAAGGAGAAAAGATCTGTTATGGAGAGCATTAACGTAACGTTTGATGAAGTAGACCGAGTCGTTTCTGCACAAATCAGTCCAGAACCAGGACTTCTACGAGAATTAACAAAGGATCAACCTAGCACTTCCTCTATGGGAGAAACTTCAAAAACAAAGGCGTTAAGTGACATGGAACTCGATCTCTTATTTGAAGATCTCTTCCCAAAGCCGGCACCACACACTGCTCCAACAACATCTGCGGCACCAGAAAATATTGATCATGCGGAGCCTAACAATGACAATACCCCTCCTACGATGGAAAATCTTCACCTTAATGACGATTGTGAACCCCCAACAAATACAGAAATCATATCCAGCTCAGGCGCTGAAACTCCTCAGCCTTATGATACAACAATAGAAATTTCTTCAGGAGAGTCAGTAATGCCACAACCTGGAGAAGAAATAGAACATCGGGCTGATCAAGGTGGAGAAATAACATACGATACAAACACAGCTGGATCATCACAGCCTAGTTCCAGTAAGTGGACTCGTGCCCACCCATACTCACAAATAATTGGAGATCCCTCCACTGGAGTAACCACTCGAGCATCAACGATAACGAAAGCCTCTACTCCTGCTTTCTCAGTCAAAAGGAACCCAGTAAAGTAGCTGAAGCACTCGCCGATCCAGACTGGATAATAGCAATGCAGGAGGAAATCAATCAGTTTGAGAGGTTGAAGGTTTGGAACCTAGTACCTAGACCAGCTGGGAAAACAATTATAGGGACTAAATGGGTGTTTAAGAACGAAAGAGACGAGCAAGGAGTTGTTATGCGGAATAAAGCAAGGCTGGTGGCAAAAGGTTACAATCAACAAGAAGAAATCGACTATGATGAGACATATGCTCCAGTCGCAAGAATAGAAGCCATCAGGATATTCTTAGCTTTCGCTGCACACAAGAACTTCACAGTCTACCAGATGGATGTCAAAACTGCATTCTTCAACGGAATACTAAAAGAAGAAGTTTTTGTATCCCAGCCTGAAGGTTTTGTAAACGAACAACGCCCAGACCACGTCTACAGACTCGATAAAGCTCTCTATGGACTTAAACAAGCTCCCAGAGCCTGGTACGAGGTCCTCTCGGATTTTCTCATCTCGTCTGGTTTCACAAAAGGGAAGATAGATACGACTCTTTTTATCAAGAAGGACGGATCAGACATTATGCTAGTGCAGATCTACGTTGACGACATCATATTCGGGTCAACAGACTCACGAATGTGCAGGAACTTTGGGGATTTAATGAAGCAGAAATTCGAAATGAGCATGATGGGTGAACTAAATTTCTTCTTAGGACTTCAGGTTAAACAGCTTCACGATGGAATCTTCATCAGTCAATCCAAGTACATTCACGACATACTCAAGAAGTACAACTTGGACAACTCAAATACTGCCATGACTCCAATGTCTACCTCATGCAAACTTGATGCAGATTCCTCAGGAAAATCTGTTAATCAGACAACTTATCGAGGCATGATAGGATCCTTGCTCTATCTTACATCAAGTAGACCTGATATCATGTACGCCACGTGTCTCTGTGCACGCTTTCAAGCTGATCCAAAGGAATCTCACATGCTCGCGGTCAAGCGAATTTTCAAATATCTCAAGGGAACTCCGAATCTAGGTCTATGGTACCCGATGGAATCAAGCTTTGAACTCGTAGGATACACAGATGCTGATTACGCAGGATGCAGGCTGGACAGAAAGAGCACTTCTGGAGCCGCTCAATTTCTCGGGGCTAAACTCGTAAGCTGGTCGTCTCGAAAGCAAAATTGTGTCTCAACATCGACAGCAGAGGCAGAATATGTCGCTGCTGCGAGTTGCTGCTCACAAATTTTGTGGATGAGAACCCAGCTGCGAGATTTTGGCATAACGTTAAATCATATCCCAATTTTTAGTGACTCTAAAAGTGCTATAGCTATAACAAGTAATCCAGTACATCATTCACGCACAAAAAACATATAGACATTAGATATCACTTTATCAAGGAACATGTGGAACAAGGTACAATCGAAATGCATTTTGTCCACACAGATCTTCAACTTGCTGACTTATTTACTAAGGCATTGGATGAAAAGCGATTCCAATTCTTGGTATCTAGATTAGGCATGTTGAACCATAAGACATGATCGATTGTCCCTACATGAACCTGATATTGTGTAAATAGATTTAATTTTTTTCTATATGTTATGAATGGTAAAAATCCTACTATTATATCTAGCGGGAGACTAATAAAAATTTTTTATGCATGAATCTTGGGGGAGTCTTTCATTTTTATGCACTAATCTAGGGGGAGTCATTAAATGGTTCGCACAAATCTAGGGGGAGTCTATCAAAATTATGCACAAAATAGTTCACACAAGGAGTTTTTATGATTTCTCATCAAATTTAAATTATATAGTATGGTTAAACTCCTTAAATTTCTATCGACATTACAATCACTCAAAAATTTCAAATATCACAAATATTTCTCGTCGAAACTGAAATTCTCTTGAAATTCCTCTTCAAATTCTCTCAGCGAAACTGCATATCGCTCGAAATCCTTTCAAATTGATTTGCCAATCGTGCTAAACAAGTTTCGATCGAAACCGAACTTTAACTCATGAGTTATTAATTTTATCGGCGAAACTGACTTTCGCTCGAAACACATTTCGATTAAAATTGATTATTAAATCCTTTGAAATTTCTCTCGGCGAAACTAACTTTCGCCCGAAACTCAATTCAATCCATCGAAAATCAAAATTGACTCTTTGCAATTATTCTCGGCGAAACTGGGATTCTGCTTATTTAAATAAACTTTCGCCCGAAACACTGTTCTTCTTCATCGATTTTCAAATTCACTCTTAAAACCTCTCTGCATTCGCGCACGAACTCATCACTGTCTCACTCTATTTTCCGTTTATTGCAACTCCAAATCCCTCATTGGTAAGGAAAAACGCTTAATATACAGCTTTTAACTGATTTTTCTCATTCGTGCAGGTTACGCAGATTAGGGTTGCGTGAGTTCGAGCGAATCACTGTTAAAACGTGTCTTCATATCGCCTAGATTCGCTCGAAACTAATCTCTTGCTTCAATTTCACATCCCAATCGTTCGATTGTTACTGAAAATATTACTTATTCTGTGTTTTCAAATCGACGTATTCTAGGGTTTTACTACTTTCGATCGAAACAGGGCATTTCAATTTCAACATAATTTTAATCGCTTTGATTTAACCATTTCGGCCGATATTATCTCACAGTTTCGATCGACACTGACGACAAAATCAATTTTAATCGATCGACACTATCTCACAGTTTTGCTCTATTCCACAGTTTCGATCGAAACTGGAGGCTCAATTTAATCGATCGATTTGTGATTTAAATCGTACCACATAGGACTTTCGATCGAAATTGAATTGAATTCCTCTTTCGCCGAACTTATTTAAATTTAAAATGACTTTCGATCAAAACCACAGACCAAACCGAATTTACGACTTAAATCGCACGATGCACATTATTGCCCGAAACTCAAAACCAATTGAAATTGAATTGGAATTGGCACTTTCGCCGATTACTTAATTCAATTTCACTTTGTTTCATCAACGACACTTAGTCATAATTTTTGCAAAATTTTTCTAAGTCCTAACATGCTCAACACGCATTAAATAGTTTTGCATTTTTCTCTAAGTCTAAATCGTCGATTTCCACTAATCCATTGCTCTTATCTTGCAGATATACCAAAATGGTGCGACTAATTGATGAGATTTTCGCCTCCAAGGACTGGGCACAGAGGGCACCCAATAACCATCAACTTGACTTTGATAATACCTCGTGCCCAGATCCTATCATTATTAAAATCCTCGCAAACCACCCTCTAAAAACTACCCTAAACATCACCGAGGTAGTCCCTGAAGTGTATGTGCAACAATTTTGGTCTACCCTTCAGAAACCAACAAATAACCCAAAAACAACCGCCCTTTCAGCCATAATCGACAACACCATAGTTGTTTTTACTCCAACCATTCTCCGTTCCATTCTAAACCTACCACACTCACTCATATATGATCTCCATCCATCTAATGACGTCCTAATCAGGGACTTCCTATTCATGGGCCACAAACCTAACGCCCAAAATTCCATTCATCTCCCTGACTTCACGGCCAAAGACATCCCTGGACCATGGAGGACCCTGTTCCTGATCTTAAACAAATGTCTCTCGCCAAAACACTCAGGGTCCGACAAATGCAACCAAAACATCATGCTGATCTTCCATGGGATCGTCTTCAACAAAAATTATGATGTCGCCCAACTCATCTGGTCGGATATCCTCGATCAACTAAGAAGGCGAGGTCTCGGATCCACGAAGCCAGTGCTACCTTACTTACGGTGGCTGCCCGTCATCGTCCAACATTTCGTGGATCTTCATCCCGAAATCGAACGCCGACTGAGAGACGAGGGTTATCTGTCTCCGAAGCTCATAAAAATCCAATCGACGAAGAGCAAAATCGAACAGGAGGCATGATCATCCCAGACTACTTACTTCGCCTCCTCGATCCGAATGAGCCGGAGCTACGCAAATATATGCAAGCCAACAACCTCGACGACGTCCCCGTGGCTCAACAAAACCCAGTTGAACCTAACCCCGGGACAAGCCAACCCCCACAACCAAATGTAGGTCTAGGAAGCTCCTCATCCCCACAACCAAAACGAAAGCGTAAATCCAAAGGGGATGATCGAGGAGGACAACAGGAACTGCGTACAAAGCAAAAACACGACCGTACTCCTAAGCCAACTAGTCCAATTATAAGCCGGACCGAGCCCATAGGTACAGGGGATGACTTTGTCTTCCCCCGAGTAGAAGTCGCGACATCGGGTCCAATCGCGCAAACTACCCTTCCCAGCCACTCAATCATCTCCCAACAGATGGTTGTTTCACATACTCACGAGGTGCCACGTCACCTCGCTCGGAGGTGGTTGATGTAACAAGCAGTACTCCGCCTCAGACTGCACCTTCTTTGATCACTACGAGTCTAGTGCCCTCACCATCCATAATTTTTCCACTTTCTAGGACACTACGATTAGATTCTGCACCTCTAGATCTTCGTGATCTAGACCGAACGCTCTACGATGTCTCCGTACTAGAGTCTAGTACGGAACAGAGCGGAAGACCCAACGTAGTCAACATCACTGCAGCTACGACCTTGGGCCATCAATCTGAGTCAGTCTCAGCTTTGATGTCAACGATGAGCCTTCGTGGCCTCGGTTCGAATTTACGACTTAAATCGCACGATGCACATTGTTGCCCGAAACTCAAAACCAATTGAAATTGAATTGGAATTGGCACTTTCGCCGATTACTTAATTCAATTTCACTTTGTTTCATCAACGACACTTAGAATTTTTGCAAGTCATAATTTCACTTCGTGGCCTCGGTTCTTCAAGTCCTGTGCAAACGGGCGGCACATCAGTACCCTCTACTGATGTTGTGACGACGGAACGTCTTAGTGACTCCGTCAGGTTATTTTCCCCGTTCGTGACGGAGGCGAGGCTAGAGAATCGACTCGCAACATTGGCGAAAGATCTCGAGGACACTATTATGACCCAAGTCTACAACGCCATTGGGACATCCTCTCGGGATAAAGGCAAAGCCCCCGTCAACGAAGAAGTACCCACGCAACCCGACACAACTCCTGGCTCTGAGGAAGGACCGTGGAACGTACCAATCCCGGAACTGATCGACGTTCTCCTGGCCAGACTCCGTACTGCACCGACGCTCACTGCCTATGAAGCGGAGGTCCTCAGACGTCTGGAGCTTCCTTTCAACCCGCCTAACCCCGGCGAGGCCCAGTCATCAAGACAATCACGTGACGACCCTGACGGTGGGGATCGTCCCGAGGGGGAGAATACACAAGGGACAGGGCCTCCGCCGCAGCCACAGCCGCAACCTAGAACCACCCAAACACCCACCAGAACAAAATCACCTACACCCACCCAAACCAGAAAATCTACCCGAACTACTACCAATACAACCCAAACGACCCCCTCATCAACCGTGAGTCCATCACCGCCTAGCCTTACAAACCCAAGACCTTCCTCTGATCCTCCATCCTCACATATTCTATCTCTCGAAACACTTTACAACCCACACTCAGCGGTAGAAAAGTACATCTTCAACAATGATTGGTTAACAAAGCCGATGCATCCAGCCTTGGTCAAGGGCTTACTGGAGAAAGCCAGATATTTCTTGATGAAGGCAAATGTTGACCTAGCACTTATCGACGATGATGAGCTCGAGGAAGGCGAAGACTACGAAGCAGACATTCCAGAACTTCCAGAGCTCTCAAACACGCTGTCGTCGATAAGGAGTGCTCCCCCTCGAACTCGAAGAAAGGAAAAGAACAGAAGCCGCCGTGGGAAAATGTCCAAGTGATAGCTCCATATCAAGAAGAGATACGGAGAAGAATTTGGAGGAAGGAAGATAGGATCAAGGAGCCAGACGAGCTGAGTCTAAGAGGCCTAACTCATCTCCCGAGACCAACTGCTATACGATACCTGCTCTCTCTTCGTAGAGGGCTTGTGTGGAGAGCAAGAGATACAGATGTTAACATTCTTAGAAGAGAAGAGAAGGAAAAGGCCAGAATCAACAAAATCTTTGGAGTTCGGCGAGGTCGTGTCGACTTTTATGAATACCCTATCTATAAGGTGCAGCGAGAAGATGGAACGGTCGAGGAACTGACTGAAGGCGATCTCTCCTACATTAGAGGTGAAGATGTTGATCGGATACTTATAAGCTTCAGATTTCTTGGGACACTCCAGAATCCAGACTTGAAAGTGGGCTACGTTGCTCTAAAGCGGTTCATGATGCGCCAAATCAAGTTCAATTCGACTCACGATCTTCAAATGGCAGTGGAAAGCAACATGAAAAGGGTGAATCTCACGAAGCCATCCTTCGAAGTCCCCGACTCAAGTCTCGGTGAAGGCCACATAATCAATGATGACAACGATCCATCGGTGGTCTACATCAATTACAAGGGAGAAAAGAGGCTGATGAAAACATCCGAGATTGCCAAATTCAGCGATGGGACGCTACTGATTGTTCGGGTGAAACTCGAAAGGATTTTGGAGGAGCTAAGACACCAAGAAGCAGAAGTCCAGGAAAAGTACGAGAAGCTGATAAACATCATCTCCGATCGATTATTCTTGCGAAGAACGATACGATCATACGAGTTCAGACTTGGACTCAGGAAATCGATTGATGCAGTGGAGAACCCAAGAAGAAGAAGACACAAAGGACGCCAAAGCGAAAAGGATGCTAAGGGGGAGATTGTTAGGAATATTTTGTAGCATCCTTTGATTTGTGTAATCTTGGGTTAATATGTTTTATTTAGTGGGTTGTAGTAGTTTGGGGTGACTTATGATATTAAGTCATAGTTTTGTATTGGGCTTTAATATACCAAACAATTGTGGTATATAAAGCCCAAATTACCCTAATTAGGGTTTCATCAAAAGAATTGAAAGGTAAGCCACCTTGCACGTTAGATTAAGAAAACACACACTAACACACACTCTCAAGGTGTTCTTCACGTTTAATACATTCAAACTCTTCTATTGATCCTTGTTCGGTAATATAAGGGCCAAACAACTATCAAAAGAAGAGTTTGAATGTATTAAACGTGAAGAACACCTTGAGTGTGTGTGTTAGTGTGCGTTTTCTTATTCTAACGTGCAAGGTGGCTTACCTTTCAATTCTTTTGATGAAACCCTAATTAGGGTAATTTGGGCTTTATATACCACAATTGTTTGGTATATTAAAGCCCAATACAAAACTATGACTTAATATCATAAGTCACCCCAAACTACTACAACCCACTAAATAAAACATATTAACCCAAGATTACACAAATCAAAGGATGCTACAAAATATTCCTAACAATCTCCCCCTTAGCATCCTTTTCGCTTTGGCGTCCTTTGTGTCTTCTTCTTCTTGGGTTTCTCCACTGCATCAATCGATTTCCTGAGTGCAAGTCTGAACTCGTATGATCGTATCGTTCTTCACAAGGATAATCGATCGGAGATGATGTTTATCAGCTTCTCGTACTTTTCCTGGACTTCTGCTTCTTCGTTCCTTAGCTCCTCCAAAATCCTTTCGAGTTTCACCCGAAAAATCAGCAGCGTCCCATCGCTGAATTTGGCAATCTCGGATGTTTTCATCAGCCTCTTTTCTCCCTTGTAATTGATGTAGACCACCGATGGATCGTTGTCATCATTGATTATGTGGCCTTCACCGAGACTTGAGTCGGGGACTTCGAAGGATGGCTTCGTGAGATTCACCCTTTTCATGTTGCTTTCCACCGCCATTTGAAGATCGTGAGTCGAATTGAACTTGATTTGGCGCATCATGAACCGCTTTAGAGCAACGTAGCCCACTTTCAAGTCTGGATTCTGGAGTGTCCCAATAAATCTGAAGCTTATAAGTATCCGATCAACATCTTCACCTCTGATGTAGGAGGGATCGCCTTCAGTCAGTTCCTCGACCGTTCTATCTTCTCGCTGCACCTTATAGATAGGGTATTCATAATAGTCGACACGACCTCGCCGAACTCCCAAGATTTTGTTGATTCTGGCCTTTTCCTTCTCTTCTCTTCTAAGAATGTTAACATCTGTATCTTTTGCTCTCCACACAAGCCCTCTACGAAGAGAGAGCAGGTATCGTATAGCAGTTGGTCTCGGGAGATGAGTTAGGCCTCTTAGACTCAGCTCGTCTGGCTCCTTGATCCTATCTTCCTTCCTCCAAATTCTTCTCCGTATCTCTTCTTGATATGGAGCTATCACTTTGACATTTTCCCACGGCGGCTTCTGTTCTTTTCCTTTCTTCGACTTTGAGGGGGAGCACTCCTTATCGACGACAGCGTGTTTGAGAAGCTCTGGAAGTTCTGGAATGTCTGCTTCGTAGTCTTCGCCTTCCTCGAGCTCATCATCGTCGATAAGTGCTAGGTCAACATTTGCCTTCATCAAGAAATATCTGGCGTTGTCCAGTAAGCCCTTGGCCAAGGCTGGATGCATCGGCTTTGTTAACCAATCATCGTTGAAGATGTACTTTTCTACCGCTGTGTGTGGGTTGTAAAGTGTTTCGAGAGATAGAAAATGTGAGGATTCAGAGGAAGGTCTTGGGTTTGTAAGGCTAGGCGGTGGTGGACTCACGGTTGATGAGGAGGTCGTTTGGGTTGTATTGGTAGTAGTTCGGGTAGATTTTCTGGTTTGGGTGGGTGTAGGTGATTTTGTTCTGGTGGGTGTTTGGGTGGTTCTAGGTTGCGGCTGTGGCTGCGGCAGAGGCCCTGTCCCTTGTGTCTTCTCCCCCTCGGGACGATCCCCACCGTCAGGGTCGTCACGTGATTGACTTGATGACTGGGCCTCGCCGGGGTTAGGCGGGTTGAAAGGAAGCTCCAGACGTCTTAGGACCTCCACTTCATAGGCAGTGAGCGTCGGTGCAGTACGGAGTCTGGCCAGGAGAACGTCGATCAGTTCCGGGATTGGTACGTTCCACGGTCCTTCCTCAGAGCCAGGAGTTGTGTCGGGTTGCGTGGGTACTTCTTCGTTGACGGGGGCTTTGCCTTTATCCCGAGAGGATGTCCCAATGGCGTCTTGGGTCATAATAGTGTCCTCGAGATCCTTCGCCAATGTTGCGAGTCGATTCTCTAGCCTCGCCTCCGTCACGAACGGGGAGGAGTCACTAAGACGTTCCGTCGTCACAACATCAGTAGAGGGTACTGATGTGCCGCCCGTTTGCACAGGACTTGAAGAACCGAGGCCACGAAGGCTCATCGTTGACATCAAAGCTGAGACTGACTCAGATTGATGGCGCAAGGTCGTAGCTGTAGTGATATTGACTACGTTGGGTCTTCCGCTCTGTTCCGTACTAGACTCTAGTACGGAGACATCGTAGAGCGTTCGGTCTAGATCACGAAGATCTAGAGGTGCAGAATCTAATCGTAGTGTCCTAGAAAGTGGAAAAATTATGGATGGTGAGGGCACTAGACTCGTAGTGATCAAAGAAGGTGCAGTCTGAGGCGGAGTACTGCTTGTTACATCAACCACCTCCGAGCGAGGTGGTGATGAATGACGTGGCACCTCGTGAGTATGTGAAACAACCATCTGTTGGGGATGATTGAGTGGCTGGGAAGGGTAGTTTGTGCGATTGGACCCGATGTCGCGACTTCTACTCGGGAGAAGACAAAGTCATCCCCTATACCTATGGGCTCGGTCCGGCTTATAATTGGACTTGTTGGCTTAGGAGTACGGTCGTGTTTTTGCTTTGTACGTCGTTCCTGTTGTCCTCCTCGGTCATCCCCTTTGGATTTACGCTTTCGTTTTGGTTTTGGGGATGAGGAGCTTCCTAGACCTACATTTGGCTGTGGGGGTTGGCTTGTCCCTGGGTTAGGTTCAACTGGGTTTTGTTGAGCCACGGGGATGTCGTCGAGGTTGTTGGCTTGCATATATTTGCGTAGCTCCGGCTCATTCGGATCGAGGAGGCGAAGTAAGTAGTCTGGGATGATCATGGCCTCCTGATCGATTTTGCTCTTCATCGATTGGATTTTTATGAGCTTCGGAGACTGATAACCCTCGTCTCTCGGTCGGCATTCGATTTCGGGATGAAGATCCACGAAATGTTGGAGGATGACGGGCAGCCACCGTAAGTCAGGTAGCACTGGCTTCGTGGATCCGAGACCTCGCCTTCTTAGTTGATCGAGGATATCCGACCAGATGAGTTGGGCGACATCACAATTTTTGTTGAAGACGATCCCATGGAAGATCAGCATGATGTTTTGGTTTCATTTGTCGGACCCTGAGTGTTTTGGCGAGAGACATTTGTTTAAGATCAGGAACAGGGTCCTCCATGGTCCAGGGATGTCTTTGGCCGTGAAGTCAGGGAGATGAATGGAATTTTGGGCGTTAGGTTTGTGGCCCATGAATAGGAAGTCCCTGATTAGGACGTCATTAGATGGATGGAGATCATATATGAGTGAGTGTGGTAGGTTTAGAATGGAACGGAGAATGGTTGGAGTAAAAACAACTATGGTGTTGTCGATTATGGCTGAAAGGGCGGTTGTTTTTGGGTTATTTGTTGGTTTCTGAAGGGTAGACCAAAATTGTTGCACATACACTTCAGGGACTACCTCGGTGATGTTTAGGGTAGTTTTTAGAGGGTGGTTTGCGAGGATTTTAATAATGATAGGATCTGGGCACGAGGTATTATCAAAGTCAAGTTGATGGTTATTGGGTGCCCTCTGTGCCCAGTCCTTGGAGGCGAAAATCTCATCAATTAGTCGCACCATTTTGGTATATCTGCAAGATAAGAGCAATGGATTAGTGGAAATCGACGATTTAGACTTAGAGAAAAATGCAAAACTATTTAATGCGTGTTGAGCATGTTAGGACTTAGAAAAATTTTGCAAAAGTTATGACTAAGTGTCGTTGATGAAACAAAGTGAAATTGAATTAAGTAATCGGCGAAAGTGCCAATTCCAATTCAATTTCAATTGGTTTTGAGTTTCGGGCAATAATGTGCATCGTGCGATTTAAGTCGTAAGTTCGGTTTGGTCTGTGGTTTTGATCGAAAGTCATTTTAAATTTAAATAAGTTCGGCGAAAGAGGAATTCAATTCAATTTCGATCGAAAGTCCTATGTGGTACGATTTAAATCACAAATCGATCGATTAAATTGAGCCTCCAGTTTCGATCGAAACTGTGGAATAGAGCAAAACTGTGAGATAGTGTCGATCGATTAAAATTGATTTTGTCGTCAGTGTCGATCGAAACTGTGAGATAATATCGGCCGAAATGGTTAAATCAAAGCGATTAAAATTATGTTGAAATTGAAATGCCCTGTTTCGATCGAAAGTAGTAAAACCCTAGAATACGTCGATTTGAAAACACAGAATAAGTAATATTTTCAGTAACAATCGAACGATTGGGATGTGAAATTGAAGCAAGAGATTAGTTTCGAGCGAATCTAGGCGATATGAAGACACGTTTTAACAGTGATTCGCTCGAACTCACGCAACCCTAATCTGCGTAACCTGCACGAATGAGAAAAATCAGTTAAAAGCTGTATATTAAGCATTTTTCCTTACCAATGAGGGATTTGGAGTTGCAATAAACGGAAAATAGAGTGAGACAGTGATGAGTTCGTGCGCGAATGCAGAGAGGTTTTAAGAGTGAATTTGAAAATCGATGAAGAAGAACAGTGTTTCGGGCGAAAGTTTATTTAAATAAGCAGAATCCCAGTTTCGCCGAGAATAATTGCAAAGAGTCAATTTTGATTTTCGATGGATTGAATTGAGTTTCGGGCGAAAGTTAGTTTCGCCGAGAGAAATTTCAAAGGATTTAATAATCAATTTCAATCGAAATGTGTTTCGAGCGAAAGTCAGTTTCGCCGATAAAATTAATAACTCATGAGTTAAAGTTCGGTTTCGATCGAAACTTGTTTAGCACGATTGGCAAATCAATTTGAAAGGATTTCGAGCGATATGCAGTTTCGCTGAGAGAATTTGAAGAGGAATTTCAAGAGAATTTCAGTTTCGACGAGAAATATTTGTGATATTTGAAATTTTTGAGTGATTGTAATGTCGATAGAAATTTAAGGAGTTTCACCATACTATATAATTTAAATTTGATGAGAAATCATAAAAACTCCTTGTGTGAACTATTTTGTGCATAATTTTGATAGACTCCCCCTAGATTTGTGCGAACCATTTAATGACTCCCCCTAGATTAGTGCACAAAAATGAAAGACTCCCCCAAGATTCATGCATAAAAAATTTTTATTAGTCTCCCGCTAGATATAATAGTAGGATTTTTACCATTCATAACATATAGAAAAAAATTAAATGATCTATTTACACAATATCAGGTTCATGTAGGGACAATCGATCATGTCTTATGGTTCAACATGCCTAATCTAGATACCAAGAATTGGAATCGCTTTTCATCCAATGCCTTAGTAAATAAGTCAGCAAGTTGAAGATCTGTGTGGACAAAATGCATTTCGATTGTACCTTGTTCCACATGTTCCTTGATAAAGTGATATCTAATGTCTATATGTTTTTTGTGCGTGAATGATGTACTGGATTACTTGTTATAGCTATAGCACTTTTAGAGTCACTAAAAATTGGGATATGATTTAACGTTATGCCAAAATCTCGCAGCTGGGTTCTCATCCACAAAATTTGTGAGCAGCAACTCGCAGCAGCGACATATTCTGCCTCTGCTGTCGATGTTGAGACACAATTTTGCTTTCGAGACGACCAGCTTACGAGTTTAGCCCCGAGAAATTGAGCGGCTCCAGAAGTGCTCTTTCTGTCCAGCCTGCATCCTGCGTAATCAGCATCTGTGTATCCTACGAGTTCAAAGCTTGATTCCATCGGGTACCATAGACCTAGATTCGGAGTTCCCTTGAGATATTTGAAAATTCGCTTGACCGCGAGCATGTGAGATTCCTTTGGATCAGCTTGAAAGCGTGCACAGAGACACGTGGCGTACATGATATCAGGTCTACTTGATGTAAGATAGAGCAAGGATCCTATCATGCCTCGATAAGTTGTCTGATTAACAGATTTTCCTGAGGAATCTGCATCAAGTTTGCATGAGGTAGACATTGGAGTCATGGCAGTATTTGAGTTGTCCAAGTTGTACTTCTTGAGTATGTCGTGAATGTACTTGGATTGACTGATGAAGATTCCATCGTGAAGCTGTTTAACCTGAAGTCCTAAGAAGAAATTTAGTTCACCCATCATGCTCATTTCGAATTTCTGCTTCATTAATCCCCAAAGTTCCTGCACATTCGTGAGTCTGTTGACCCGAATATGATGTCGTCAACGTAGATCTGCACTAGCATAATGTCTGATCCGTCCTTCTTGATAAAAAGAGTCGTATCTATCTTCCCTTTTGTGAAACCAGACGAGATGAGAAAATCCGAGAGGACCTCGTACCAGGCTCTGGGAGCTTGTTTAAGTCCATAGAGAGCTTTATCGAGTCTGTAGACGTGGTCTGGGCGTTGTTCGTTTACAAAACCTTCAGGCTGGGATACAAAAACTTCTTCTTTTAGTATTCCGTTGAGGAATGCAGTTTTGACATCCATCTGGTAGACTGTGAAGTTCTTGTGTGCAGCGAAAGCTAAGAATATCCTGATGGCTTCTATTCTTGCGACTGGAGCATATGTCTCATCATAGTCGATTCCTTCTTGTTGATTGTAACCTTTTGCCACCAGCCTTGCTTTATTCCGGATAACAACTCCTTGCTCGTCTCTTTCGTTCTTAAACACCCATTTAGTCCCTATAATGGTTTTCCCAGCTGGTCTAGGTACTAGGTTCCAAACCTTCAACCTCTCAAACTGATTGATTTCCTCCTGCATTGCTATTATCCAGTCTGGATCGGCGAGTGCTTCAGCTACTTTACTGGGTTCCTTTTGACTGAGAAAGCAGGAGTAGAGGCTTTCGTTATCGTTGATGCTCGAGTGGTTACTCCAGTGGAGGGATCTCCAATTATTTGTGAGTATGGGTGGGCACGAGTCCACTTTCTGGAACTAGGCTGTGATGATCCAGCTGTGTTTGTATCGTATGTTATTTCTCCACCTTGATCAGCCCGATGTTCTATTTCTTCTCCAGGTTGTGGTATTACTGACTCTCCTGAAGAAATTTCTATTGTTGTATCATAAGGCTGAGGAGTTTCAGCGCCTGAGCTGGATATGATTTCTGTATTTGTTGGGGGTTCACAATCGTCATTAAGGTGAAGATTTTCCATCGTAGGAGGGGTATTGTCATTGTTAGGCTCCGCATGATCAATATTTTCTGGTGCCGCAGATGTTGTTGGAGCAGTGTGTGGTGCCGGCTTTGGGAAGAGATCTTCAAATAAGAGATCGAGTTCCATGTCACTTAACGCCTTTGTTTTTGAAGTTTCTCCCATAGAGGAAGTGCTAGGTGGATCCTTTGTTAATTCTCGTAGAAGTCCTGGTTCTGGACTGATTTGTGCAGAAACGACTCGGTCTACTTCATCAAACGTTACGTTAATGCTCTCCATAACAGATCTTTTCTCCTTGAGATATATGCGATAGGCTTTACCAGTATGCCTTCGAATGCTTTTGGGTCGAGTTTGCCTCTATCTTCACGATCATTTGCCACATAACACTTGCATCCAAAGACTTTCAGGAAGGAGACGTCTGGCACTCTACGATTTATTAACTCATAGGGAGTCCTATTGAACCTCTTGTGAAGTGAGCCACGATTTTGAGTGAAACAAGCTGTGTTCATTGCTTCGGCCCACAAGAAGTGAGGTAGTCCAGAGTGAATGAGGAGTGTACGAGTTGCTTCAACTAAGGTTCTGTTTTGCGCTCAACTACACCATTTTGTTGAGGTGTTTTAGCTGCTGCGAACTGTTGGGTGATTCCAAGCGATGCATAGAAGTCACTGAGTTTTCTGTTCTTGAATTCTGTCCCATTATCAGTTCTGATGATTTGTACACTTAGTTGGTAGAGGTTTTGAGCGGTTTTGATAAACCCAATGATTAGACCTGGACTTTCATCCTTGGTTCTCAGAAATTTAGTACATGTGTAGCGTGAGAAATCATCCACAATGACTAACACATATTTTCGCCCATTAATGGTCTGAGTGCGCATGGGTCCACACAGATCCATATGAATGAGTTCAAGAGGTTTGGAAGTTGAGGCTATGTGTTTGGTCCGGTGGGAGGCCTTCCTTATCTTTCCCATTTCACACGCCGAGCAAAGATGCTCTTTGTGATATCTGAACGAGGGAAGACCTTTTACCAAGTTTTCTGATCGCAGTTTGTTCAGGTCTTTGAAGTTGAGATGTGAAAGTCGCTGATGCCAGAGATCGTTCTGATGTAGAGAGGCTCGAGAAATAAGGCATGTCGGTCGGATAGTCTTGAGGTCAATGGAGTAGAGATTCGTCTTCCTGTGTCGAGTGAGTAGTTCTCTTCCATTGATATCTGTGACATTACATTTGTTGGTCTCGAAATTCACCTTGTAGCCTTTGTCGCAGAAACGACCTATGCTGAATAAATTGTAGCTCAGTCCTTCGATGTAGGATACTCCTTTGATGGTTAGCCTGTCATGGATGAGATCACCCGTTCCTAGCATGGATGCAGATTGACCGTTTCCGAAGTAGACCTTCCCGAGGAATCCTTCAGAGAAGTTGCTCAACAGCTCTTTGTTTCCAGTCATGTGTGAGGAGCAACCTGAATCTAAGTACCACACATGACGGACCTGCAAAAAGAATCAAGTAAGTTTTGGCACCCATTTATAGATGGGTCCTCTTTTGATAGCAGGTGTAGTAGATTTCTTGTTCGTTGCTAGATTTAATTCTTTGCTAGGTTGTTGTGCAGCTGGTTTGAGAGTCCAAGCGTGATGATTTCCTATAGGATGCAGTTGAGATTTCGGAATCCAAATCTGTTTTGGACTTAATTTCTTGCTTGGCTTGGTCTTGTAGATGTTGTGTTTCTTTACTTTAGATTTAGTAGTATGATTGGACGGCGTGGGAGATGTGTCCTTAGAACGAGCGCTATGCGATTTGGAAACGCTATTGCTGAAGTGACTGTCATGAGGATGGGAAAGTACATCATTGTTGACATGACAGAACTTTGATTTTAGGGAATGGAATAACGAAACACGTTCTGCGACATTACAAGAAGTCACTTTTGGAAATGCAAAAGATTTTGAAACATGAAAAGAAAAGTTGGAGACTGGTCTCTTCTTCTTATCAGGGACTGTTGTCTTCTTAGCTGAGCCAGGTTGAACCTTCTTCGCTTCCGTAGATCTCACGCCTTTGTCTGTGAGCACATGCGATACCAAGTTAGTGTGAGATAAAGGTATTTTCTTTGTAGTTTGCTTGCATTTACATGTAAATGATTCTGGAATAGGACGGGAGGTGGAAGGTTTGTAAGCATCAGGAGAGTTTTCAAGAGTATAAATTTTGCTCAACAAAATAGTTCTCTCTTCTTCGTGAACTTTCTTTTCTGACTCTAGGAGGCTGTCAAGGAACCTATTTTGCGTATAATTTCTGGAATATATATGAATGAATAAATAGGTTTAGTCTGTTCGTCAGTGCCTTCGGGTCCAAATGGTGACATGTAATCATCAGAGAGCGTTATCTCTCTTGTTTTGTAGCTATTATTGAGTTCGTCGTAGTTTTGTAGCTATTATTTTCCCCGTTCGTGACGTAGGCGAGGCTAGAGAATCAACTCGCAACATTGGCGAAAGATCTCGAGGACACTATTATGACCCAAGTCTACAACGCCATTGGGACATCCTCTCGGGATAAAGGCAAAGCCCCCGTCAACGAAGAAGTACCCACGCAACCCGACACAACTCCTGGCTCTGAGGAAGGACCGTGGAACGTACCAATCCCGGAAATGATCGGCGTTCTCCTGGACAGACTCCGTACTGTACCGACGCTCACTGCCTATGAAGCGGAGGTCCTCAGACGTCTGGAACTTCCTTTCAACCCGCCTAACCCCGGCGAGGCCCAGTCATCAAGACAATCACGTGATGACCCTGACGGTGGGGATCGTCCCGAGGGGGAGAAGACACAAGGGACAGGGCCTCCGCCACAGCCACAACCGCAACCTAGAACCACCCAAACACCCACCAGAACAAAATCACCTACACCCACCCAAACCAGAAAATCTACCCGAACTACTACCAATACAACCCAAACGACCTCCTCATCAACCGTGAGTCCATCACCGCCTAGCCTTACAAACCCAAGACCTTCCTCTGATCCTCCATCCTCACATATTCTATCTCTCGAAACACTTTACAACCCACACTCAGCGGTAGAAAAGTACATCTTCAACGACGATTGGTTAACAAAGCCGATGCATCCAGCCTTGGCCAAGGGCTTACTGGACAACGCCAGATATTTCTTGATGAAGGCAAATGTTGACCTAGCACTAATCGACGATGATGAGCTCGAGGAAGGCGAAGACTACGAAGCAGACATTCCAGAACTTCCAGAGCTTCTCAAACACGCTGTGGTCGATAAGGAGTGCTCCCCCTCGAAGTCGAAGAAAGGAAAAGAACAGAAGCCGCCGTGGGAAAATGTCAAAGTGATAGCTCCATATCAAGAAGAGATACGGAGAAGAATTTGGAGGAAGGAAGATAGGATCAAGGAGCCAGACGAGCTGAGTCTAAGAGGCCTAACTCATCTCACGAGACCAACTGCTATACGATACCTGCTCTCTCTTCGTAGAGGGCTTGTGTGGAGAGTAAAAGATACAGATGTTAACATTCTTAGAAGAGAAGAGAAGGAAAAGGCCAGAATCAACAAAATCTTGGGAGTTCGGCGAGGTCGTGTCGACTTTTATGAATACCCTATCTATAAGGTGCAGCGAGAAGATGGAACGGTCGAGGAACTGACTGAAGGCGATCTCTCCTACATCGGAGGTGAAGATGTTGATCGGATACTTATAAGCTTCAGATTTCTTGGGACACTCCAGAATCCAGACTTGAAAGTGGGCTACGTTGCTCTAAAGCGGTTCATGATGCGCCAAATCAAGTTCAATTCGACTCACGATCTTCAAATGGCGGTGGAAAGCAACATGAAAAGGGTGAATCTCACGAAGCCATCCTTCGAAGTCCCCGACTCAAGTCTCGGTGAAGGCCACATAATCAATGATGACAACGATCCATCGGTGGTCTACATCAATTACAATGGAGAAAAGAGGTTGATGAAAACATCCGAGATTGCCAAATTCAGCGATGGGACGCTGCTGATTGTTCGGGTGAAACTCGAAAGGATTTTGGAGGAGCTAAGGCACGAAGAAGCAGAAGTCCAGGAAAAGTACGAGAAGGTGATAAACATCATCTCCGATCGATTATCCTTGCGAAGAACGATACGATCATACGAGTTCAGACTTGGACTCAGGAAATCGATTGATGCAGTGGAGAACCCAAGAAGAGGAAGACACAAAGGACGCCAAAGCGAAAAGGATGCTAAGGGGGAGATTGTTAGGAATATTTTGTAGCATCCTTTGATTTGTGTAATCTTGGGTTAATATGTCTTATTTAGTGGGTTGTAGTAGTTTGGGGTGACTTATGATATTAAGTCATAGTTTTGTATTGGGCTTTAATATACCAAACAATTGTGGTACATAAAGCCCAAATTACTAGGGTTTCATCAAAAGAATTGAAAGGTAAGCCACCTTGCACGTTAGATTAAGAAAACACACACTAACACACACTCAAGGTGTTCTTCACGTTTAATACATTCAAACTCTTCTTTTGATCCTTGTTTGGTAATATAAGGGCCAACATGTGTCGCTTAATATCCCTGATCGGTACTCCAATGATATCCTGGGAGCATTTGATATTGTACCTTAACTAATTTTCAAACGATATTTTTCATTAATTCACACTTCTAAATCGTTTTGAGTAAATGAATATAATTAATGAAACTGTTGGTCCCGAATGCACCAAACAAGGAATCAAAGAGGCTTTGATGGAATGAAAAGGGAGATTTCTCACCTTGTAGTGTGTGTAGTGTGTGAAAACTAAGGTTAGCCTTTTGATCTTTGATTAGCTTTCAAATGGTGTTGGTAACACCTTATATACCACATTAACCCTAGGTATATTAAGGCCCAAACACCAAAAATTAAATAATTACATACTAGTCCAAAGCCCAAGTTAAAGGATAATTACAATATTAATCCCAAGACTTAAACTATTGACACAATCACTAAAATATCCTAACCATCTCCCCCTTTGTGTCAATTGTTGGGAGTCTTGAATCTTGGGCGTTGGGATGGTGGATTAGCGTGTGAGTGTTTCGCGAAGCCCTAGCTTGAACTCGAAGGCGCGGAGATTCCTTCGAAGTACCATTCGATTAGCTATAGCGTCAATGAGCTTCGCGAACTTGGATCGGCAGAGAGGATCTTCTTCCGAAAGGATGCGGCAAATCTTCATTAGTTTGTCTTGGATGATGGTGAGTGTCCCATCCGAGAACTTTGCCACTTCGGAGCAGCGCAGCAACCTCATCTTTCCCTTGTAGTTCGAGTAGGCGACCGCCGGATCATCTCCGTCGATCACATCGCCTTCTCGGTAGTCGTCCGCGTTCTTGAAAGATGGGCGAGTCAGATTCACCTTCTTCAGGTTGTGTTCCACCGCCATCTGCAGATCGTGGGTGGCGAAGAATCTGACCTGTCGGAGCATGTGGCGCTTGAGAGCCACATATCCCATGGTGACCGGTTCAGCACGTACGAGATGTCCAGAGCTTCTGAGGACGAGTCTGAACTGTTTCATGTATTCCAGCATGCTGTATAGGTCACCCAGGCGTAGAAACTTGAAGTCCGCCTCACTGACTTCACTGTAGCTCTCATCCTGCCTCATTACTGTGAAGACTAGGTAGTGGACAGGTCCTTTCGACTCTTGGCGGAGGTCAGTGACTTTGCAGATGGGGGCCCGACTCATTTCTTGAGCGATGTTTTCCTCATCGGATAGCGTCCTCTTTGTGCACTTGTTGCAAAGAAGGCTCCATCGATAGAGCTTCTTCTTTTGCTCGCTCCAATTTTGGATGTTCATCAGCTCATACTCGTCGAAGGTTGTGATGATCTGCTCCTTGCGCCGCCAGATCCTCTTCCTGATCTCTTCTTGAAACGGCGTGGTTATCTTTTTGTTTTCCCACGGTGCTTCCGGTATATTCACCGTGGGTACATCCGTTTGAGCAGCAGGGGCCTCAGTTTGCTGCGCTTGGAATTGTAGGATGTTCTCGAGCTCGGCCGGTTCAGCGTCGTATTCCTCTCCGTTCTCGTCGTCTGCGGTGTTGATCAGTGTAAGCGAGGCCTCCATGAGCAGACGTCGAGCATTTTCCACCAACATCCTAGCTGCTACTGCATCGGCGGGCGTGTATAGCCATTCATCGTTGAAGATGTAGGCTTCGATCTCGTTCTGTGCGCAGTAGACATCCTCGGAAGCCAGGTTGGACTCGATGTTGAGAGGGGTATGGCTATGTGGTGGCGAGGGTGTAGCGTCGGAGGAGTTTGTGGATTGTGGGGATGGAATTTGTGGAGATTCTGGTGGTTCGGTTGAGGTGATGGTTTTGGCAAGGATGATTTGGGTGACGGGTGGTGCAGGTGTGGTGATGGCCTCTAACGTCGATGTGACAGCTAGAGGTTCCGGGGTTGTGGGTGGAGGCGATGTTGAGGTGGTCTCTAACGTCGTTGTGACGATTAGAGTTTTGGAGATGGTAGTGGGTGGTGGTGAGGGTGATTTGGCTAGTGGCTCAGGGTGAACAAGGTGGGATTTTTGGCTAGTGGGTTGTGAGGTTTCAGGTGCAGGCGTCGTTTCAGGTCCAGAGGAGGAGGGCGGCGTCGATTGCATGAGTCCTTGGGATTGTGAGCCCTGCTGCCTATTCTCCCCCTCGCGGCGATCTTGATCATCGTCTTGATCGTCGCGCCTGATCCTGCTAGATTCGCCTTGAGCACGGCAGGACATCGGTTGAGTCATTATTCGCCTCATCTGCTGTTCTTCCTCGTCAAGTTCCGTCATCGATTCGAATCGGGCTCGGAGGATGTAGAAGAGTTCCTTGGCGGAGATGGAGGAGAGAACAGCGTCTGCGTCCGTGTGTTGCATGGGTGGTGGCGTCTCCGGGGCCACACCTTTGCCTTTGTCGACGGTGGACGCATCGAGACGCGCGTAGACTTTATCGAGAATCGACGCCTCAAGAGTCTTTGCAAACTCTTGAAGACGTGTCTCTAGCGCGGTCTCGGTGACGAATTGGGGTAAATCTAACAAGTTGGAATCACGAAGAAATCCAACTGACACCGAATTGGTGAATAAAGCCGATTGGCCGCCCGTTTGCACAGGTCTGGAAAAGACGGGGTCACTCAGACTTCCCGTTTGCATCATCGATGAGACAGACTCACTCGAATGATGGCCTAGACTCACGGTTGTTGTGATGTTGGCCGTGCTAGGTCTTCCGCTCTCAGCCACAGAGACATCACCGAGCGTTCTGACAGAGTCACGAAGACTCTGTGGTGCGGTAGGAGATGTATGTGTCCTAGAGACGTATGAAACTATGGGGAGTGAGGGTACTAGACTCGATGTGCATGAAGAGGATGCAGTCTGAGGCGAGGGACTGCTTGATTCAACATCGATCATCTCCAAGTGGGATGTCGATGGTATACGTGGCTCCTTGTGGAATGAAATACCTTCCTGTAGAGAGGAAGATAAGTGGGTTGGTGGGGTCGTTTGCGTGGTTGAGCCAGATGCCACGTCTTCTACTCGGGAGGTGAACACATCACCTCCTGTACCTATTGGTTCGGCTCGGCTTATTTGTGGCTGAGGAGGTTGATCGTGTTTTTGTTTCGATCGACGCTCCGTGGGACGGCTTACATCATCCTCACGCGACCGTTTTTTCGGAACGCGGGTGGAAGAGGATGCGGCGTGACTTGATGACTTTTTGGAGGTGGTGGTGGGTTTTTGGCTAGTCCCGGGGTTAGGAGCAGTGGGGTTGATCTGCGCCGTAGGGACAGTGGATAGAGGTCGGGGGCTTTCGCGGAACGTGGCGGCTGTGGCTCGATATTCGCGGACGTGCGGATTTGTCTGGTCTGCGTAGGCGAGCACTTCGTCCGGAATGATCATGGCGTGTCGATCCTTCGCCGGAGTGTTTTTCTTGGCGAACTTCTCGACAGTTGGGATGATGAAGTGTTCCGCTGCCGGCCGGATGCGAATGGTGGTTGAGTGCAAGCGGAAATGCTTGATGAGAGCAGGGAGCCACCGCATGTAAGGTACGAATCGGTTTGTGACTCCCTTGGCGACTTCCCGGTCGCGACGTTGGATCATGGAAACGAGATCCATCCAGATTATGTCGGCGTAGTTGTACTTGCGGTTTTGGGCGATGCCGGTCAGGATGGTGAGAATTTGAAAATTGCCGCGGTCTTGACCAGCATGCTTCCCTGACATGCACTTGTTCACTAGCAGGTACAGTGTTCGCCATGGTTGAGGTAGATTGCGGGTGGTGACTTCACTGAGGACAAGTGGGCCCTACTTTTTCTTGTTATCTGGTTGGTAGCCCAGTCTGTCAATGTCTTCAACGAGTTGTTCGTGCGTCGGTAGTGGGTCGTAGGGTGAGTAGACGGGTAGTTGTAGTACTTCTCGTACTATCTTGCGAGTGAGGACCACCGTGTCTTGATCAATTCTGGCTGATAAGGTTTTGGCAAGATGGAGTGGTCCAGCTATCTGCAGCGTACGCCACAATTGTTGAAGATATACTTGTGCTTCTGGCTCGCCATGTGTGAGGGCGTGGCGAAGTGGATGCCCTTTGAGGATTTCTACAATGACGGGGGCATCGCACCGAAAGCTCTTCAAATCCACCATGTAGTTGTTGGGAATCAGGGCCGCCCATTGACTTAGTGGGAAGATCTCCTCAGGTGGTGGGACATAGGTACGCGTGGTGAGTTCGATGCGAGCGACGTCCCTTTGGATTGCGGCCGCCTCAAGCGCTTCAAGTGTACTTTGATCTTTGTTGGTCATATCTGTGCTCGACAGTAATTGTAATATGATTAGTACGGACTAAGTAGCGAATTCGCGAAGTATAAAACGTAGATATGTCAAGCAAACTTTCGCATAAAATTTCGCATGTAATGAAAATTCGCTAAGTGATAGAGAAAATTTTCGCAAGTAATGTTACTTTTCGCATATTAGGTAAATTTCGCAGATAGGAAAATTTTCGCATGCATTAGGAAATTTTCGCAAGTGATTGCACATAGACATGTCATGAGAAGTTTTTCGCACAGTGAGTAAAATTTCGCGAGTATGGAAAATTTTCGCAAGTTAAGAAATCGCGCAAGTTGTCCAAATTTTCGCATGTAATGAGAAAATTCGCAAGTTATCATACATAGACAAGTCGAGAGACATTTTCGCATATATCAAGGAAATTTCGCAGATAGAGATAATTTTCGCATGTGTTAGGAAAATTTCGCAAGTGATAGCACATTGTCATGTCGTGAGAAAATTTTCGCAAACTGAGTAAAATTTCGCAAGTATGGAAGATTTTCGCAAGTGAAGAGTCTCGCAAGTTGTCCAAAATTTTCGCATAAAATGAAAATTTTCGCAAGTTGAAGTGTTTTCGCATTCAGAGTGAATTTTCGCATGTAAGGTAAATTTTCGCAAGTTATATGAAAGTTTCGCGGAAGGAAAAAGCTTTATGCATTGAGAAAATTTTCGTGTTTCACTGTGGTTGCGAAAGAGTGAAGATGCGAAAGTATGTAGTATGATGTGATGTGTTATGAGATTTTCACGGGGTGACACTCACTGTAGCAGAGAAAGTTTTGTCGTGAATAAAAAAAAATTTCTCAGATAAACTTTCGCGGGACTTCACATATTGTGGCAGCGAAAAAAAATTTTAACTCATGTAAATTCTCGAATGAAAGTTTCGCATTTCCTTAGTCACTGTAGCAGCGAAAATTTTAGCGCTGGAAATTTCTCGGATAAAATTTCGCGGAACCTCACTCACTGTAGTAGCGAAACTTTCAACGTAAGAAATTTCTCGGTAAAATTTTCGCGGAACTGTCCTCACTGTAGCAGCGAAAATTAACGTTTTAAAGCAATTTTTTTCTTGAGAATTTTCGCGGTGAAGAACACAGTGCGAAAGCGTGCGAAACGACGCAATGATTTTAGCCTTAGACCTACTCAAATCTCAACCAAAATGCTATAATCTGGGCTTAATCGACTCGTAATTGAATGGGCAATGCATATTTGGGGATATTAAACATTAATAACATATCATGAGTTCGATTCAGAGGCCGCGAAAAATTTATTCTAACCTAACTGATTTAATCGAAACGGGGCAAAACAGCTTAAAGTGACTGGAAATTGATTTATCTGAGGTGTATTCATACCGAGAAGCTGATTTACGACAATGGAGGTAGCAAGAAACGGATTTTGAAAGCAGATTTTGACGACGACGCGATGCGGGGAGTTGCGAAATTTTTGAGAGAGGGGTTGCGAAAGTTTTGAATTTTCTCGGGAATTTTAGGATAGTGAATAACGTTAAGGGTTTTGGGGTTTTAGGGGTTTTAGTCACTGTTCATGCGAAATTTTGTGTAAATGGGCCGAAATTCATGGGCTTGGTCAAAGCTGGGTCCAGATATGATTTTCGCGGGCTTGGTCAAAATTGGGTCCAATTGAAGCTCAATTGGTCCAATTTTGACCCTTTTTGACCAGAAATTTTAAAATTCAACCCAAAACATTTTAATCAGTCCAATTTTGACTCAATTTGACCAAACTTTTAGAATTTTAACACAAAATTTTATTTTTATATAGGCATAATCAGAAACTCTCCCTTAATCTAAAGCTCTCCTTTTTTAAGTAATGGAAAAATCAGAAGCTCCCCTTAATCGAAAACTTTACTTTAAAAATAATAGAAAAATCAGACGCTCCCCCTTAATCGAAAACTCCCCCTCAAAAGACATAATTCAGAAGACACATAGACAATGGAGTGAAGTGGAAAGGAAATATGTACACTTAATCAAAGTTCATGTAGGGACGATTGATCACAACCGAATATTCAACATGCCCAACATAGTCACTAGGTGTTGGAATCGTTTGACATCCAACGGTTTTGTGAAAATGTCGGCCAGTTGATCTTCGGTTGTGACGTAGTGCAATTCAATTGTCCCTTGTTCGACATGTTCTTTGATGAAGTGGTGACGAATATCTATGTGTTTCGTTCTCGAGTGATGTACCGGATTACTCGTCATTGCAATAGCACTTTTTGAGTCACAATAAATGGGAATTTTATCAACATGAATATTAAAATCTCGTAGTTGGGTTCTCATCCACAAAAGCTGTGAACAGCAACTAGCGGCGGCGACATATTCTGCCTCCGTCGACGAAGTTGAGACACAGTTTTGTTTTCGAGACGACCAACTTACGAGTTTACCGCCCAAGAAGTGTGCAGCTCCAGAGGTGCTTTTTCGGTCCATCTTGCATCCTGCATAATCCGAGTCAGAGAATCCAACCAGTTTGAAGTCCGATCGAGTGGGGTACCACAAACCCAGATTGGGTGTTCCTTTGAGATAGCGGAGAATCCTTTTGACAGCAGTGAGATGGGATTCCTTCGGTATTGCCTGAAAATGAGCGCAGATTCCCGTCGAGAGAACGATATCCGAACGACTAGCAGTGAGGTACAGAAGAGAGCCTATTATCCCTCGATAGACGGTTTGATCAACGGGAGCAACAGATGGGTCCGCGTCGGGTCGACCAGAGGGTGACATAGGTGTGGCAGCAGTCTTTGCATCCTTCATTCCATATTTCTCGAGAATGTCATGGATGTATTTGGACTGATTGATGAAGATTCCGTCGGGGAGTTGCTTTACTTGAAGACCAAGAAAGAAGTTCAGCTCGCCCATCATACTCATTTCGAACTTTTCCTTCATCAATTCTGCGAACTCTTCACACAGTTGTGGTTCAGTCGATCCAAAAATGATGTCATCGACATAAATCTGTACAATCATGATGTCCGGCCCACTCCGCTTTGTGAAGAGAGTTGTATCCAAAGATCCTTTCTTGAAACCAGACTGTACAAGGAAGTCTGAAAGGACGTCATACCAAGCTCGGGGAGCCTGCTTTAGTCCGTAGAGGGCCTTGTAGAGTCGATATACGTGATGAGGAAACTCTTCGCTCAAGAACCCTTCAGGTTGATCAACGTACACTTCTTCCTTGAGAAACCCATTCAGAAATGCAGTCTTCACGTCCATTTGGTAGACTTTAAAGTTCTTGTGTGCAGCAAAGGCAAGAAAAATTCGTATGGCTTCGATCCTGGCAACTGGGGCAAAAGTTTCATCGTAGTCGATGCCTTCTTGTTGGTTGTACCCTTAGCCACAAGTCTTGCTTTATTGCGGATGACAACACCGTCTTCATCCTTTTTGTTCTTGAAGATCCACTTTGTGCCGATAATGGATCTATTGTGAGGTCGTGGTACGAGTTCCCAAACTTGTAAACGTTCAAACTGATTTATTTCCTCCTGCATTGCAATCAGCCAATCAGGATCGTTGAGAGCTTCAGCTACTCGTGATGGTTCGACTTGACTGAGATAGCAAGTGAACAGACTTTCATTCATCGTAGCCGAACGAGTTGAAACACCAGATGTGGGATCCCCAATAATCTGATCTGTAGGATGAGAGCGAGCCCAAAGTGGTACATTGGTCTGAGATGAACTGGCCGCATTTGTATTGGTTGGAGGTTCATTGGTTTGGGGTCCGGTGTCCGAAGAAGAGATCTCAATCGTAGTAGATTGAGAAGGTTCATCATCAGGATCAGCAATGTTCCCAGGGTTGGGTAAAATGTCGTCTTCGTTGAGGTTGAGATTATCCAAGTTAGGTGGAACCACATCATCGCCGATAGCTGGTGGTGTAGGTGAGGTGTGTGCAGCGGTAGTTTGAGTGGTGGTGACGGGAGACTTGGGGACTGGATAGAAGTATTCGAAGAGCAGGTCGAGATCCAGTTCACCAGAATTGCCCTCAGATGAGGAAGTTCCCGCCGTTGAAGGTTGACCTTTTGTCAACGACTGTAGAAGACCTGGTTCTGGTCTGATATGAGCAGAAGCCATGAGGTCGCCTTCGCTTTCGTCAAAGGTGACATTTGTGCTCTCTATTACTGATCGTTTCTCTCTAAGATAGACTCTGTATGCCTTTGAGTTCAGCGAATATCCAACAAAGATGCCTTCAATTGCTTTTGGATCAAGCTTCCCAAGATGTTGGCGATCATTGGCCACAAAACATCGGCAACCGAAGACCCTCAGATAAGATATATCGGGGATACGACGGTTATTCAGCATCTCGTATGGGGTGCGGTTGAATCTCTTGTGGATTGAAGCCCGGTTTTGTGTGTAACAAGCCGTTTGAATAGCTTCGCCCCAAAGTGAATGAGGAAGTCCGGATTGAATGAGGAGAGTCCTAGCTGCTTCAACTAGTGTTCTATTCTTACGCTCAACGACACCATTCTGTTCCGGTGTCTTCACAGCTGAGAACTGTTGGGTGATGCCCTGAGTGGCATAGAAATCGCTGAGCTTCTTGTTCTTAAACTCAGTTCCGTTGTCTGTTCTGATAATCCGAACCTTTTGTTGATGAAGAGTTTGGGACGTAACAACAAACTCGATGATTATATCAGGAACTTCATCCTTTGTATGTATGAGTTTCGTCCACGTGTAGCGTGAAAAATCGTCGACAATTACAAGAATATACCGTCTTCCTCCGAGTGTGGCCGTAGGCATTGGGCCACATAGATCCATGTGTAAGAGCTCGAGGATGAGCTTAGAGGACGGTGTTTCCTTGGAAATGTGAGACGATCGCTTCATCTTCCCCAATTCACAGGCAGAGCAGAGGTGTTCCTTATGATATGTCAGTTGGGGTAGACCGTTGACGAGTTTATTCTGACGTAGTTTGTTGATGGTCTTGAAATTGAGATGAAAAAGACGTCGGTGCCATAGATCGTTCAACTTGGGAGCGGCTCGAGAGAGAAGGCATATTGGTCGAGAGGTCTTAAGATTGAGTATGTAAAGGTGAGACGTGCGTGTTCCAGAGAGAAGAGGTTGTCCCGAGGCATCTATAATGCTGCAGATGTCAGATTCGAAGAGAACCTTGTATCCTTTGTCGCAGAAACGACCAATGCTGAAGAGATTGTAGCTCAAACCCTCGACATAAGAGATGCCCTTAATCGTCAGTTTGTCGTGGACGAGATCACCAGTTCCGAGAATTGGCGCCATTTGACTGTTTCCGAAGGAGACCCTTCCGAGATAGCGCTCGGAGAAGTTTCTCAACAGCTCCTTGTTCCCCGTCATGTGTGTGGAGCAACCCGAGTCTAGATACCACACATGACAGACCTGCAATTATCAGCAAACGTTGGGTCCCCGTATACGGACGGGGCTTTCTTGTGATACAAGTAGAATATTCATGCGCTTAAAGGGAAATGTGGTTTCTAAATCTGATTGTGTCGGTTCTAATTTAGCTTTCCCTTTGTCATTTGTTTGATGAGGCGAGATTATGGTTTTTCTAACCCATATTTTCCTAACTTGTGCTTGTATGTATGGTGCCTTATACATGTATTGGCGGGGGGGATGCGATTGTTGTTTTCGTGCTTCGTTTTTGGTTGCCTTTGGCTTGCGAGCAGTAGATGAGTTTGCGTTTGACGACGAGAGACGTTTTCGCTTAACCTTAGGTTTAGGCGAGATGGGAGAATTCAAAGACGTCGTAGAGGAGGTTCGCTTGCGTGGTCGGCGTGTTGCGTGTTCATGTGTTTCATATTCAAGAAAGCGTGGGAGAACAAAGTCATTGCAGCAGCACATAGACATAAGCTTGGAAAAAGAAAGATAAGTTTTGGCAACATAGTTGTCTACGACGTTAGGATATTGGGATTCAGTACATAAAGAGGATAGACGAATATAGGATGGTCTTTTCTTCTTGTCATCGAAGAGCGGATTCTCCTTTATTTGATACGAACTCCCTTCCAGAGACGTCGAACTCACATTCCCTGTATCCATAAGAATACTAGAGTTAGTGTTAGAACATATGTCAGCTTCAGGAGTCATTTTCTCCGTCCTCTTACATTTACATGTTTGAGAATCGGGTACTTGACTCGATGTAGAGGGTTTGTTCGAGTTGTGAAATTGCTCTAGGGTAAAGATTTTGCTAAGTAGATCTTCTCGCTCTTTTGCAAAGGCTTTCCGCTCTACTTCTATGGTTCGTTCTAGTTCTGCTATGATCAGAAGTTTCTCTGGGACATAGATGCGAGAGAGTGCTCTCGGAAAGCGATTTCCTGTTCTTCGGTTGGGAACTGAGACTTGATGTCTTCAGAGTGTGAGGGCTTTTTAGTCTTATCACTAGCATTCAACTCCGTGTAGTCGTACGCGATTTCTGCCCAGAGAATGTTCTGTTCCGTCTTTTCTTCCGAAAGAACACCGGAGGAGGATCTTACAAACGGCATGAGCTGTGAGGGAGTCCCCTTCCTCGTTTTCAGGAATGATGTACTGTACATGTTATACCTTTTGACAATTAGCGGCGTTGGATCGCAGTTGCTGGCCAGGCCGATTCCCATCCGGGCGTCGTAGAATTCTGTTTCAACTGGTTGTTTCAATAGGCATAAGATGTGTGCGGCCTTTTTTCTAAGGTGAAGTTGCTCTTCAAGTTCTTTCACCTTGCGGTATAGCCTAACTCTTTCCTTCGTAAGCAGTTCATATTGGGAGGCCGTCAGGAGGCGAGAAGTTTCACATGAACTGATGGCTAGTGTGGTTTCCTTAACCTTAGTCTCACTTTGTTCATTCTTGCTTTGCAAACGTTTGACTAACGCTTCAGAGGCCATTAATCGTTCGTTTGCACAGGCAAGCTCTTCTACTTTTAGACTAAGTAAGGCATAGTTGTTTTCAAATTTTAGCTTAAGTTCATTATAATCCTGAGCATCTACGGTGGGTTTGTTGATGGTGTGTCGGTGATTAAACACATTATCGAGTTGTGAGATTCGTACCTCAGACTCAGCGTTGGTAGGAGTCTCAGCTGTGTTCTTATCGGTGTTACCCATCTCCTCGTCCTCGTCCTGTTCGACCAGCCTTGCCATGCAGCAATCTTCATCCTTAGGCTCCTCGTATTCTGATGTGTCGTTCACCCATTCAGCTTCTTCGGTGAGTAGAGCTTTCCCACTTTCCATTTTGCGGGTCAATCTGCCCTTACGGTCATAATAGCCAGAGTCCTTTACGCGTGGGGCATGGCATTCTTTCGCAAAGTGGCCTGACTTTCCACATCGAAAGCACTTCACAGACTTTTGAGGTGCTGATTCCTCTTCTTTCTTTGTCGGCTTAGCTTCCTCTGCGGGAGTGGTCTTTTTGGTGCCGCTAAAGGTTCTTTGGCGATTGGAGGAGGATGAGGATTTTTTCCCAAGCTTATTTGAGACCATCTTAGTGAGCATTGCCAGTTGTTTGCGTAAATCGCGAACATCTTCATCAGATTCTGTGTCAGCTTCGGATCCTGAAGGAGTGCCCGATACAGCAGCTGGTAGTTTCCCTTTGTTCAGTTTGGTCTTGGTGGTGGAAGATCGTTCATTTGTTTTGTTCGAGAGGAGGGCCAGTGGGTCGACTCGAGTGTTGGCGGAATTTTGCACGTAAGGAGCATAGGCAGACAGACTGTCATAAAGAGCATGGATGGAAGTGTTGGAGAGGTCCTTACTCTAAATCATCATTACGATTGCATTGCCCCAATGTGGTTTGAGGCTACCAAGGAAGCGATTGTTGATATCGAATTTGTCCCTCGAGATCCTGGCTTTCTTGAGTTCATTGATGACCTTCAAGTATCGGAGGTATGTGTCACGCAGTTCCTCTCCTTCATAGGCCTGGAAGTGTTCATACTGCGAGAGACATGTTGATTCCTTCCTTGAGCACTCTCAATTGTGCCTGCCATGATTTCCACGAGCTCATCCCATATTTCCTTAGCAGTTGTGCAGCACTCAATGTGAGCGTAGACCTCATTTCCCATAGCCTGGAAGAGGTATCCTTTGGCAGTCTCATCGGCCTGTACGCGAGCCTCTTCATCCTCATTGATGGGACCTCTTGGAGTGCGGCGTTCATCCATGGGAGGGTTTGCGTTTGGCTGTGCAGGGATGATTGTCCAGAACTGTGCTGGGCCGTTGAAGATCGAGTCCAGAAGGTATTGAGAGAGTGGTGCGCCTTTGTTCCTGATGAACGTGAGGAATCGGTTTGTCCATATGCTGTAGTCGCCTTGTCGCAGCATCGGAGGCCTGGTGTCGGAGCCCACTGTTGAGATGTCATTCGTGGTAGACATGGTTGGTGCAGTCGAATCGTCCGTGGTTTTGATCTTGTAGAGATTAGAAAGTTAGTAACGAACGAGATGAGAAATACGAGTTTAACGTGTAGAGTTTTGAGAAGAAAACTGTTTAAAGAATTTCTTAGAACTAAGTGAGCGTGTGTGATGGTCGATAATGTATGAAGGGAAAATATATCTTGAAATTAGGAGAACTTCTAGAAATTTAAGAGCGAGATTTGAGGCGAGAAAAACATTTAATGTCAAAAGTGGTCTAGGGTGATAGGACTAAAGTGTAAGGCTCAAATCTTAAATAAGTTTGAGAAAGATTTAACCCGAGAAAATTTTAACCCTAGAAGAATTTAACACGTTAGAAAAATTCGCAAGTTGAAGAATTTCGCAAGTTATAAAGATTTCGCAAGTTGAGATTTTTTAAGCTTCGCAAGAAAACTTCGTAAATTATAAAAATTTCGCTAGTTGAGAATTTTAAAGTTTCGCAAGAGAATTTTCGCAAGTTATAAAAATTTCGCAAGTTGGGAATTTTAAAGCTTCGCAAGAGAATTTTTGCAAGTTATAAAACTTTCGCAAGTTGAGAATTTAAAGCTTCGCAAGAGAATTTTCGCAAGTTGTAAAACTTTCGCAAGTTGAGAATTTTAAAGCTTCGCAAGAGAATTTTTGCAAGTTATAAAACTTTCGCAAGTTGAGAATTTAAAGCTTCGCAAGAGAATTTTCGCAAGTTGTAAAACTTTCGCAAGTTGAGAATTTTAAATCTTCGCAAGAAAATTTCGCAAGTTAAAAAAGTTTCGCACGTTGAGAATTTTAAAGCTTCGCTAGAAAATTTCGCAAGTTAAAAAATTTCGCACGTTGAGAAAATTTTCGCGGCCAAAAAAGATTCTTGGAATAAGCTTTCTTGGATATGGAATTTCTCGGATTATGAAAAGTAAGCCTATTTCGCAGGTGAAAGTTTCTCGGATTTTGAAAGTAAACAGTAGCGAAAAAAAAATGTTGTATAAGTGAAAGTTTCGCGGCTTAAAATTCTCGGATCTTGAAAGTAGGCAGTTGCGAAAAATGTAGTATAGATCAAAGTTTCGCGGTTTAAAATTTCTCGGATTCTGAAAGTAGGCAGTTGCGAAAAAATGTAGTAGAAGTGAAAGTTTCGCGGTTTTGAAGATTCTCGGATTTGAATGTGGGCAGTTGCGAAAAAATGTAGTATAAGTAAAAGTTTCGCGGTTTAAAAATTCTCGGGATCGACTTTCGCGGACATGGAAAATTCGCGGACTTGAACGATCAAGCACAAAATTTCGCGGTCAAGAACACGTTAGTACTGTTCCATTGCTTTCACGCGTTTTCCCAGAAAATCGTCCTGTTCTTGCTCAAATCTCAACCAAAATAGCTCAAACTTGATCCTAAACTTCAGAAATTATTTACTAAACACATAATCGACCGATTTGTGAGCTAAAGACAACAAGAAATAGGTCAAATCGACCGAAAACAGAGAATGGCCGAGATGTCCTTTTCTGAAAAGTTTTTGCTTCAATCTTACTCAAAACTCGTTAAAACTGATCCAAAGGTTTTTTTAAAAACATCTTAGGCATAGAATCGATCTGGGGGAAGGTTTCAAACACAAAAACAAAGCATAAACACTCCAAAACGAGCTCAAAATGCCCGAAAGTGATTTTTTATTCAAAAACACCTTTGATCTTTCTTGGAATCGAACGAAACTGGACTCAAATCAATGCAGATCGATCCACGTTTGCTCTGATACCACTTGTTGGTCCTGAATGCACCAAACAAGGAATCAAAGAGGCTTTGATGGAATGAAAAGGGAGATTTCTCACCTTGTAGTGTGTGTAGTGTGTGAAAACTAGGGTTAGCCTTTTGATCTTTGATTAGCTTTCAAATTGTGTTGGTAACACCTTATATACCACATTAACCCTAGGTATATTAAGGCCCAAACACCAAAAATTAAATAATTACATACTAGTCCAAAGCCCAAGTTAAAGGATAATTACAATATTAATCCCAAGACTTAAACTATTGACACAATCACTAAAATATCCTAACAGAAACATATTTGAATTCATTGATTGTCAATATATTCCAAATTTGTTGAATTTGAAGAGTCTCTCTTTTAATTAATGACATAATAATTTATCGATATAATAATATCTCTCTAAATTAATAAAATTCCATGGTCCCAATGTTATTAATTTATAGAGGCTTTACTGTATATATAATATATTAATAAATATAAAATATATAGAACTAAAATACAAAATATAGAAAATAAAACTAAATTTATTAGATAATACAATTAATGTCATTAATTACAGTAAAACCTCTATAAATTAATACTCTATAAATTAATAAACTCTCAAGAATAATAAAATCTTCCGATCCCGACTTGGGCCTTCGTAAAAAAATCACCAAATTCGATAAGATAATAACATAAAAATTTTTCGGAAAATCCCTTTATAAATATTAGGTCCCATTAAAACTCTATATTAATAAATCATAAAAATTACAATTATAAATTATGGTAATTTGCTAAAATGTTAGATTTTTCGGAGTTCATCCCTAACTTATTAAATTGCAGTCAATAGTTTCGATGTCGAGTTCTCTAGCTGCAACAAAAAGTTGCGAAGGGTTGTTGTCGCCAATTTGTGTCGCTTAATACCCTGATCGTACTACTCCAAAAAGTTGCTAAAACTGTTTAAAGAATTTCTTAGAACTAAGTGAGCGTGTGTGATGGTCGATAATGTATGAAGGGAAAATATATCTTGAAATTCGGAGAAGTTCTAGAAATTTAAGAGCGAGATTTGAGGCGAGAAAAATATTTAATGTCAAAAGTGATCTAGGGTGATAGGACTAAAGTGTAAGGCTCAAATCTTAAATAAGTTTGAGAAAGATTTAACCCGAGAAAATTTTAACCCTAGAAGAATTTAACACGTTAGAAAAATTCGCAAGTTGAAGAATTTCGCAAGTTATAAAGATTTCGCAAGTTGAGATTTTTTAAGCTTCGCAAGAAAACTTCGTAAATTATAAAAATTTCGCTAGTTGAGAATTTTAAAGTTTCGCAAGAGAATTTTCGCAAGTTATAAAAATTTCGCAAGTTGAGAATTTTAAAGCTTCGCAAGAGATTTGCAAGTTATAAAACTTTCGCAAGTTGAGAATTTAAAGCTTCGCAAGAGAATTTTCGCAAGTTGTAAAACTTTCGCAAGTTGAGAATTTTAAAGCTTCGCAAGAGAATTTTTGCAAGTTATAAAACTTTCGCAAGTTGAGAATTTAAAGCTTCGCAAGAGAATTTTCGCAAGTTGTAAAACTTTCGCAAGTTGAGAATTTTAAATCTTCGCAAGAAAATTTCGCAAGTTAAAAAAGTTTCGCACGTTGAGAATTTTAAAGCTTCGCAAGAAAATTTCGCAAGTTAAAAAAATTCGCACGTTGAGAAAATTTTCGCGGCCAAAAAAGATTCTTGGAATAAGCTTTCTTGGATATGGAATTTCTCGGATTATGAAAAGTAAGCCTATTTCGCAGGTGAAAGTTTCTCGGATTTTGAAAGTAAACAGTAGCGAAAAAAAAATGCTATATAAGTGAAAGTTTCGCGGCTTAAAATTCTCGGATCTTGAAAGTAGGCAGTTGCGAAAAATGTAGTATAGATCAAAGTTTCGCGGTTTAAAATTTCTCGGATTCTTAAAGTAGGCAGTTGCGAAAAAATGTAGTAGAAGTGAAAGTTTCGCGGTTTTGAAGATTCTCGGATTTGAATGTGGGCAGTTGCGAAAAAATGTAGTATAAGTAAAAGTTTCGCGGTTTAAAAATTCTCGGGATCGACTTTCGCGGACATGGAAAATTCGCGGACTTGAACGATCAAGCACAAAATTTCGCGGTCAAGAACACGTTAGTACTGTTCCATTGCTTTCACGCGTTTTCCCAGAAAATCGTCCCGTTCTTGCTCAAATCTCAACCAAAATAGCTCAAACTTGATCCTAAACTTCAGAAATTATTTCCTAAACACATAATCGACCGATTTGTGAGCTAAAGACAACAAGAAATAGGTCAAATCGACCGAAAATAGAGAATGGCCGAGATGTCCTTTTCTGAAAAGTTTTTGCTTCAATCTTACTCAAAACTCGTTAAAACTGATCCAAAGGTTTTTTTAAAAACATCTTAGGCATAGAATCGATCTGGGGGAAAGTTTCAAGCACAAAAACAAAGCATAAACACCCCAAAACGAGCTCAAAATGCCCGAAAGTGATTTTTTATTCAAAAACACCTTTGATCTTTCTTGGAATCGAACGAAACTAGACTCAAATCAATGCAGATCGATCCACGTTTGCTCTGATACCACTTGTTGGTCCCGAATGCACCAAACAAGGAATCAAAGAGGCTTTGATGGAATGAAAAGGGAGATTTCTCACCTTGTAGTGTGTGTAGTGTGTGAAAACTAGGGTTAGCATTTTGATTTTTGATTAGCTTTCAAATTGTGTTGGTAACACCTTATATACCACATTAACCCTAGGTATATTAAGGCCCAAAGACCAAAAATTAAATAATTACATACTAGTCCAAAGCCCAAGTTAAAGGATAATTACAATATTAATTCCAAGACTTAAACTATTGACACAATCACTAAAATATCCTAACAGAAACATATTTGACTTCATTGATTGTCAATATATTCCAAATTTGTTGAATTTGAAGAGTCTCTCTTTTAATTAATGACATAATAATTTATCGATATAATAATATCTCTCTAAATTAATAAAATTCCATGGTCCCAATGTTATTAATTTATAGAGGCTTTACTGTATATATAATATATTAATAAATATAAAATATATAGAACTAAAATACAAAATATAGAAAATAAAACTAAATTTATTAGATAATACAATTAATGTCATTAATTACTGTAAAACCTCTATAAATTAATACTCTATAAATTAATAAACTCTCAAGAATAATAAAATCTTCCGATCCCGACTTGGGCCTTCGTAAAAAAATCACCAAATTCGATAAGATAATAACATAATAATTTTTTGGAAAATCCATTTATAAATATTAGGTCCCATTAAAACTCTATATTAATAAATCATAAAAATTACAATTATAAATTATGGTAATTTGCTAAAATGTTAGATTTTTCGGAGTTCATCCCTAACTTATTAAATTGCAGTCAATAGTTTCGATGTCGAGTTCTCTAGCTGCAACAAAAAGTTGCGAAGGGTTGTTGTCGCCAATTTGTGTCGCTTAATACCCTGATCGGTACTCCAAAAAGTTGCTAAAACTGTTTAAAGAATTTCTTAGAACTAAGTGAGCGTGTGTGATGGTCGATAATGTATGAAGGGAAAATATATCTTGAAATTCGGAGAAGTTCTAGAAATTTAGGAGCGAGATTTGAGGCGAGAAAAATATTTAATGTCAAAAGTGATCTAGGGTGATAGGACTAAAGTGTAAGGCTCAAATCTTAAATAAGTTTGAGAAAGATTTAACCCGAGAAAATTTTAACCCTAGAAGAATTTAACACGTTAGAAAAATTCGCAAGTTGAAGAATTTCGCAAGTTATAAAGATTTCGCAAGTTGAGATTTTTTAAGCTTCGCAAGAAAACTTCGTAAATTATAAAATTTCGCTAGTTGAGAATTTTAAAGTTTCGCAAGAGAATTTTCGCAAGTTATAAAAATTTCGCAAGTTGAGAATTTTAAAGCTTCGCAAGAGATTTGCAAGTTATAAAACTTTCGCAAGTTGAGAATTTAAAGCTTCGCAAGAGAATTTTCGCAAGTTGTAAAATTTTCGCAAGTTGAGAATTTTAAAGCTTCGCAAGAGAATTTTTGCAAGTTATAAAACTTTCGCAAGTTGAGAATTTAAAGCTTCGCAAGAGAATTTTCGCAAGTTGTAAAACTTTCGCAAGTTGAGAATTTTAAATCTTCGCAAGAAAATTTCGCAAGTTAAAAAAGTTTCGCACGTTGAGAATTTTAAAGCTTCGCAAGAAAATTTCGCAAGTTAAAAAAATTCGCACGTTGAGAAAATTTTCGCGGCCAAAAAAGATTCTTGGAATAAGCTTTCTTGGATATGGAATTTCTCGGATTATGAAAAGTAAGCCTATTTCGCAGGTGAAAGTTTCTCGGATTTTGAAAGTAAACAGTAGCGAAAAAAAAATGCTATATAAGTGAAAGTTTCGCGGCTTAAAATTCTCGGATCTTGAAAGTAGGCAGTTGCGAAAAATGTAGTATAGATCAAAGTTCCGCGGTTTAAAATTTCTCGGATTCTTAAAGTAGGCAGTTGCGAAAAAATGTAGTAGAAGTGAAAGTTTCGCGGTTTTGAAGATTCTCGGATTTGAATGTGGGCAGTTGCGAAAAAATGTAGTATAAGTAAAAGTTTCGCGGTTTAAAAATTCTCGGGATCGACTTTCGCGGACATGGAAAATTCGCGGACTTGAACGATCAAGCACAAAATTTCGCGGTCAAGAACACGTTAGTACTGTTCCATTGCTTTCACGCGTTTTCCCAGAAAATCGTCCCGTTCTTGCTCAAATCTCAACCAAAATAGCTCAAACTTGATCCTAAACTTCAGAAATTATTTCCTAAACACATAATCGACCGATTTGTGAGCTAAAGACAACAAGAAATAGGTCAAATCGACCGAAAATAGAGAATGGCCGAGATGTCCTTTTCTGAAAAGTTTTTGCTTCAATCTTACTCAAAACTCGTTAAAACTGATCCAAAGGTTTTTTTAAAAACATCTTAGGCATAGAATCGATCTGGGAGAAAGTTTCAAGCACAAAAACAAAGCATAAACACCCCAAAACGAGCTCAAAATGCCCGAAAGTGATTTTTTATTCAAAAACACCTTTGATCTTTCTTGGAATCGAACGAAACTGGACTCAAATCAATGCAGATCGATCCACGTTTGCTCTGATACCACTTGTTGGTCCCGAATGCACCAAACAAGGAATCAAAGAGGCTTTGATGGAATGAAAAGGGAGATTTCTCACCTTGTAGTGTGTGTAGTGTGTGAAAACTAGGGTTAGCCTTTTGATCTTTGATTAGCTTTCAAATTGTGTTGGTAACACCTTATATACCACATTAACCCTAGGTATATTAAGGCCCAAACACCAAAAATTAAATAATTACATACTAGTCCAAAGCCCAAGTTAAAGGATAATTACAATATTAATCCCAAGACTTAAACTATTGACACAATCACTAAAATATCCTAACAGAAACATATTTGAATTCATTGATTGTCAATATATTCCAAATTTGTTGAATTTGAAGAGTCTCTCTTTTAATTAATGACATATTAATTTATCGATATAATAATATCTCTCTAAATTAATAAAATTCCATGGTCCCAATGTTATTAATTTATAGAGGCTTTACTGTATATATAATATATTAATAAATATAAAATATATAGAACTAAAATACAAAATATAGAAAATAAAACTAAATTTATTAGATAATACAATTAATGTCATTAATTACAGTAAAACCTCTATAAATTAATACTCTATAAATTAATAAACTCTCAAGAATAATAAAATCTTCCGATCCCGACTTGGGCCTTCGTAAAAAAATCACCAAATTCGATAAGATAATAACATAATAATTTTTCGGAAAATCCCTTTATAAATATTAGGTCCCATTAAAACTCTATATTAATAAATCATAAAAATTACAATTATAAATTATGGTAATTTGCTAAAATGTTAGATTTTTCGGAGTTCATCCCTAACTTATTAAATTGCAGTCAATAGTTTCGATGTCGAGTTCTCTAGCTGCAACAAAAAGTTGCGAAGGGTTGTTGTCGCCAATTTGTGTCGCTTAATACCCTGATCGTTACTCCAAAAAGTTGCTAAAACTGTTTAAAGAATTTCTTAGAACTAAGTGAGCGTGTGTGATGGTCGATAATGTATGAAGGGAAAATATATCTTGAAATTCGGAGAAGTTCTAGAAATTTAAGAGCGAGATTTGAGGCGAGAAAAATATTTAATGTCAAAAGTGATCTAGGGTGATAGGACTAAAGTGTAAGGCTCAAATCTTAAATAAGTTTGAGAAAGATTTAACCCGAGAAAATTTTAACCCTAGAAGAATTTAACACGTTAGAAAAATTCGCAAGTTGAAGAATTTCGCAAGTTATAAAGATTTCGCAAGTTGAGATTTTTTAAGCTTCGCAAGAAAACTTCGTAAATTATAAAAATTTCGCTAGTTGAGAATTTTAAAGTTTCGCAAGAGAATTTTCGCAAGTTATAAAAATTTCGCAAGTTGAGAATTTTAAAGCTTCGCAAGAGATTTGCAAGTTATAAAACTTTCGCAAGTTGAGAATTTAAAGCTTCGCAAGAGAATTTTCGCAAGTTGTAAAACTTTCGCAAGTTGGAATTTTAAATCTTCGCAAGAAAATTTCGCAAGTTAAAAAAGTTTCGCACGTTGAGAATTTTAAAGCTTCGCAAGAAAATTTCGCAAGTTAAAAAAATTCGCACGTTGAGAAAATTTTCGCGGCCAAAAAAGATTCTTGGAATAAGCTTTCTTGGATATGGAATTTCTCGGATTATGAAAAGTAAGCCTATTTCGCAGGTGAAAGTTTCTCGGATTTTGAAAGTAAACAGTAGCGAAAAAAAAATGCTATATAAGTGAAAGTTTCGCGGCTTAAAATTCTCGGATCGTGAAAGTATGCAGTTGCGAAAAATGTAGTATAGATCAAAGTTTCGCGGTTTAAAATTTCTCGGATTCTTAAAGTAGGCAGTTGCGAAAAAATGTAGTAGAAGTGAAAGTTTCGCGGTTTTGAAGATTCTCGGATTTGAATGTGGGCAGTTGCGAAAAAATGTAGTATAAGTAAAAGTTTCGCGGTTTAAAAATTCTCGGGATCGACTTTCGCGGACATGGAAAATTCGCGGACTTGAACGATCAAGCACAAAATTTCGCGGTCAAGAACACGTTAGTACTGTTCCATTGCTTTCACGCGTTTTCCCAGAAAATCGTCCCGTTCTTGCTCAAATCTCAACCAAAATAGCTCAAACTTGATCCTAAACTTCAGAAATTATTTCCTAAACACATAATCGACCGATTTGTGAGCTAAAGACAACAAGAAATAGGTCAAATCGACCGAAAACAGAGAATGGCCGTGATGAAATTCTTATATGAATGAATTGTAACTTGTTTCTATTGCATTCTGTTTAGGTACAAGATTGGCCTATTATATAGGCTATGAACGGATATGAACTAGTTACAGAATTAGCATTATAGCCGTTATCCCTAATTTCAGCTAAGTCCATATCTTCTTCTTGATCTTGGCTCATTTCCTTCTGTAATTGATGCTCACTTGATCTTGTTGCCATATATAGGTTCGATCCTGATTTGGTAGGCATTGATTTCTGCCTTATCTTGTCAATGGCTGAGATTTGGTCCCGATCAATGATGAACTTCCCTAATCTGAGATCAACTGAATTAGCACTTTGATTTCTTTCCTCTTTAACGTCTTCAACACTCCCCCTCAAGTTGGACTCGAATAAATTGATGAGGCCCAACTTGCTAGAAATATTCTCGAAGCTAGGGTAATCAAGTGCTTTAGTAAATATGTCTGCCAATTGCCTTTCGCTCCTGACAAATGGAGTTTCTATTGTCCCTTCCTGAACCTTCTGTCTGATGAAGTGACAATCAACTTCGATGTGTTTTGTCCGCTCGTGGAAGACTGGATTCATGGCAATGTGTCGTGCAGCCTGGTTATCGCAGAATAGTTGCATCGGTCTTTTATGGTTGATATGCAAGTCTGTTAATATTTGTTTGATCCAAACTAGCTCGCACGATGCTGATGCCATGGCTCGATACTCTGCTTCAGCACTTGATTTGGCTACTATACCCTGTTTTTTGCTTCTCCAGGTAACGAGGTTCCCTCCTACGAACATGCAGTAGCCGGTTGTCGATCTGCGATCAAAGCTGCCTGCCCAGTCTGCATCAGCATATCCCGATATTTCTAGTGAAAAATTCTTCTTCATCCAGATCCCTCGGCCTGGTGTTCTCTTCAAGTATCTTAGGATTCGATCGATTGCTTCCAAATGTGTTGACCTAGGAGCCTGCATGAATTGACTGACAACACTAACAGCATATGATATGTCAGGCCTAGTGACAGTGAGGTATATAAGTTTCCCAACCAGACGCTGGAATCCTTCTATATCTTTTTCTGGTTGCCCGTCTTCGTGATTAAGTTTTTTGTTAATATCCATAGGTGTCATTGATGGTTTTGATGCAAGTTTTCCAGTTTCTTTGAGAAGATCTAGTGTATATTTTCTTTGAGAAAGGAATAGCCCCTTTTTGGAATGCGCTATTTCGATCCCTAAAAAATATTTGAGTGGTCCTAAATCTTTAATATCAAATTGTTGTTTAAGATAATTTTTCACCCTTTTAATTTCTTCATAATTATTTCCTGTAATTATAATGTCGTCTACATATACTAGAATTATGGTTATGTTTTGATTTTGTCTTTTAATAAATAAGGATGAATCTGCCGTACTTTTGCAGAAATTGTATTTAGTTAGTGCATGACTTAATTTTGCGTACCAAGCCCTCGGTGACTGTTTAAGTCCGTAAATGGACTTGTTTAACTTGCATACTAGTTTTGGATTAGTTTCGAGTTCGTGACCTGGTGGTAATTTCATGTATATTTCTTCCTCTAGGTCACCTTGTAGGAATGCATTTTTTACATCCATATGAGTTAGTTTCCAATTAGAGTTTACTGCTATAGAAAGAAGGATTCTGACCGTGTTCATCTTTGCTACTGGTGCAAATGTTTCTTTGTAATCGATTCCATAGGTTTGCGTAAAACCTTTAGCCACCAGTCTAGCTTTATATCGTTCCACAGATCCATCGCTATTATATTTAATTTTATATACCCATTTGCACCCAACTGGTTTTTTATCTTTTGGTAGTTGAACGATGTCCCACGTATGATTTTTCTCTAAAGCCTCTAATTCTTCTGTCATAGCCTTTTGCCAAGTGGGTTGAGTTTTGGCTTCTTGAAAATTGAACGGTTCTCGTTCTTCTGATATTTTACTAAGGTAAGTTAAGTATTGTGGTGAGATTTTGTTATAAGATATATAGTTTTGTATCGGATATGATACTTGATTTGTTATAAAATCCCTTAGATGTGAAGGTGGTCTAGTTTGTCTTGTGGATCTTCGAATTATTTGTGGTTCATCCATATCTCCCCCTAAAGGGGGTTCTGGTGTTTTAGTTTCGTCTTCATTTGATTGTGGGGTTAGTTCGTTGATTGCATGCAAGTTATTTTCTTGACTCAATGGTGTTACTTCGGGTAGTGGTATATTATCTAGTATTTGGCGTTCACAACTTGGATTCTTGGAGAAATATGGTTCATTTTCCATAAAAACAACATCTCGAGATATATATAATTTTTTATGTATAGGGTCGTAGCATTTATAACCCTTTTTTGTGGAAGAATATCCCAAGAATATAGCTTTTATTGAGTTCTGGTCTAATTTATCCTTTCTCGGAATGTGTACAAAGCATTTGCATCCGAATATGCGAAGATGGTTTGAGTTTATTTCTTTATTTTGAAGGACGGATATAGGGCTTTTATTATTTAGTAATGGGGTTGGTAGCCGATTAATCAAATAAGTGGCGGTGAGTATTGCATCTGACCAAAAAATTTTTGGTACGTTGTTTTGAAATAAAAGTGCTCTTGTTATTTCAAGCAAGTGTCGATTTTTTCTTTCAGATACACCATTTTGTTCTGGTGTATTGATACATGTGGTTTGATGTAGAATTCTTTTTTTTGAAAAAAACTCAGAGAAATTTCGATTAATGTATTCAGTGCCATTATCAGATCGAAAGATTTTAATTTTGGCGTTGTATTGATTTTCAACTAGATTAAGGAATTCTTGAAAGCAATTAAAAACTTCAGATTTTTGTTTAAGTAAGTATAACCATGTTGTTTTGCTAAAATCATCAATAAATGTAACAAAATATTTAAAATAATTATAAGATTCGACAGGAGCAGGACCCCAAACGTCAGAATGAATTAAATCAAAAATTCCTTCAGTTTTATTAAAAGAAGTGGGAAAAGGCAACCTGGTTTGCTTAGCAAGTTTACAAGTTTCACAATTATTCGAATCAAAAAATTTAAACGGAAAAATTTTATTTAGAACTCTATCAGAAGGATGTCCGAATCTTTTGTGCAGAAGTTGGCTATCATCGTTAGAGATTTGGAGCGCTTTATTAGATTTCTTGACTATGTATAGTCCATTTTCTTGGCGTCCTTCACCAATCGTCTTCAGAGATATTGGGTCCTGAAATATTACTTTATCTTGTGAGAAGGTAATATTACAATTTAGGTCTTTGATTAATTTTTCAACAGACAAGAGATTTGTAGTTAAATTTGGAATATATAAAACGTTGGTTAACTTTTTTGAGAATAGCTCGGAAATCCCTATTCCGTTGATTGGGATTTTATTTCCGTTTGCCACTGTGACTTTCTTTTGAGGATAACAAGGTTTTAGATTAAAAATATTATTTTTGTTGTTGGTCATATGATCAGTTGCTCCCGAGTCAACTACCCATTCATCATTGTAAGCTGTATTGAAAATTGCATAATTTTTAATTTGGATCGACGTACCTGAGCTGTGTTTACCTGATCGGGTCAGAAAGTCTGAAAATTGGCCCATCAATTTATTAAATTGGTCTGGATCAGGTCCAAGACGACTGTTGGGCCGTGGTACTACTTCAGGGCCGCTAATGCGTTCAGCTTCTTGACCGGTCCAATTGGCATTTTTATTACTAGGCCCACTTTCAGCCCATTTCAAACCCTCCATAGTTTCTTCTCTCTCCACAGCCGCAAAGCCCCTTTTTGTGCCTTCCCTTATCTCATGGCCTCTTCCTCGCCCTTTCCCACCGTTGCCTCTTCCTCTGCCATTGCCCGGTCGGTTGGGTCGAAGGTGAGGGTAGAGGAACCAACACTCACTCCGTTCATGTCCCTCCTTCTTGCAATTGTCGCACTTTGCTGCTTTTTTCGCCTCGCTTTGAAAATTAGGGTTCGGATTATTTGAGATTAAGGCATGATACTCTGTCGCCGGGCGGTTGATGGGGTTCATGGCATTTCGCCGTGACTCCTCCTGTCCCAAGGTGGCTACGATGGTGTCTAACGATGGGAGCATTGAGGCGAGTAGAACCTGGCTTCGTGCTTGTTCGAAACTGGGGTCGAGATTGGCTAGGAATTGAAAGGTACGCTCTTGTTCCTTGAGTTCGGTTAGCTTAGCAGCGTCTGTGGTCATCGGTATGTATACGTCGAGTTCATCCCATTTTGCTTTCATAGCAGCGTAGTACTCAGTGAGAGAGCGATTTCCTTGTCTCATCTGGGTAATTTCCTGTTTCAATTGGAAAATGTAGGCTAGATTATTTTGCTTACCAAATGTTCGTTGAATTGCCTCCCACATTTCTTTAGCTGTGTTTTCATAAACGAATAACTCGCTTATTGCAGGCTCCATTGAATTTAAGAGGTAGGAGATAACAAGGGCATCGTCGACTTCCCACTCATCGGAATCGGATGCTGCCTTCGGATCCTTGTCTGTGACTTTGTCGCTATTGGCCGCTGGCGTTGGCCTCGGCGTGTTGCCTGTGACATGCCCGAATTTGCCCTTCGCCTTCAAAGAAAAGGTCACTGCTCGGGTCCAAGGGTGATAGTTTTTGCCATTCAACAATGACGTTGTGAGTCGATAGGTTTGGTCTGGGTTTCTGTGTTTCTCGGCCATAATAGGCTTTAGATATTCTGAGCGTGATTATATCAACTGCTCTGATACCATGATGAAATTCTTATATGAATGAATTGTAACTTGTTTCTATTGCATTCTGTTTAGGTACAAGATTGGCCTATTATATAGGCTATGAACGGATATGAACTAGTTACAGAATTAGCATTATAGCCGTTATCCCTAATTTCAGCTAAGTCCATATCTTCTTCTTGATCTTGGCTCATTTCCTTCTGTAATTGATGCTCACTTGATCTTGTTGCCATATATAGGTTCGATCCTGATTTGGTAGGCATTGATTTCTGCCTTATCTTGTCAATGGCTGAGATTTGGTCCCGATCAATGATGAACTTCCCTAATCTGAGATCAACTGAATTAGCACTTTGATTTCTTTCCTCTTTAACGTCTTCAACAGGCCGAGATGTCCTTTTCTGAGAAGTTTTTGCTTCAATCTTACTCAAAACTCGTTAAAACTGATCCAAAGGTTTTTTTAAAAACATCTTAGGCATAGAATCGATCTGGGGGAAGGTTTCAAACACAAAAACAAAGCATAAACACCCCAAAACGAGCTCAAAATGCCCGAAAGTGATTTTTTATTCAAAAACACCTTTGATCTTTCTTGGAATCGAACGAAACTGGACTCAAATCAATGCAGATCGATCCACGTTTGCTCTGATACCACTTGTTGGTCCCGAATGCACCAAACAAGGAATCAAAGAGGCTTTGATGGAATGAAAAGGGAGATTTCTCACCTTGTAGTGTGTGTAGTGTGTGAAAACTAGGGTTAGCCTTTTGATCTTTGATTAGCTTTCAAATTGTGTTGGTAACACCTTATATACCACATTAACCCTAGGTATATTAAGGCCCAAAGACCAAAAATTAAATAATTACATACTAGTCCAAAGCCCAAGTTAAAGGATAATTACAATATTAATCCCAAGACTTAAACTATTGACACAATCACTAAAATATCCTAACAGAAACATATTTGAATTCATTGATTGTCAATATATTCCAAATTTGTTGAATTTGAAGAGTCTCTCTTTTAATTAATGACATATTAATTTATCGATATAATAATATCTCTCTAAATTAATAAAATTCCATGGTCCCAATGTTATTAATTTATAGAGGCTTTACTGTATATATAATATATTAATAAATATAAAATATATAGAACTAAAATACAAAATATAGAAAATAAAACTAAATTTATTAGATAATACAATTAATGTCATTAATTACAGTAAAACCTCTATAAATTAATACTCTATAAATTAATAAACTCTCAAGAATAATAAAATCTTCGGATCCCGACTTGGGCCTTCGTAAAAAAATCACCAAATTCGATAAGATAATAACATAATAATTTTTCGGAAAATCCCTTTATAAATATTAGGTCCCATTAAAACTCTATATTAATAAATCATAAAAATTAAAATTATAAATTATGGTAATTTGCTAAAATGTTAGGTTTTTCGGAGTTCTTCCCTAACTTATTAAATTGCAGTCAATAGTTTCGATGTCGAGTTCTCTAGCTGCAACAAAACGTTGCGAAGGGTTGTTGTCGCCAATTTGTGTCGCTTAATACCCTGATCGGTACTCCAAAAAGTTGCTAAAACTGTTTAAAGAATTTCTTAGAACTAAGTGAGCGTGTGTGATGGTCGATAATGTATGAAGGGAAAATATATCTTGAAATTCGGAGAAGTTCTAGAAATTTAAGAGCGAGATTTGAGGCGAGAAAGATATTTAATGTCAAAAGTGGTCTAGGGTGATAGGACTAAAGTGTAAGGCTCAAATCTTAAATAAGTTTGAGAAAGATTTAACCCGAGAAAATTTTAACCCTAGAAGAATTTAACACGTTAGAAAAATTCGCAAGTTGAAGAATTTCGCAAGTTATAAAGATTTCGCAAGTTGAGATTTTTTAAGCTTCGCAAGAAAACTTCGTAAATTATAAAAATTTCGCTAGTTGAGAATTTTAAAGTTTCGCAAGAGAATTTTCGCAAGTTATAAAAATTTCGCAAGTTGAGAATTTTAAAACTTCGCAAGAGAATTTTTGCAAGTTATAAAACTTTCGCAAGTTGAGAATTTAAAGCTTCGCAAGAGAATTTTCGCAAGTTGTAAAACTTTCGCAAGTTGAGAATTTTAAATCTTCGCAAGAAAATTTCGCAAGTTAAAAAAGTTTCGCACGTTGAGAATTTTAAAGCTTCGCAAGAAAATTTCGCAAGTTAAAAAATTTCGCACGTCGAGAAAATTTTCGCGGCCAAAAAAGATTCTTGGAATAAGCTTTCTTGGATATGGAATTTCTCGGATTATGAAAAGTAAGCCTATTTCGCAGGTGAAAGTTTCTTGGATTTTGAAAGTAAACAGTTGCGAAAATAAATGCTGTATAAGTGAAAGTTTCGCGGCTTAAAATTCTCGGATCTTGAAAGTAGGCAGTTGCGAAAATGTAGTATAGATCAAAGTTTCGCGGTTTAAAATTTCTCGGATTCTTAAGTAGGCAGTTGCGAAAAAATGTAGTAGAAGTGAAAGTTTCGCGGTTTTGAAGATTCTCGGATTTGAATGTGGGCAGTTGCGAAAAATGTAGTATAAGTAAAAGTTTCGCGGTTTAAAAATTTCGGGATCGACTTTCGCGGACATGGAAAATTCGCGGACTTGAACGATCAAGCACAAAATTTCGCGGTCAAGAACACGTTAGTACTGTTCCATTGCTTTCACGCGTTTTCCCAGAAAATCGTCCCGTTCTTGCTCCAATCTCAACCAAAATAGCTCAAACTTGATCCTAAACTTCAGAAATTATTTCCTAAACACATAATCGACCGATTTGTGAGCTAAAGACAACAAGAAATAGGTCAAATCGACCGAAAATAGAGAATGGCCGAGATGTCCTTTTCTGAAAAGTTTTTGCTTCAATCTTACTCAAAACTCGTTAAAACTGATCCAAAGGTTTTTTTAAAAACATCTTAGGCATAGAATCGATCTGGGGGAAGTTTCAAGCACAAAAACAAAGCATAAACACCCCAAAACGAGCTCAAAATGCCCGAAAGTGATTTTTTATTCAAAAACACCTTTGATCTTTATTGGAATCGAACGAAACTGGACTCAAATCAATGCAGATCGATCCACGTTTGCTCTGATACCACTTGTTGGTCCCGAATGCACCAAACAAGGAATCAAAGAGGCTTTGATGGAATAAAAAGGGAGATTTCTCACCTTGTAGTGTGTGTAGTGTGTGTGAAAACTAGGGTTAGCCATTTGATCTTTGATTAGCTTTCAAATGGTGTTGGTAACACCTTATATACAACATTAACCCTAGGTATATTAAGGCCCAAACACCAAAAATTAAATAATTACATACTAGTCCAAAGCCCAAGTTAAAGGATAATTACAATATTAATCCCAAGACTTAAACTATTGACACTAAAATATCCTAACAGAAACATATTTGAATTCCTTGATTGTCAATATATTCCAAATTTGTTGAATTTGAAGAGTCTCTCTTTTAATTAATGAAATATTAATTTATCGATATAATAATATCTCTCTAAATTAATAAAATTCCATGGTCCCAATGTTATTAATTTATAGTGGTTTTACTCTATGTATAATATATTAAATAAATATATAATATATAGACATAAAATACTAAATATTGAAAATAAAACTAAATTTATTAGATAATACAATTAATGTCATTAATTACAGTAAAACCTCTATAAATTAATAATATTAAATTAATAAACTCTCTAAAATAATAAAATCTTCCGATCCCAACTTGGGCCTTTGTAAAAAAATCACCAAATTCGATAAGATAATAACATAATAATTTTTCGGAAGTTCCCTTTACAAATATAAATTATGGTAATTTGCTAAAATAAGAATCTATTTGTAAGATTTTTCGGAGTTCATCCCTAACTTATTAAATTGCAGTCAATAGTTTCGATGTCGAGTTCTCTAGGTGCAACAAAAAGTTGCGAAGGGTTGTTGTCGCCAATTTGTGTCGCTTAATATCTCTGATCGGTACTCCAATGATATCTTGGGAGCATTTGATATTGTACCTTAACTAATTTTCAAACGATATTTTTCATTAATTCACACTTCTAAATCGTTTTGAGTAAATGAATATAATTAATGAAACATATTTGAATTCATTGATTGCCAATATATTCCAAATTTGTTGAATTTGAAGAGTCTCTCTTTCAATTAATGAAATATTAATTTATCGATATAATAATATCTCTCTAAATTAATAAAATTCCATGGTCCCAATGTTATTAATTTATAGTGGTTTTACTCTATGTATAATATATTAAATAAATATATAATATATAGAAATAAAATACTAAATATTGAAAATAAAACTAAATTTATTAGATAATACAATTAATGTCATTAATTACAGTAAAACCTTTATAAATTAATAATCTATAAATTAATACACTCTCTAAAATAATAAAATCTTCCGATCCCGACTTGGCCTTTGTAAAAAAATCACCAAATTCGATAAGATAATAACATAATAATTTTTCGGAAGTTCCATTTACAAATATTAGGTCCTATTAAAACTCTAATTAATAATTCATAAAAATTACAAATATAAATTATGGTAATTTGCTAAAATAAGAATCTATTTGTTAGATTTTTCGGAGTTCATCCCTAACTTATTAAATTGCAGTCAATAGTTTCGATGTCGAGTTCTCTAGGTGCAACAAAAAGTTGCGAAGGGTTGTTGTCGCCAATTTGTGTCGCTTAATATCCCTGATCGGTACTCCAATGATATCCTGAGAGCATTTGATATTGTACCTTAACTAATTTTCAAACGATATTTTTCATTAATTCACACTTCTAAATCGTTTTGAGTAAATGAATATAATTAATGAAACATATTTGAATTCATTGATTGTCAATACATTCCAAATTTGTCGAATTTGAAGAGTCTTTCTTTAATTAATGAATATTAATTTATCGATATATTAATATCTTTCTAAATTAATAAAATTCCATGGTCCCAATGTTATTAATTTATAGAGGCTTTACTGTATGTATAATATATTGAACAAATATATAATATATAGAAATAAAATACTAAATATTGAAAATAAAACTAAATTTATTAGATAATACAATTAATGTCATTAATTACAGTGAAACCTCTATAAATTAATAATCTATAAATTAATAAATTCTCTAAAATAATAAAATCTTTCGGTCCCGACTTGGGCCTTTGTACAAAAATCACCAAATTCCATAAGATAATAACATAATAATTTTTCGGAAAATCCCTTTATAAATATTAGGTCCCATTAAAACTCTATATTAATAATTCATTAAAATTACAATTATAAATTATGGTAATTTGCTAAATAAGAATCTATTTGTTAGATTTTTCGGAGTTCATCCCTAACTTATTAAATTGCAGTCAATAGTTTCGATGTCGAGTTCTCTAGCTGCAACAAAAAGTTACGAAGGGTTGTTGTCGCTAATTTGTGTTGCTTAATACCCTAATCGGTACTCCAATGATATCCTGATAGCATTGATATTGTACCTTAACTAATTTTCAAACGATATTTTTCATTAATTCACACTTCGAAATCGTTTTGAGTACATGAATTTAATGAAACATATTTGAATTCATTTATTGTCAATGCATTCTAAATTTGTTGGAAGAGTCTCTCTTTTAATTAATGAAATATTAATTTATCGATATATTAATATCTCTCTAAATTAATAAAATTACATGGTCCCAATGTTATTAATTTATAGCGGCTTTACTGTGTATATAATATTTAAATAAATATATAATATATAGAAAATAAAATACTAAATATAGAAAATAAAACTAAATTAATTAGATAATACAATTAGTGTCATTAATTACAGTAAAACCTCTATAAATTAATAATCTATAAATTAATAAACTCTCCAAAATAATAAATCTTCGGTCCCGACTTGGGCCTTTGTAAAAAAATCACCAATTCGATAAGATAATAATATAATAATTTTTCGGAAAATCCCTTTATAAATATTATGTCCCATTAAAACTCTATATTAATAATTCATAAAAATTACATTTATGTAATTTGTTAAAATCAGAATCTATTTGTGATTTTTCGGAGTTCATCACTAACTTATTAAATTGCAGGCAATAGTTTCGATGTCGATACATTCCAAATTTGTTGAATCTATTCACACTTCTAAATCGTTTTGAGTAATGAATATAGCTAATGAAACATATTTGAATTCATTGATTGTCAATACATTCCAAATTTGTTGAATTTGAATAGTCTCTCTTTTAATTAATGAAATATTAATTTATCGATTTATTAATATCTCTCTAAATTACTAAAATTCCATGGTCCCAATGTTATTAATTTGTAGAGGTTTTACTCTATGTATAATATATTAAATTAATATATAATATATAGAAATAAAATACTAAATATTGAAAATAAAACTAAATTTATTAGATAATACAATTAATGTCATTAATTACAGTAAAACCTCTATAACTTAATAATCTATAAATTAATAAACTCTCTAAAATAAAAAAATCTTCCGGTCCCAACTTGGGCCTTTGTAAAAAATCACCAAATTCGATAAGATAATAACATAATACTTTTCGGAAAATCCCTTTATAAATATTAGGTCCCATTAAAACTCTATATTAATTATTCATAAATTACAATTATAAATTATGGTAATTTGCTAAAAAGAATATTGTTAGATTTTTCGGAGTTCATCCCTAACTTATTCAATTGCAGGCAATAGTTTCGATGTCGAGTTCTCTAGGTGCAACAAAAGTTGCGAAGGGTTGTTGTCGCCAATTTGTGTCGCTTAATATTCCTGATCGGTACTCCATGATATCCTGAGAGCATTTGATATTGTACCTTAACTAATTTTCAAACTATACTTTTCATTAATTCACACTTCTAAATCGTTTTGAGTAAATGAATATAATTAATGAAACATATTGAATTCATTTATTGTCAATACATTACAAATTTGTTGAATTTGAAGAGTCTCTCTTTTAATTAATGAAATATTAATTTATCGATATATTAATATCTCTATAAATTAATAAATTTCATGGTCCCAATATTATTAATTTATAGATGGTTTACTCTATGTATAATATATTAAATAAATATATAATATATAGAATAAAATACTAAATATTGAACATAAAACTAAATTTATTAGATAATACAATTAATATCATAATTACAGTAAAACTCTTTAAATTATAATCTATAAATTAATAAACTCCCTAAAATAATAAAATCTTCCGGTCCCGACTTGGGCCTTTGTAAAAAATTACCAAATTCGATAAGATAATAACATAATTTTTGGAAAATTCCTTTATAATATTAGGTCCCATTAAAACTCTATATTAATAATTCATAAAAATTATAATTACAAATTATGGTAATTTGCTAAAATAAGAATTTATTTGTTAGATTTTTCGGAGTTCCTCCCTAACTTATTAAATTGCAGTCAATAGTTTCGATGTCGAGTTCTCTAGCTGCAACAAAAAGTTGCGAATGGTTGTTGTCGCCAATTTGTGTCGCTTAATATCCCTGATCGGTACTCCAATGATATCCTGAGAGCATTTGATATTGTACCTTAACTAGTTTTCAAAAGATATTTTTCATTAATTCACACTTCTAAATCGTTTTGAGTACATGAATATAATTAATGAAACATATTTGAATTCATTTATCGTCAATACATTCCAAATTTGTTGAATTTGAAGAGTCTCTCTTTTAATTAATGAAATATTAATTTATCGATATATTAATATCTTTCTAAATTAATAAAATTCCATGGTTCCAATGTTATCAATTTATAGAGGTTTTACTGTATATATAAATATTAATAAATATAAATATATAGAACTAAAATACTAAATATAGAAAATAAAAATAATTATTAGATAATACAATTAATGTCATTAATTACAGTAAAACCTCTATAATTAATACTCTATAAATTAATAAACTCTCTAAATAATAAAATCTTCCGATCCCGACTTGGGCCTTTGTAAAAAAATCACCAAATTTGATAAGATAATAACATAATAATTTTTCGGAAGTTCCCTTTACAAATATTAGGTCCTATTAAAACTCTAATTAATAATTCATAAAAATTACAAATATAAATTATGGTAATTTGCTAAAATAAGAATCTATTTGTTAGATTTTTCGGAGTTCATCCCTAACTTATTAAATTGCAGTCAATAGTTTCGATGTCGAGTTCTCTAGCTGCAACAAAAGTTGCGAAGGGTTGTTGTCGCTAATTTGTGTTGCTTAATACCCTAATCGGTACTCCAATGATATCCTGATAGCATTGATATTGTACCTTAACTAATTTTCAAACGATATTTTTCATTAATTCACACTTCGAAATCGTTTTGAGTACATGAATTTAATGAAACAATATTGAATTCATTTATTGTCAATGCATTCTAAATTTGTTGGAAGAGTCTCTCTTTTAATTAATGAAATATTAATTTATCGATATATTAATATCTCTCTAAATTAATAAAATTACATGGTCCCAATGTTATTAATTTATAGAGGCTTGTTGGTCCTAGATTACACCAACAATGCGACTTTGGACGGATTAAACACGCCTAATGATCTAGATTTTTGGGTTAGGGCGTGGGGCTTGGTGGAAGAAAAAGAGGCTCTCTTGATTCTAAATGTTTCTTTGATTTTCACACACAAGCACACCTAACTATGTGTTAGGTTTTCCTATTTATACCACAAGTTGGTATATAATAGGTGGGCTTCTTGTGAAGGCCCATTACATGAATAACTAAGAACTAACCCAACTAAGAGCTAGCCCAAAGTTAATAAAGCTAACCAACAAAGATAATATAATGAAATTGAACACTACAAAATATTTCCTAACAATCTCCCCCTTAGTGTTCAATCTTCAGTTCAGCGCGGGATATCTTTGTTGGGCATATTGGAGATCTCGATTCTAGCAACTTCCCCTACATGGGATATCTCCTCTTCTTGCGGAGGCATTGATGGCTCGGCTAGGACTCACTTGTTAAGATTCTCCAATCTTCTTCTTCTTGGCGCCGGATTTGTCGTCTTCGAATGGAAGTTGTCTGGTTCAGCCTCGAAAATGACTCGTCTGGCTCCAGAAGAAGGTAGGCGTGGGGCGTAAAGAATGTGCCAAGGCTCCATTGAAATGTGACTTTCAAGAGCAGGGAGCCCGGTCTTCAGAGTGGTCAGCGCAGTAGTGGCGGAATGTGGTGGATGAGATGTGACGTGGCTCCTTCGAGTGTTCCATTATGAACATAATAGCCTGACACATAAGAAGTGCGCGGAGGTAGTGGAAGCCTCCGGCGGGGGGTAGTTGGTGGAGGTGGTGGAGTAGGTGTTGTGAGAGTGGCATAGGTGGTGTGAGTGGAGGTGGATGATGGTTGCTGCTGATGCTGCTGTACGATCTTCAACTCATTTCTTCTCCTTTGCTCCCCCTTGAGATGATCTCCGTCTTCGGATCGTCACGTCGTCCGTGGGACGAGTCTGCCTCTGGCGTTGATGGTGGTGATGGTGATGTGGTGTGGTGTTGAGTGAGGCAATCAAGTGGGATTTTCAGGAGTAGCAGCAATTGATGTTCCTCCGGGTTCAGTTTTGAAACACTGGAGAGACGGAGCAGCATGTGGTGGCGTAGGCGTAGGCGTGGTGGAGTGGTGTCGGTGATGGGACCTTTTCCTTCATAGATCCTTGTTGAGCGCGGCATGGAATGTGTAAGTTCCTCGCTGATTGCTATGAGTCGGGGCTCCATCACGAACGTGTAACTAACCAGACGGGGGTCACAAAGACGCTCCGTCGTCACAACATCGAAACATGTGTCCGATGTGCCGCCTGTTTGCACAGGACAAAAAGAACCGGAGAGCCACAAAGGCTTTCCGTTCGCACGGACGATGAGTCAAGCTCGTATCCGTGGCCCATCGACAGTTGTGCTGAGGGTGGCTGTCGTGGGTCTTCCGCTCTCGGTCACAAGGACGTCATCAAGCGTTCGGGCAAGTTCACAAAGAACCTGCGGTGCGTAAAGAGTGTTTGTGTCCTAGAAAGTTGAAAATTTCGGTGGGTGAGGACACTAGACTCTATGTGGGTGGAAGAGGTGCAGTGAGAGGCGGGGCACTGCATGTTCAACATCAACCGTCTCCAAGTGGGGCGGTGATGGCTAACGTGGTTCCTCTTGTGCGAATGAAACAGCTATCTGTGAAAGGATAGCTGAGTGGTTGGGAGGGGTTAATTGCGCGGTTGGACCAGATGCCGCGACTTCTACTCGGGAAACGAACGAGTCGTCTCCTGTACCTAAGGCGAGGTCCGGGTTATGGTGAGATATGACAGAGGAGTGCGATCATGTCGTCGTTGGTTCGCAACTCCTGCAAGCGACTTACTTCATCCTCCGAGATCGTTGATTGGATCTTTGCGTGGAGGAGGATGTCGCGCGACCTAGACCTAGACTAGAGAGGCTAGGGTAGGCTCGTTCCTGGGTTAGGATCAGGGGGGTTTTCACTGATCCATGGGAACTATGGTGGCGTGGCGTGATCGCGTTGAAAGGCGACCACGAGTGATGTCGACGAGGGTGGCCCAAAACTGTTGATCAGACACTTCTGAGACTCGTCTGGTGGAAGTGGTGGTGAGGGCGTAAAGAGGATCACGGTGGCTTAGGACGTCTCCATGTAGCGCACCATGGTGGAATGGATGGCAGTGGGTGGACGGTGGAGTCTGGTACACGAGATCCACATCGCCTAAGCATCGAGATTGGATGCGCGCCCACTGATTGTACAGAAGTCATGATGATTGCTCGCTTCTCTGACATCCCTTCATGCACGTGGAGCAATCCGTGTAACGTGCATGATGGGGTTGGTTGCTCGCAGTGCATACCGGTCATGAATGTGGAGCAACCCTTGTACCATTCATGCCGGGGTGGTTGCTCACGTCGTGTACCAGTCATGTATGTGGAGCAACCCGGGTACCATACATGCTGGGATAAAATTAGCTGCCCTCGTCGCATACCAGTCATGAGTGTGGAGCAGCTTTCTTAGTACCTACTCATGCTGGGAATGTGCAAAAACTTTATTGGGACTTTGGTACCCATTTTTTGGATGGGTCCTCCCTTGTTAGCAGAAAACAAGTTAAGCACATTTGGTTCAGCTATTGATCCTAAATCATCCTTTAAAGTCCTATCCAATTTGATTTGTGATTTAGGAATCCAAGTTTGGTGAACCTTAGAGGGAAATGACAATTCAGCCAGGTGAATGTGTGCCTAGGTGTAGAAGACCTAAAGATTTTCTCCCTAGCCAGTCGCATAAGATGCTTTCTAGAATAAATCTGGACTGGGTATTTCAAGTAGGAATATGAGCTTATGGCGCTATATGCGTCATTGGATGATGAGTTGTATTGCCTACAAGAGTTCACATCATTCACTCTATAATGATGAAGGGGTGTAGTTTGAGAAGTTCGCTTGCTTGAGCTTTGAACTTCTTCGCATGCTCTCCTTTTAATAGGAGTCGAAGAGGGGCAATCATTAAAATTTTTGTTCAAGTTTTTCAAAAAGAAAGTCGATTTTCCTCTCTTTATTTTTTCTTTTAATTGTTCCTTTGAAAATTTAAGCGCTTTGCTTTTACTAAACTTATCAGTATCAGTCAAAGGTGACTCAGAATTTGTAGAAAAAGCAGTTTTAATTTTTGGAACAAAGATGCTTGACTTTCTTTTCTTTACCTGTTTCGAGGAAGATGTATCTTTTAAAAGATCATTGGAGACAGGTAAAGACGGGGAATTTTTAAGATTTGAAATCTCATTTAAAAATATTTCCTTTTCAGACTCAAACGAATTTTCGAGATTAGAAATCTTCTCTAAAAGCTTTTTCTTTTCCGCGCCAAAACTTATTCTTTCGAATTCCACAGAGTTTCTTGCAAATCTTTCAATTTACGAAGAGTCTCCGGGATATCACATGGAATAGGTTTTTTCAGAATGTAAATTATTTTCCCCGTTCGAATCTAAGTTTGAAGATGTATTGCGTTCCTCTAAGAGCATTTGATATTGCAAAGAGAGGCAATCTCGCTCACCTTTGCAAATATCTAAGCTTTTAGTTAGATCGCAGACTCTCTTTTCACTCATTGCTACCTTAGATTCCAAGCTAGTCAAAATTGACTTGAAGGATACTAATGTTCCTTTAGCGGAAGCCAAAGCGTCATTAGCTACAGCTAGCTCCGTCAATTTTGTCTCTAACAATGCGTATTATTAGCATATTGTGCTTCTAATTTCGCGATTGTCCTTGCTTGAGCATCCATTTTTGTTTTCAAAAATATTTTAAATAAAAAAGAAAAAATGGCTTTGGAAAATTTTTACTCCGAAAAGTTTGGTTCGTCGAGAAATATCGTGAAGTTTCGAAAAAACGTGAGTGTCGAAATTTTTGGTGGATACCGAAAAATTTTATAAAATGATTTCGAAAACTTCGTGAGTATTACCAAAACTTTTTCTATAATATGCCTAAACCGTCCTAGGTCGATCGTTGGGTACGGTGATCGTTGCCGCGTTTTGGATTTGCCTTCAAAAATTCTACAAAAACATCGTCTATACCGAAATCTTGGCCCAGAAAAAAAATTTTTTCGGAAAATTTTTAAAAGTGTAAAATAGACAAAGTCCAATAGGCTTAGAAAATTTTCTCTATCCAATGATATAAATTTTCCGTAGGCTTATTGAAAAATTCAACCCTTTTTTTTTTTTTTTATTTAATCCGAGGGGGGCCAGAATTTTTTTGGTGGTCAAAAACGTTTAAGTGTATTTTTAAAGAGTGATTTTTGCAAGATTTGAAGCTATAAGGTGTGTTTGGATCAAGTTTAAAGGTTGGTTGCAAATTTCTCGGGGGTTGCGAAAAATGGTGTGTGAAATGTGCGAAAAATGTTGTCCCGAGAAATTTCGTTGTGAGAGTGAGTTGCGAAAATAAGGAATTTTGCATTCAGAGGAAATTTCGCATGTACAGTAAAAGTTTCGCATATCAAGAAGATTGCGCATTCAAAGTAAAATTTCGCATGTATAAAAATTTCGCAAGTTATAGCACATCGACACGTCGTGAGAAATTTTCGCAGATTGAGTAATATTTCGCAAGTATGGAAAATTTTCGCAAGTGAGAAATCTCGCAAGTTGTCCAAATTTTCGCATGTATTCCAAAATTTCGCAGAGAAAATTTGTTCTAAAAACGGTATTAAATTTTCGCAGTTAGAAAGAGTTTTCAAGCTGGAAAAAAATTCGCAAGTTTGAATTTTCTCAAGTGTATGGAAGTGAAGTGATGATGCGAAGTAGTGAAGATGCGAAAAGTGAAGTTGAAATTTTTTGGATCACTGTAGATGCGAAATAGTGAAGATGCGAAAATATGTTGATGAAGTGAGTGTATGAAAATTTCGCGGGCTTCACATGCTGTAGCAGCGAAATTTCTCGGAAAAATTTCTCGCCTGCGAAATTTCTCGGCCTGTAGATGCAAACAATTTCTCGGGCAGCGAAAGTTTCTCGGCCTGCGAATTTCTCGGCTAAGAATTTCTCGGGTAAGAAAATTTCTCGCCAAGAACACATGTTACTGTTCCATAGCTGCGCGACTTTTACCAGAAAAATGGCTCGTTTTCGCTCAAATCTCACTCAAAATCGACGAAACCTTGTTCCAAAACTTCAGAAAAAACATTCCTAAACACATAATCAACCTTTGGGATGTCCTAAAAACAACAAATCGAGGTCGAAATCGCCCAAAACAGAAAGTGACGAAATGTTTTTTCAAGCAATTTTTTCACTCAAATCTTGCTCAAAACTCGCAAATCCGGTCGCGTTGGGCTCTGATACCACTTGTTGGTCCTAGATTACACCAACAATGCGACTTTTGGACGGATTAAACACGCCTAATGATCTAGATTTTTGGGGTAGGGCGTGGGGCTTGGTGGAAGAAAAAGAGGCTCTCTTGATTCTAAAATGTTTCTTTGATTTTCACACACAAGCACACCTAACTATGTGTTAGGGTTTTTCCTATTTATACCACAAGTTGGTATATAATAGGTGGGCTTCTTGTGAAGCCCATTACATGAATAACTAAGAACTAACCCAACTAAGAGCTAGCCCAAAGTTTAATAAAGCTAACCAACAAAGATAATATAATGAAATTGAACACTACAAAATATTTCCTAACAAGGCTTTACTGTGTATATAATATATTAAATAAATATAATATATAGAAAATAAAATACTAAATATAGAAATAAAACTAAATTAATTAGATAATACAATTAGTGTCATTAATTACAGTAAAACTCTATAAATTAATATCTATAAATTAATAAACTCTCCAAATAATAAAATCTTCGGGTCCGACTTTGGGCCTTTGTAAAAAATCACCAAATTCGATAAGATGATAATATAATAATTTTTCGGAAAATCCCTTTATAAATATTATGTCCCATTAAAACTCTATATTAATAATTCATAAAAATTACATTTATGTAATTTGTTAAAATCAGAATCTATTTGTGATTTTTCGGAGTTCATCACTAACTTATTAAATTGCAGGCAATAGTTTCGATGTCGATACATTCCAATTTGTTGAATCTATTCGCACTTCTAAATCGTTTGAGTAATGAATATAGCTAATGAAACATATTTGATTCATTGATTGTCAATACATTCCAAATTTGTTGAATTTGAAGAGTCTCTCTTTTAATTAATGAAATATTAATTATCGATTTATTAATATCTCTCTAAATTACTAAAATTCCATGGTCCCAATGTTATTAATTTGTAGAGGTTTTTACTCTATGTATAATATATTAAATAATATATAAATATAGAAATAAATACTAAATATTGAAATAAAACTAAATTTATTAGATAATACAATTAATGTCTTAATTACAGTAAAACCTCTATAACTTAATAATCTATAAATTAATAACTCTCTAAAATAAAAAAATATTCCGGTCCCAACTTGGGCCTTTGTAAAAAAATCACCAAATTCGATAAGATAATAACATAATACTTTTCGGAAATCCCTTTATAATATTTAGGTCCCATTAAAACTCTATATTAATTATTCATAAAAATTACAATTATAAATTATGGTAATTTGCTAAAATAAGAATATTGTTAGATTTTTCGGAGTTCATCCCTAACTTATTCAATTGCAGGCAATAGTTTCGATGTCGAGTTCTCTAGGTGCAACAAAAAGTTGCGAAGGGTTGTTGTCGCCATTTGTGTCGCTTAATATTCCTGATCGGTACTCCAATGATATCCTGAGAGCATTTGATATTGTACCTTAACTAATTTTCAAACTATATTTTTCATTAATTCACACTTCTAAATCGTTTTGAGTAAATGAATATAAATAATGAAACATATTGAATTCATTTATTGTCAATACATTACAAATTTGTTGAATTTGAAGAGTCTCTCTTTTAATTAATGAAATATTAATTTATCGATATATTAATATCTCTATAAATTAATAAAATTTCATGGTCCCAATATTATTAATTTATAGATGTTTTACTCTATGTATAATATATTAAATATATATAATATATAGAAATAAAATACTAAATATTGAAAATAAAACTAAATTTATTAGATAATACAATTAATATCAAAATTACAGTAAAACCTCTTTAATTAATAATCTATAAATTAATAAACTCCCTAAAATAATAAATCTTCCGGTCCTACCTTTGTAAAAAATTACCAAATTCGATAAGATAATAACATAATTTTTTGGAAAATCCCTTTATAAATATTAGGTCCATTAAAACTCTATATTAATAATTCATAAAATTACAATTACAATTATGGTAATTTGCTAAATAAGAATTTATTTGTTAGATTTTTCGGAGTTCCTCCTAACTTATTAAATTGCAGTCAATAGTTTCGATGTCGAGTTCTCTAGCTGCAACAAAACTTGCGGAGGGTTGTTGTCGCCAATTTGTGTCGCTTAATATCCCTGATCGGTACTCCAATGATATCCTGAGAGCATTTGATATTGTACCTTAACTAGTTTTCAAAAGATATTTTTCATTAATTCACACTTCTAAATCGTTTTGAGTACATGAATTAATTAATGAAACATATTTGAATTCATTTATCGTCAATACATTCCAAATTTGTTGAATTTGAAGAGTCTCTCTTTTAATTAATGAAATATTAATTTATCGATATATTAATATCTTTCTAAATTAATAAAATTCCATGGTTCCAATGTTATCATTTATAGAGTTTTACTGTATATATAATATATTATAATATATAAATATATAGAACTAAAATACTAAATATAGAAATAAAAATAAATTATTAGATAATACCATTAATGTCATTAATTACAGTAAAACCTCTATAAATTAATACTCTATAAATTAATAAACTCTCTAAAATAATAAATCTTCCGATCCCGACTTGGGCCTTTGTAAAAAAATCACCAAATTTGATAAGATATAACATAATAATTTTTCGGAAGTTCCCTTTACAAATATTAGGTCCTATTAGAACTCTAATTATAATTCATAAAATTACAAATATAAATTATGGTAATTTGCTAAAATAAGAATCTATTTTGTTAGATTTTTCGGAGTTCATCCCTAACTTATTAAATTGCAGTCAATAGTTTCGATGTCGAGTTCTCTAGGTGCAACGAAAAGTTGCGAAGGGTTGTTGTCGCAATTTGTGTCGCTTAATATCCCTGATCGGTACTCCAATGATATCCTAGAGCATTTGATACTGTACCTTAACTAATTTTCAAACGATATTTTTCATTAATTCACACTTCTAATCGTTTTGAGTAAATGAATATAATTAATGAAACATATTTGAATTCATTGATTGTCAATACATTCCAAATTTGTCGAATTGAAGAGTCTCTCTTTTAATTAATGAATATTAATTTATCGATATATTAATATCTCTAAATTAATAAAATTCCATGGTCCCAATGTTATTAATTTATAGAGGCTTTACTGTATGTATAATATATTGAATAAATATATAATATATAGAAATAAAATACTAAATATTGAAAATGAAACTAAATTTATTAGATAATACAATTAATGTCATTAATTACAGTGAAACCTCTATAAATTAATAATCTATAAATTAATAAACTCTCTAAAATAATAAAATCTTCCGGTCCCGACTTGGGCCTTTGGAAAAAAATCACCGAATTCGATAAGATAATAACATAATAATTTTTCGGAAAATCCCTTTATAAATATTAGGTCCCATTAAAACTCTATATTAATAATTCATAAAAATTACAATTATAAATTATGGTAATTTGCTAAAATAAGAATCTATTTGTTAGCTTTTCGAAGTTCATCCTAACTTATTAAATTGCAGTCAATAGTTTCCGATGTCGAGTTCTCTAGCTGCAACAAAAAGTTGCGAAGGTTGTTGTCGCCCATTTGTGTCGCTTAATATCCCTGATCGGTACTCCAATGATATCCTGAGAGCATTTGATATTGTACCTTAACTAATTTTCAAACGATATTTTTCATTAATTCACCACTTCTAAATCGTTTGAGTACATGATATAATATAATGAAACATATTTGAATTCATTATCGTCAATACATTCCAAATTTGTTGAATTTGAAGAGTCTCTCTTTTAATTAATGAAATACTAATTTATCGATATATTAATATCTTTCTAAATTAATAAAATTCCATGGTCCCAATGTTATTAATTATAGAGGTTTTTACTGTATATATAATATATTAATAATAATATAATATATAGAAATAAAATACTAAATATAGAAATAAACTAAATTTATTAGATAATACAATTAATGTCATTAATTACAGTAAAAACCTCTATAAATTAATACTCTCTATAATTATATAAACTCTCTAAAATAATAAAGTCTTCCGATCCCGACTTGGGCCTTTTTAAAAAAATCACCAATTCGATAAGATAATAACATAATAATTTTTTTCGGAAATCCCTTATAAATATTAGGTCCCATTAAAACTCTATATTAATAATTCATTAAAATACAATTATAAATTATGGTAATTTGCTAAATAAGAATCTATTTGTTAGATTTTTCGGAGTTCATCCCTAACTTTGTTAGGAATATTTTGTAGCATCCTTTAATTATGTAATCTTGGGTTAATGTGTTGGGTTGTAATAGTTTGGGGTAACTATGATATTTAGTCATAGTTTTGTATTGGGCTTTAATATACCAATCAAGTGTGGTATATAAAGCCAAATAACCCTAATTAGGGTTTTGATCAAAAGTATTGAAAGGTAAGCCACCTTGTACGTTAGATTAAGAAAACACACATTAACACCACACTCAAGGTGTTCTTCACGTTTTACACATTCAAACCAATCTTTGATCCTTGTTTGGTAAAATAAGGGCCAACAAGTGGTATCAGAGCCTAACGCGGATCAATATCTTCCATTTGAATCCAGTTTTGCTCGTTTTCGACGTGATTTGACGAAGATTTTAGCTTGAAAACTCATTCTCTGCTTTTTCACTGTTTTTTTGGATGTTTTCAAATCGTTCTCAGGTGATTCTTTTCTCCTAGGACATTTGAAACTGATTTTGAGAACATTTAGGTTCCTTCACGTCGATTCCAGTCAAGTTTTGAGTCGGATTTAAGCAAAAACGAGTCTGAAAAATCTGTTTTTCACTGAACTGGGCATCACTTTCGAGCAACAAATCGAACAGTACCATTGAATTTGAAGGTTTCGCCGAAACTCACTGAAAGAGATTCAATCAATTTTAATTTCCGGGAATTTCTTCGCTTATTTCACAGTTTCGCTCGAAAGATTTCTCGCGAAAGTCCAATTGTTTCGATCGAAAGTCGATTAATTTAAGTTTCGAACGAATTTTCCAGCAATTTTCACAAGTTTCGATCGATACAATTCTCGGCGAAAGTCCAATTGTTTCGATCGAAAGTCGATTAACTTAAGTTTCGACGAATTTTCCACCAATTTCACAAGTTTCGATCGATACAATTCTCGGCGAAAGTCCAATATTTTTCGCCCGAACGCTACAGTACACAATTTCATAGTTTCGATCGATACACATTTCGAACGCTACAGTGCACAATTTCACAGTTTCGATCGATACACATCTCGGCGAAAGTCCAGTATATTTCGCCCGAAACGCTACAGTACACAATTTCATAGTTTCGATCGATACACATTTCGAACGCTACAGTGCACAATTTCACAGCTTCGATCGATACACATCTCGGCGAAAGTCCAATGCACTAACTGTTTCGCTCGAAACCTTGTTCTCCACTTAGCCAATTTCAATCTCAGAACGATCGAAACTATTTTTTTTTTCAAAATCAAATCAAATTCCGTCTTTCGATCGAAACTAACAATTTCAAAACTCTTTCTCCCAATTCACACCTTCGCTCGAATCTTCCAATCTTAACTTAGTTTCGATTGCCCGACTCTCACACTTAGGACCAATCGTTTAGCTTATTTTCATATCATACTAGAGTCGAATTAATAAAATTCTATGGTCCCATGTTATTAATTTGTAGAGGTTTTTACTCTATGTATAATATATTAAATTAATATATAATATATAGAAATAAAAATACTAAATATTGAAAATAAAACTAAATTTATTAGATGATACACTTAATGTCATTAATTACAGTAAAACCTCTATAACTTAATAATCTATAAATTAATAAACTCTCTAAAATAATAAAATCTTCCGGTCCCACTTGTCCTTTGTAAAAAAATCACCAAATTCGATAAGATAATAACATAATACTTTTTCGAAAATCCTTTATAAATTAGGTCCCCATTAAAACTCTATATTAATTATTCATAAAAATTACAATTATAAATTATGGTAATTTGCTAAAATAAGATATTGTTAGATTTTTCGGAGTTCATCCCTAACTTATTCAATTGAAGCAATAGTTTTCGATGTCGAGTTCTCTAGGTGCAACAAAAAGTTGCGAAGGGTTGTTTTGTCGCCAATTTGTGATGCTTAATATCCTGATCGGTACTCCAATGATATTCTGAGAGCATTTGATATTGTACCTTAACTAATTTTCAAACTATATTTTTTCATTAATTCACACCTCTAATCGTTTTGAGTAAATGAATATAATTAATGAAACATATTGAATTCATTGATTGTCAATACATTACAAATTTGTTGAATTTGAAGAGTCTCTCTTTAATTAATGAAATATTAATTTATCGATATATTAATATCTCTATAAATTAAAAAATTTCATGGTCCCAATATTATTAATTTATAGATGTTTTACTCTATGTATAATATATTAAATAAATATATAATATATAGAAATAAAATACTAAATATTGAAATAAAACTAATTTATTAGATAATACAATTAATATCATAAATTACCTAAAACCTCTTTAAATTAATAATCTATAAATAATAAACTCCCTAAAATAATAAAATCTTCCGGTCCCGACTTGGGCCTTTGTAAAAAATTACCAAATTCGATAAAATAATAACATAATAATTTTTTGGAAAATCCCTTTATAAATATTAGGTCCCATTAAAACTCTATATTAATAATTCATAAAAATTACAATTACAAATTATGGTAATTTGCTAAAATAGGAATTTATTTGTTAGATTTTTTTCGAGTTCCTCCCTAACTTATTAATTGCAGTCAATAGTTTCGATGTCGAGTTCTCTAGCTGCAACAAAAAGTTGCGAAGGGTGTTGTCGCCAATTTGTGTCGCTTAATATCCTTGATCGGTACTCCAATGATATGCTGAGAGCATTTGATATTGTACCTTAACTAGTTCAAAAGATATTTTTCATTAATTCACACTTCTAAATCGTTTTGAGTACATGAATATAATTAATGAAACATATTTGAATTCATTTTCGTCAATACATTCCAATTTGTTGAATTTGAAGAGTCTCTCTTTTAATTAATGAAATTATTAATTTATCGATATATTAATATCTTTCTAAATTAATAAAATTCCATGGTTCCAATGTTATTAATTTATAGAGGTTTTACTGTATATAAATATATTAATAAATAATATAGAACTAAATACTAAATATAGAAAATAAAATAAATTATTAGATAATACAATTAATGTCATTAATTACAGTAAAACCTCTATAAATTAATACTCTATAAATTAATAAACTATCTAAAATAATAAATCTTCCGTCTCTGATCCCGACTTGGGCCTTTGTAAAAAAATCACCAAATTGATAAGATAATAACATAATTATTTTCGGAAGTTCCCTTTACAAATATTAGGTCCTATTAAAACTCTAATTAATAATTCATAAAATTACAAATATAAATTATGGTAATTTGCTAAAATAAGAAATCTATTTGTTAGATTTTTCGGAGTTCATCCCTAACTTATTAATTGCAGTCAATAGTTTCGATGTCGAGTTCTCTAGGTGCAACGAAAGTTGCGAAGGGTTGTTGTCGCCAATTTGTGTCGCTTAATATCCCTGATCGGTACTCCAATGATATCCTGAGCGCATTTGATATTGTACCTTAACTAATTTTCAAACGATATTTTTTCATTAATTCACACTTCTAAATCGTTTTGAATAAATGAATATAATTAATGAAACATATTTTTGAATTCATTGATTGTCAATACATTCCAAATTTGTCGAATTTGAAGAGTCTCTCTTTTAATTAATGAATATTATTTTATCGATATATTAATATCTCTCTAAATTAATAAATTCCATGGTCCCAATGTTATTAATTTATAGAGGCTTTACTGTAGGTATAATATATTGAATAAATATATATATATAGAAATAAATACTAAATATTGAAAATACAACTTAATATATTAGATAATACAATTAATGTCATTAATTACAGTGAAACCTCTATAAATTAATAATCTATAAATTAATAAACTCTCTAAAATAATAAATCTTCCGTCCCAGACTTGGGCCTTTGTAAAAAAATCACCAAATTCGATAAGATAATAACATAATAATTTTTCGGAAAATCCCTTTATAAATATTAGGTCCCATTAAAACTCTATATTAATAATTCATAAAAATTACAATTAAAATTATGGTAATTTGCTAAAATAAGAATCTATTTGTTAGCTTTTTTCGAAGTTCATCCCTAACTTATTAAATTGCAGTCAATAGTTTCGATGTCGAGTTCTCTAGCTGCAACAAAAAGTTGCGAAGGGTTGTTGTCCGCCCATTTGTGTCGCTTAATATCCCTGATCGGTACTCCATGATATGCTGAGAGCATTTGATATTGTACCTAACTAATTTTCAAACGATATTTTTCATTAATTCACACTTCTAATCGTTTTGAGTACATGAATATAATTATGAAACATATTGAATTCATTTATCGTCAATACATTCTAAATTTGTTGAATTTGAAGATCTCTCTTTTAATTAATGAAATACTAATTTATCGATATATTAATATCTTTCTAAATTAATAAATTCCATGGTCCCAATGTTATTAATTTATAGAGGTTTTACTGTATATATAATATATTAATAAATATATAATAATATAGAAATAAAATACTAAATATAGAAAATAAAACTAATTTATTAGATAATACAATTAATGTCATTAATTACAGTAAAACCTCTATAAATTAATACTCTATAAATTAATAAACTCTCTAAAATAATAAAGTCTCCGATCCCGACTTGGGCCTTTGTAAAAAAATCACCAAATTCGATAAGATAATAACATATAATTTTTCGGAAAATCCCTTTATAAATATTAGGTCCCATTAAAACTTTATATTAATAATTAATTAAAATTACAATTATAAATTATGGTAATTTGCTAAATAAGAATCTATTTGTTAGATTTTTCGGAGTTCATCCCTAACTTATTAAATTGCAGTCAATAGTTTCAATGTCGAGTTCTCTAGCTGCAACAAAAAAGTTGCGAAGGGTTGTTTGTCGCTAATTTGTGTTGCTTAATACCCTAATCGGTACTCCAATGATATCCTGAGAGCATTGATATTGTACTTCTAATTTTCAAACGATATTTTTCATTAATTCACAACTTCGAAATCGTTTTGAGTACATGAATTTAATGAACATATTTGAATTCATTTATTGTCAATACATTCTAAATTTGTTGGAAGAGTCTCTCTTTTAATTATGAAATATTAATTTATCGATATATTAATATCTCTCTAAATTAATAAAATTACATGGTCCCAATGTTATTATTTATAGAGGCTTTACTGCGTATATAATATATTAATAAATATATAATATATTCAATAAATACTAAATATAGAAAATAACTAAATTAATTAGATAATACAATTAATGTCATTAATTACAGTAAAACCTCTATAAATTAATAATCTATAAAATTAATAAACTCTCTAAAAATATAAAATCTTCCGTCCGCCCGACTTTGGCCTTTGTAAAAAAAATCACCAAATTCGAGAAGATAAGTAATATAATAATTTTTTCGTAAAATCCCTTTATAAATATTTAGGTCCCATTAACGACTCTATATAATAATTCATAAATTAAATTTATGTAATTTGCTAAAATCAGAATTTTATTTGTGATTTTTTCGGAGTTCATCCAATTAACTTATTAAATTGCTTTCGATGTCGAGTTCTCTAGGGGCAACAAAAAGTTGCGAAGGGTTATTGTCGCCAGTTTGTGTCGCTTAATATCCCTGATCGGTACTCCAATGATATCCTGAGAGCATTTGATATTGTACCTTAACTAATTTTCAAACGATATTTTTCATTAATTCACATTCTAAATCGTTTTGAGTAATGAATATAGCTAATGAAACTTTTTGAATTCATTGATTGTCAATACATTCCAAATTTGTTGAATTTGAAGAGTCTCTCTTTTATTTTAATGAAATATTAATTTATCGATTTATTAATATCTCTCTAAATTATAAAATTCTATGGTCCCAATGTTATTTATTTGTAGAGGTTTTACTCTATGTATAGTATATTAAATAATATATATATATAGAAATAAAATACTAAATATTGAAAATAAAACTAAATTTATTAGATAATACAATTAATGTCATTAATTACAGTAAAACCTCTATACTTAATAATCTATAAATTAATAAAACTCTCTAAAATAATAAAATCTTCCGGTCCCGACTTGGGCCTTTGGAAAAAAATCACCAAATTCGATAAGATAATAACATAATAATTTTTCGGAAAATCCCTTTATAAATATTAGGTCCCATTAAAACTCTATATTAATAATTCATAAAAATTAAATTTATGTAATTTGCTAAAATCAGAATTTATTTGTGATTTTTCGGAGTTCATCCCTAACTTATTAAATTGCAGGCAATAGTTTCGATGTCGAGTTCTCTAGGTGCAACAAAAAGTTGCGAAGGGTTATTGTCGCCAGTTTGTGTCGCTTAATATCCCTGATCGGTACTTCCAATGTATCCTGAGAGCATTTGATATTGTACTTAAACTAATTTTCAAACGATATTTTTTCATTAATTCACACTTTTAAATCGTTTTTGAGTAATGAATATAGCTAATTGAAACATAGTTGAATTCATTGATTGTCAATAATTCCAAATTTGTTGAATTTTGAAGAGGTCTCTCTTTAATTAATTGAAATATTAATTTTCGATTTATTATATCTCTCTAAATTAATAAAATTCTATGGTCCCAATTTTATTAATTTGTAGAGGTTTTACTCTATGTAGAGTATATTAATTATATATAATTATAGAAAAATTACTAAATATTGAAAATAAAACTAAATTTTTAGATAATACAATTATGTCATTAATACAGTAAAACCCTCATAACTAATAATCTATAAATTAATAAACTCTCTAAAATAATAAAATATTCTACTCGGGTCTCAACTTGGGCCTTTGTAAAAAAATCACCAAATTCGATAAGATAATAACATAATAATTTTTCGGAAAATCCCTTTATAAATATTAGGTCCATTAAAACTCATATTAATTATTCATAAAAATTACAATTATAAATTGTGGTAATTTGCTAAAATAAGAATATTGTTAGATTTTCCGGAGTTCATCCCTAACTTATTAAATTGCAGGCAATAGTTTCGATGTCGAGTTCTCTAGGTGCAACAAAAGTTGCGAAGGGTTTGTTGTTCGCCAATTTGTGTCGCTTAATATTTCCTGTCGGTACTCCAATGATATCCTGAGAGCATTTGATATTGTACCTTAACTAATTTTCAAACTATATTTTTCATTAATTCACACTTCTAAATTCGTTTTGAGTAAATGAATATAAATAATGAAACATATTGAATTCATTGATTGTCAATACATAAAAATTTGTTGAATTTGAAGAGTTCCTCTTTTAATTAATGAAATTTATTTATCGATATATTAATATCTCTATCTCTCCTCCTAAATAAATAAAATTTTCATGGTCCATGTTATTAATTTATAGATGTTTTTAATCTATGTATAATATATTAAATAAATATATAATATATTGTTGGTCCCGAATGCACCAAACAAGGAATCAAAGAGACTTTGATGGAATGAAAAGGGAGATTTCTCACCTTGTAGTGTGTGTAGTGTGTGGAAACTAGGGTTAGCCTTTTGATCTTTGATTAGCTTTCAAATGGTGTTGGTAACACCTTATATACCACATTAACCCTAGGTATATTAAGGCCCAAACACCAAAATTAAATAATTACATACTAGTCCAAAGCCCAAGTTAAAGGATAATTACAATATTAATCCCAAGACTTAAACTATTGACACAATCACTAAAATATCCTAACAATCTCCCCCTTTGTGTCAATTGTTGGGAGTCTTGAATCTTTGGGCGTGGGATGTGTGGATTAGCGTGTGAGTGTTTCGCGAAGCCCTAGCTTGAACTCGAAGGCGCGAAGATTCCTTCGAAGTACACATTCGATCAGCTATAGCGTCAATGAGCTTTCGCGAACTTGGATCGGCAGAGAGGATCTTCTTCCGAAAGGATGCGGCAAATCTTCATTAGTTTGTCATGGATGATGGTGAGTGTCCCATCCGAGAACTTTGCCACTTCGGAGCAGCGCGGCAGCCTCATCTTTCCCTTGTAGTTCGAGTAGGCGACCGCTGGATCATCTCCGTCGATCACATCTCCTTCTCGGTAGTCGTCCGCGCTCTTGAAAGATGGGCGAGTCAGATTCACCTTCTTCAGGTTGTGTTCCACCGCCATCTGCATATCGTGGGTGGCGAAGAATCTGACCTGTCGGAGCATGTGGCGCTTGAGAGCCACATATCCCATGGTGACCGGTTCAGCACGTACGAGATGTCCAGAGCTTCTGAGGACGAGTCTGAACTGTTTCATGGATTCCAGCATGCTGTATAGGTCACCCAGGCGTAGAAACTTGAAGTCCGCCTCACTGACTTCGTTGTAGCTCTCATCCTGCCTCATTACTGTGAAGACTAGGTAGTGGACAGGTCCTTTCGACTCTTGGCGGAGGTCAGTGACTTTGCAGATGGGGCCCGACTCATTTCTTGAGCGATGTTTTTCCTCATCGGATAGCGTCCTCTTTGTGCACTTGTTGCAAAGAAGGCTCCATCGATAGAGCTTCTTCTTTTGCTCGCTCCAATTTTGGATGTTCATCAGCTCATACTCGTCGAAGGTGTGATGATCTGCTCCTTGCGCCGCCAGATCCTCTTCCTGATCTCTTCTTGAAACGGCGCAGTTATCTTTTTGTTTTCCCACGGTGCTTCCGGTATATTCACCGTGGGTACATCCGTTTGAGCAGCAGGGGCCTCAGTTTGCTGCGCTTGGAATTGTAGGATGTTCTCGAGCTCGGCCGTTTCAGCGTCGTATTCCTCTCCGTTCCGTCGTCTCGGTGTTGATCAGCGTAAGCGAGGCCTCCATGAGCAGACGTCGAGCATTTTCCACCACTTCCTAGCTGCTACTGCATCGGCTGGCGTGTATCCCATTCATCGTTGAAGATGTAGGCTTCGATCTCGTTCTGTGCGCAGTAGACATCCTCGGAGCCAGGTTGGAATCGATGTTAGAGGGGTATGGCTATGTGGTGGCGAGGTGTAGCGTCGGAGGTTTTGTGGATTGTGGTGATGGAATTGGTGGAGATTCTGGTGGTTCGGTGAGGTGATGGTTTTGGCAAGGATGATTTGGGTGACGGGTGGTGCAGATGTGGTGATGACCTCTAACGTCGATGTGACAGCTAGAGGTTCTGAGGTTGTGGGTGGAGGCGATGTTGAGGTGGTCTCTAACGTCGTTGTGACAATTAGAGTTTTGAGAACGTAGTGGGTGGTGGGTGAGGGTGATTTGGCTAGTGGCTCAGGGTGAACAAGGTGGGATTTTTGGCTAGTGGGTTGTGAGGTTTTCGGTGCAGGCGTCGTTTCAGGTCCAGAGGAGGAGGGCGGCGTCGATTGCATGAGTCCTTGGGATTGTGAGCCCTGCTGCCTATTCTCCCCCTCGCGGCGATCTTGATCATCGTCTTGATCGTCGCGCCTGATCCTGCTAGATTCGCCTTGAGCACGGCAGGACATTGGTTGAGTCATTATTCGCCTCATCTGGCTGTTCTTCCTCGTCAAGTTCCGTCATCGATTCGAATCGGGCTCGGAGGATGTAGAAGAGCTCCTTGGCGTAGATGGAGGAGAGAACAGCGTCTGCGTCCGTGTGTTGCATGGGTGGTGGCGTCTCCGGGGCCACACCTTTGCCTTTGTCGACGGTGGACGCATAGAGATGCGCGTAGACTTTATCGAGAATCGATGCCTCAAGAGTCTTTGCAAACTCTTGAAGACGTGTCTCTAGCGTGGTCTCGGTGACGAATTGGGGTAAATCTAACAAGTTGGAATCACGAAGAAATCTAACTGACACCGAATCAGTGAATAAAGCCGATTGGCCGCCCGTTTGCACAGGTCTGGAAAAGACGGGGTCACTCAGACTTCCCGTTGGCATCATCGATGAGACAGACTCACTCGAATGATGGCCTAGACTCACGGTTGTTGTGATGTTGGCCGTGCTAGGTCTCCGCTCTCAGTCACAAAGACATCACCGAGCGTTTCTGACAGAGTCACGAAGACTCTGTGGTGCGGTAGGAGATGTATGGTCCTAGACGTATGAAACTATGGGGAGTGAGGGCACTAGACTCGATGTGCATGAGAGATGCAGTCTGAGGTGAGGGACTGCTTGATTCAACATCGATCATCTCCAAGTGGGATGTCGATGGTATACGTGGCTCCTCGTGGAATGATACCTTCCTGTAGAGAGGAAGAAAAGTGGGTTGGTGGGGTCGTTTGCGTGGTTGAGCCAGATGTCACGTCTTCTACTCGGAGGTGAACACATCACCTCCTGTACCTATGGTTCGGCTCGGCTTATTTGTGGCTGAGGAGGTTGATCGTGTTTTTGTTCGATCGACGCTTCATGGGAACGCTTACGTCATCCTCACGCGACCGTTTTTCGGAACGCGGGTGGAAGAGGATGCGGCGTGACTCGATGACTTTTTTTGGAGGTGGTGGTGGTTTTTTGGCTAGTCCCGGGGTTTAGGAGCAATGGGGTTGATCTGCGCCGTAGGGACAGTGGATAGAGGTCGGGGGCTTTCGCGGAACGTGGCGGTTGTTGGCTCGATATTCGCGGACGTGCGGATTTGTCTGGTCTGCGTAGGCGAGCACTTCGTCCGGAATGATCATGGCGTGTCGATCCTTCGCCGGAGTGTTTTTCTTGGCGAACTTCTCGACAGTTGGATGATGAAGTGTTCCGCTGCCGCCGATGCGAATGGTGGTTGAGTGCAAGCGGAATGCTTGATGAGAGCAGGACCCACCGCATGTAAGGTACGAATCGGTTTGTGACTCCCTTGCGACTTCCCGGTCGCGACGTTGGATCATGGAGACGAGATCCATCCAGATTATGTCGGCGTAGTTTGTACTTGCGGTTGTGGGCGATGCCGGTCAGGATGTGAGAATTTGAAATATGCCGCGGTCCTGACCAGCATGCTTCCCTGACATGCACTTGTTCACTGCAGGTACAGTGTTCGCCATGGTTGAGGTAGATTTGCGGGTGGTGACTTCACTGAGGACAAGTGGGCCCTCCTTTTTCTTGTTATCTGGTTGGTAGCCCAGTCTGTCAATGTCTTCAACGAGTTGTTCGTGCGTCGGTAGACGGGTAGTTGTAGTACTTCTTGTACTATCTTGCGAGTGAGGACCACCGTGTCTTGATCAATTCTGGCTGATAAGGTTTTGGCAAGATGGAGTGGTCGCTATCTGCAGCGTATGCCAGAATTGTTGAAGATATACTTGTGCTTCTGGCTCGCCATGTGTGAGGGCGTGGCGAAGTGGATGCCCTTTGAGGATTTCTACATGACGGGGCATCGCACCGAAAGCTCTCCAATCCACCATGTAGTTGTTGGGAATCAGGCCGCCCCATTTACTTAGTGGGAAGATCTCCTCAGGTGGGGGACATAGGTACGCGTGGTGAGTTCGATGCAAGCGACGTCCCTTTGGATTGCGGCCGCGCCTCAAGCGCTTCAAGTGTACTTTGATCTTTGTTGGTCATATCTGTGCTCGACTTAATTGTAATATGATTAGTACGGACTAAGTAGCGAATTCGCGAAGTATAAAACGTAGATTGTCAAGCAAACTTTCGCATTTTTGTGTAAAATTTCGCATGTAATGAAAATTCGCTAAGTGATAGAGAAATTTTCGCAAGTAATGTTACTTTTCGCATATTAGGTAAATTTCGCAGATAGGAAAAATTTTCGCATGCATTAGGAAATTTTCGCAAGTGATTGCACATAGACATGTCATGAGAATTTTTTCGCCACAGTGAGTAAAATTTCGCGAGTATGGAAAATTTTCGCAAGTTAAGAAATCGCGCAAGTTGTCCAAATTTTCGCATGTAATGAGAAAATTTCGCAAGTTATCATCCTAGACAAGTCGAGAGACATTTTCGCATATATCAAGGAAATTTCGCAGATAGAGATAATTTTTCGCATGTGTTAGGAAAATTTCGCAAGTGATAGCACATTGTCATGTCGTGAGAAAATTTTCGCAACTGAGTAAAAATTTCGCAAGTATGGAAGATTTTCGCAAGTGAAGAAGTTCTCGCAAGTTGGTCCAAAATTTTCGCATAAAATGAAAATTTTCGCAAGTTGAAGTGTTTTCGCATTCAGAGTGAATTTTCGCATGTCATGGTAAATTTTCGCAATTATATGAAGTTTCGCGGAAGGAAAAAGCTTTATGCATTGAGAAAATTTTCGTGTTTCACTGTGGTTGCGAAAGAGTGAAGATGCGAAAGTATGTAGTATGAAGTGATGTGTTATGAGATTTTCGCGGGGTGACACTCACTATAGCAGAGAAAGTTTTGTCGTGAATAAAAAAAATTTTCAGATAAACTTTCGCGGGACTTCACATACTGTGGCAGCGAAAAAAATTTTAACTCATGTAAATTCTCGAATGAAGGTTCGCATTTCCTTAGTCACTGTAGCAGCGGAAAATTTTAGCGCTGGAAATTTCTCGGATAAAATTTCGCGGAACCTCACTCACTGTAGTAGCGAAACAGTCAACGTAAGAAATTTCTCGGAAAAATTTTCGCGGAACTGTCCTCACTGTAGCAGCGAAAATTAACGTTTAAAGCAATTTTTTCTTGAGAATTTTCGCGGTGAAGAACACGTGCGAAAGCGTGCGAAACGACCAATGATTTTAGCCTTAGACCTACTCAAATCTCACCAAAATGCTAGAATCTGGGCTTAATTTAATCGAATCGTAATTGAATGGCAATGCATATTTGGGGATATTAAACATTAATAACATATCATGAGTTCGATTCAGAGGCGCGAAAAATTTATTCTAACCTAACAGATTTAATCGAAACGGGCAAAACAGCTTTAAAGTGACTGGAAATTGATTTACTGAGGTGTATTCATACCGAGAAGCTGATTTGCGACAATGGAGGTAGCAAGAAACGCATTTTGAAAGCAGATTTTGACGACGACGCGATGCGGGGAGTTGCGAAATTTTTGAGAGAGGGGTTGCGAAAGTTTTGAATTTTCTCGGGAATTTTAGGATAGTGAAATAACGTTAAGGGTTTTGGGGTTTTAGGGGTTTTAGTCACTGTTAATGCGAAATTCTGTGTAAATGGGCCGAAATTCATGGGCTGGTCAAAGCTGGTCCAGATATGATTTTCGCGGGCTTGGTCAAAATTGGGTCCAATTGAAGCTCAATTGGTCCAATTTTGACCCTTTTTGACCAGAAATTTTAAAATTCAACCCAAAACAATTTAATCAGTCCAATTTTGACTCAATTTGACCAAACTTTTAGAATTTTAAACACAAATTTTATTTTTATATAGGCATAATCAGAAACTCCCCCTTAATCTAAAGCTCTCCTTTTTTAAGTAATGGAAAAATCAGAAGCTCCCCCTTAATCGAAAACTTTACTTTAAAAATAATAGAAAAATCAGACGCTCCCCCTTAATCGAAAACTCCCCCTCAAAAGACATAATTCAGAAGACACATAGACAATGGAGTGAAGTGGGAAAGGAAATATGTACACTTAATCAAATTTCATGTAGGGACGATTGATCACAACCGAATATTCAACATGCCCAACATAGTCACTAGGTGTTGGAATCGTTTGACATCCAACGGTTTTGTGAAAATGTCGGCCAGTTGATCTTCGGTTGTGACGTATGCAATTCAATTGTCCCTTGTTCGACATGTTCTTTGATGAAGTGTGACGAATATCTATGTGTTTCGTTCTCGAGTGATGTACCGGATTACTCGTCATTGCAATAGCACTTTTTGAGTCACAATAAATTGGAATTTTATCAACATGAATATTAAAATCTCGTAGTTGGGTTCTCATCCACAAAAGCTGTGAACAGCAACTAGCGGCGGCGACATATTCTGCCTCCGTCGACGAAGTTGAGACAAAGTTCTGTTTTCGAGACGACCAACTTACGAGTTTACCGCCCAAGAAGTGTGCAGCTCCAGAGGTGCTTTTTCGGTCCATCTTGCATCCTTCATAATCCGAGTCAGAGAATCCAACCAGTTTGAAGTCCGATCGAGTGGGGTACCACAAACCCAGATTGGGTGTTCCTTTGAGATAGCAGAGAATCCTTTTGACAGCAGTGAGATGGGATTCCTTCGGTATTGCCTGAAAACGAGCGCAGATTCCCGTCGAGAGAACGATATCCGGACGACTAGCAGTGAGGTACAGAAGAGAGCCTATTATCCCTCGATAGACGGTTTGATCAACGGGAGCACCAGATGGGTCCGCGTCGGGTCGACCAGAGGGTGACATAGGTGTAGCAGCAGTCTTTGCATCCTTCATTCCATATTTCTCGAGGATGTCATGGATGTATTTGGACTGATTGATGAAGATTCCGTCGGGGAGTTGCTTTACTTGAAGACCAAGAAAGAAGTTCAGCTCGCCCATCATACTCATTTCGAACTTTTCCTTCATCAATTCTGCGAACTCTTCACACAGTTGTGGTTCAGTCGATCCAAAAAATGATGTCATCGACATAAATCTGTACAATCATGATGTCCGGCCCACTCCGCTTTGTGAAGAGAGTTGTATCCAAGATCCTTTCTTGAAACCAGACTGTACAAGGAAGTCTGAAAGGACGTCATACCAAGCTCGGGGAGCCTGTTTTAGTCCGTAGAGGGCCTTGTAGAGTCGATATACGTGATGAGGAAACTCTTCGCTCAAGAACCCTTCAGGTTGATCAACGTACACTTCTTCCTCGAGAAACCCATTCAGAAATGCAGTCTTCACGTCCATTTGGTAGACTTGAAAGTTCTTGTGTGCAGCAAAGGCAAGAAAAATTCGTATAGCTTCGATCCTGGCAACTGGGGCAAAAGTTTCATCGTAGTCGATGCCTTCTTGTTGGTTGTACCCCTTAGCCACAAGTCTTGCTCTATTGCGGATGACAACACCGTCTTCATCCTTTTTGTTCTTGAAGATCCACTTTGTGCCGATAATGGATCTATTGTGAGGTCGTGGTACGAGTTCCCAAACTTGTAAACGTTCGAACTGATTTATTTCCTCCTGCATTGCAATCAGCCAATCAGGATCGTTGAGAGCTTCAGCTACTCGTGATGGTTCGACTTGACTGAGATAGCAAGCGAACAGACTTTCATTCATCGTAGCCGAACGAGTTGAAACACCAGATGTGGGATCCCCAATAATCTGATCTGTAGGATGAGAGCGAGCCCAAAGTGGTACATTGGTCTGAGATGAACTGGCCGCATTTGTATTGGTTGGAGGTTCATTGAGGGTCCGGTGTCCGAAGAAGAGATCTCAATCGTAGTAGATTGAGAAGGTTCATCATCAGGATCAGCAATGTTCCCAGGGTTGGGTAAAATGTCGTCTTCGTTGAGGTTGAGATTATCCAAGTTAGGTGGAACCACATCATCGCCGATAGCTGGTGGTGTAGGTGAGGTGTGTGCAGCGGTAGTTTGAGTGGTGGTGACGGGAGACTTGGGGACTGGATAGAAGTATTCGAAGAGCAGGTCGAGATCCAGTTCACCAGAATTGCCCTCATATGAGGAAGTTCCCGCCGTTGAAGGTTGACCTTTTGTCAACGACTGTAGAAGACCTGGTTCTGGTCTGATATGAGCAGAAGCCATGAGGTCGCCTTCGCTTTCGTCAAAGGTGACATTTGTGCTCTCTATTACTGATCGTTTCTCTCTAAGATAGACACTGTATGCCTTTGAGTTCAGCGAATATCCAACAAAGATGCCTTCAATTGCTTTTGGATCAAGCTTCCCAAGATGTTGGCGATCATTGGCCACAAAACATCGGCAACCGAAGACCCTCAGATAAGATATATCGGGGATACGACGGTTATTCAGCATCTCGTATGGGGTGCGCTTGAATCTCTTGTGGATTGAAGCCCGGTTTTGTGTGTAACAAGCCGTTTGATAGCTTCGCCCCAAAGAGAATGAGGAAGTCCGGATTGAATGAGGAGAGTCCTAGCTGCTTCAACTAGTGTTCTATTCTTACGCTCAACGACACCATTCTGTTCCGGTGTCTTCACAGTTGAGAACTGTTGGGTGATGCCCTGAGTGGCATAGAAATCGCTGAGCTTCTTGTTCTTAAACTCAGTTCCGTTGTCTGTTCTGATAATCCGATCCTTTTGTTGATGAAGAGTTTGGGACGGAACAACAAACTCGATGATTATATCAGGAACTTCATCCTTTGTACGTATGAGTTTCGTCCACGTGTAGCGTGAAAAATCGTCGACAATTACAAGAATATACCGTCTTCCTCCGAGTGTGGCCGTAGGCATTGGGCCACAAAGATCCATGTGTAAGAGCTCGAGGATGAGCTTAGAGGACGGTGTTTCCTTGGAAATGTGAGACGATCGCTTCATCTTCCCCATTCACAGGCAGAGCAGAGGTGTTCCTTATAATATGTCAGTTGGGGTAGACCGTTGACGAGTTTATTCTGACGTAGTTTGTTGATGGTCTTGAAATTGAGATGAGAAAGACGTCGGTGCCATAGATCGTTCAACTTGGGAGCGGCTCGAGAGAGAAGGCATATGGTCGAGAGGTCTTAAGATTGAGTATGTAAAGGTGAGACGTGCGTGTTCCAGAGAGAAGAGTTTGTCCCGAGGCATCTATAATGCTGCAGATGTTAGATTCGAAGAGAACCTTATCCTTTGTCGCAGAAACGACCAATGCTGAAGAGATTGTAGCTCAAACCCTCGACATAAGAGATGCCCTTAATCGTCAGTTTGTCGTGGACGAGATCACCAGTTCCGAGAATTGGCGCCATTTGACTGTTTTCGAAGGAGACCCTTCCGAGATAGCGCTCGAGAAGTTGCTCAACAGCTCCTTGTTCCCCGTCATGTGTGTGGAGCAACCCGAGTCTAGATACCACACATGACAGACCTGCAATTATCAGCAAACGTTGGGTCCCCGTATACGGACGGGGCTTTCTTGTGATACAAGTAGAATTTTCATGCGCTTAAAGGGAAATGTGGTTTCTAAATCTGATTGTGTCGGTTCTAATTTAGCTTTCCCTTTGTCATTTGTTTGATGAGGCGGGATTATGATTTTTCTAACCCATATTTTCCTAACTTGTGCTTGCATGTATGGTGCCTTATACATGTATTGGCGTGGGGGATGCGATTGTTGTTTTCGTGCTTCGTTTTTTGTTGCCTTTGGCTTGCGAGCAGTAGATGAGTTTGCGTTTGACGACGAGAGACGTTTTCGCTTAACCTTAGGTTTAGGCGAGAAGGGAGAATTCAAAGACGTCGTAGAGGAGGTTCGCTTGCGTGGTCGGCGTGTTGCGTGTTCATGTGTTTCATATTCATGAAAGCGTGGGAGAACAAAGTCATTGCAGCAGCACATAGACATAAGCTTGGAAAAAGAAAGATAACTTTTGGCAACATAGTTGTCTACGACCTTAGGATATTGGGATTCAGTACATAAAGAGGATAGACGAATATAGGATGGTCTTTTCTTCTTGTCATCGAAGCGCGGATTCCTTTATTTGATACGAACTCCCTTCCAGAGACGTCGAACTCACATTCCCTGTATCCATAAGAATACTAGAGTTAGTGTTAGAACATATGTCAGCTTCAGGAGTCATTTTCGCCGTCCTCTTACATTTACATGTTTGAGAATCGGGTACTTGACTCGACGTAGAGGGTTTGTTCGAGTTGTGAAATTGCTCTAGGGTAAAGATTTTGCTAAGTAGATCTTCTCGCTCTTTTGCAAAGGCTTTCCGCTCTACTTCTATGGTTCGTTCTAGTTCTGCTATGATCAGTAGTTTCTCTGGAACATAGATGCGAGAGAGTGCTTCTCGGAAAGCGATTTCCTGTTCTTCGGTTGGGAACTGAGACTTGATGTCTTCAGAGAGTGAGGGCTTTTTAGTCTTATCACTAGCATTCAACTCCGTGTAGTCGTACGCGATTTCTGCCCAGAGAATGTTCTGTTCCCTCTTTTCTTCCGAAAGAACACCGGAGGAGGATCTTACAAACGGCATGAGCTGTGAGGGAGTCCCCTTCCTCGTTTTCAGGAATGATGTACTGTACATGTTATACCTTTTGACAATTAGCAGCGTTGGATCGCAGTTGCTGGCCAGGACGATTCCCATCCGGGCGTCGTAGAATTCTGTTTCAACTGGTTGGTTCAATAGGCATAAGATGTGTGCGGCCTTTTTTCTAAGGTGAAGTTGCTCTTCAAGTTCTTTCACCTTGCGGTATAGCCTAACTCTTTCCTTCGTAAGCAGTTCATATTGGGAGGCCGTCAGGATGCGAGAAGTTTCACATGAACTGATGGCTAGTGTGGTTTCCTTAACCTTAGTCTCACTTTGTTCATTCTTGCTTTGCAAACGTTTGACTAACGCTTCAGAGGCCATTAGTCGTTCGTTTGCACAGGCAAGCTCTTCTACTTTTAGACTAAGTAAGGCATAGTTGTTTTCAAATTTTAGCTTAAGTTCATTATAATCCTGAGCATCTACGGTGGGTTTGTTGATGGTGTGTCGGTGATTAAACACATTATCGAGTTGTGAGATTCGTACCTCAGACTCAGCGTTGGTAGGAGTCTCAGCTGTGTTCTTATCGGTGTTACCCATCTCCTCGTCCTCGTCCTGTTCGACCAGCCTTGCCATGCAGCAATCTTCATCCTTAGGCTCCTCGTCTTCTGATGTGTCGTTCACCCATTCAGCTTCTTCGGTGAGTAGAGCTTTCCCACTTTCCATTTTGCGGGTCAATCTGGCCTTACGGTCATAGTAGCCAGAGTCCTTTACGCGTGGGGCAAGGCATTCTTTGGCAAAGTGGCCTGACTTCCCACATCTAAAGCACTTCACAGACTTTTGAGGTGTTGATTCCTCTTCTTTCTTTGTCGGCTTAGCTTCCTCCGTGGGAGTGGTCTTTTTGGTGCCGCTAAAGGTTCTTTGGCGATTGGAGGAGGATGAGATTTTTTCCCAAGCTTCTTTGAGACCATCTTAGTGAGCATTGCCAGTTGTTTGCGTAAATCGCGAACATCTTCATCAGATTCTGTGTCAGCTTCGGATCCTGAAGGAGTGCCCGATACAGCAGCTGGTAGTTTCCCTTTGTTCAGTTTGGTCTTGGTGGTGGAAGGTCGTTCATTGGTTTTGTTCGAGAGGAGGGCCAGTGGGTCGACTCGAGTGTTGGCGGAATTTTGCACGTAAGGAGCATAGGCAGACAGACTGTCATAAAGAGCATGGATGGAAGTGTTGGAGAGGTCCTTACTCTGAATCATCATTACGATTGCATTGCCCCAATGTGGTTTGAGGCTACCAAGGAAGCGATTGTTGATATCGAATTTGTCCCTCGAGATCCTGGCTTTCTTGAGTTCATTGATGACCTTCAAGTATCGGAGTATGTGTCACGCAGTTCCTCTCCTTCATAGGCCTGGAAGTGTTCATACTGCGAGAGACATGCTGATTTCCTTCCTTGAAAGAGATATCCTTTGGTAGTAGTTGTGCAGCACTCAATGTGAGCACTCAATGTGAGCACTCAATGAGATTTCCTTTCCTTAGTAGTTGTGCAGCACTCAATGTGAGCGTAGACCTCATTTCCCATAGCCTGAAAGAGATATCCTTTGGCAGTCTCATCGGCCTGTACGCGAGCCTCTTCATCCTCATTGATGGGACCTGTTGGAGTGCGGCGTTCATCCATGGGAGGGTTTGCGTTTGGCTGTGCAGGGATGATTGTCCAGAACTGTGCTGGGCCGTTGAAGATCGAGTCCAGAAGGTATTGAGAGAGTGGTGCGTTTGTTCCTGATGAACGTGAGGAATCGGTTTATCCATATGCTGTAGTCGCCTTATCGCAGCATCGGAGGCCTGGTGTCGGAGCCCACTGTTGAGATGTCATTCGTGGTAGACATGGTTGGTGCAGTCGAATCGTCCGTGGTTTTGATCTTGTAGAGATTAGAAGTTAGTAACGAACGAGATGAGAAATACGAGTTTAACGTGTAGAGTTTTGAGAAGAAAACTGTTTAAAGAATTTCTTAGAACTAAGTGAGCGTGTGTGATGGTCGATAATGTATGAAGGGAAAATATATCTTGAAACTAGGAGAACTTCTAGAAATTTAAGAGCGAGATTTGAGGCGAGAAAAATATTTAATGTCAAAAGTGGTCTAGGGTGATAGGACTAAAGTGTAAGGCTCAAATCTTAAATAAGTTTGAGAAAGATTTAACCCGAGAAAATTTTAACCCTAGAAGAATTTAACACGTTAGAAAAATTCGCAAGTTGAAGAATTTCGCAAGTTATAAAGATTTCGCAAGTTTAGATTTTTTAAGCTTCGCAAGAAAACTTCGTAAATTATAAAATTTCGCTAGTTGAGAATTTTAAAGTTTCGCAAGAGATTTTCGCAAGTTATAAAAATTTCGCAAGTTGAGAATTTTAAAGCTTCGCAAGAGAATTTTTGCAAGTTATAAAACTTTCGCAAGTTGAGAATTTAAAGCTTCGCAAGAGAATTTTCGCAAGTTGTAAAACTTTCGCAAGTTGAGAATTTTAAATCTTCACAAGAAAATTTCGCAAGTTAAAAAAGTTTCGCACGTTGAGAATTTTAAAGCTTCGCAAGAAAATTTCGCAAGTTAAAAATTTCGCACGTTGAGAATTTTTCGCGGCCAGAAAAAATTCTTGGAATAAGCTTTCTTGGATATGGAATTTCTCGGATTATGAAAAGTAAGCCAATTTCGCAGGTGAAAGTTTCTCGGATTTTGAAAGTAAACAGTTGCGAAAAAAAATGCTGTATAAGTGAAAGTTTCGCGGCTTAAAATTCTCGGATCTTGAAAGTAGGCAGTTGCGAAAAATGTAGTATAGATCAAAGTTTCGCGGTTTAAAATTTCTCGGATTCTTAAAGTAGGCAGTTGCGAAAAAATGTAGTAGAAGTGAAAGTTTCGCGGTTTTGAAGATTCTCGGATTTGAATGTGGGCAGTTGCGAAAAAATGTAGTATAAGTAAAAGTTTCGCGGTTTAAAAATTCTCGGGATCGACTTTCGCGGACATGGAAAATTCGCGGACTTGAACGATCAAGCACAAAATTTCGCGGTCAAGAACACGTTAGTACTGTTCCATTGCTTTCACGCGTTTTCCCATAAAATCGTCCCGTTCTTGCTCAAATCTCAACCAAAATCGCTCAAACTTGATCCTAAACTTCAGAAATTCTTTCCTAAACACATAATCGACCGATTTGTGAGCTAAAACAACAAGAAATAGGTCAAATCGACCGAAAACAGAGAATGGCCGAGATGTCCTTTTCTGAAAAGTTTTTGCTTCAATCTTGCTCAAAACTCGTTAAAACTGATCCAAAGGTTTTTTTAAAAACATCTTAGGCATAGAATCGATCTGGGGAAGGTTTTAAACACAAAAACAAAGCATAAACACCCCAAAACGAGCTCAAAATGCCCGAAAGTGATTTTTTATTCAAAACACCTTTGATCTTTCTTGGAATCGAACGAAACTGGACTCAAATCAATGTAGATCGATCCACGTTTGCTCTGATACCACTTGTTGGTCCCGAATGCACCAAACAATGAATCAAAGAGGCTTTGATGGAATGAAAAGGGAGATTTCTCACCTTGTAGTGTGTGTAGTGTGTGAAAACTAGGGTTAGCCTTTTGATCTTTGATTAGCTTTCAAATTGTGTTGGTAACACCTATATACCACATTAACCCTAGGTATATTAAGGCCCAAACACCAAAAATTAAATAATTACATACTAGTCCAAAGCCCAAGTTAAAGGATAATTACAATATTAATCCCAAGACTTAAACTATTGACACAATCACTAAAATATCCTAACAGAAACATATTTGAATTCATTGATTGTCAATATATTCCAAATTTGTTGAATTTGAAGAGTCTCTCTTTAATTAATGACATATTAATTTATCGATATAATAATATCTCTCTAAATTAATAAAATTCCATGGTCCCAATGTTATTAATTTATAGAGGCTTTACTGTATATATAATATATTATTAAATATAAAATATATAGAACTAAAATACAAAATATAGAAAATAAAACTAAATTTATTAGATAATACAATTAATGTCATTAATTACAGTAAAACCTCTATAAATTAATGTGGCGTCCCTTCCTAATTAGATTAGTTGGCGGATTCCCGCAACGAAAGTCGCGGAGGACCCGATTAATTAAAAACATTTTGAGGAAATAATATACATATATATACTAAGTCGGGTTTACAAAATGCGTCTGTATAATACAACGGGCCGGAGCCCCAAAAAGCTAAACCCGACTATCCTACGCCTCTCCACAGGTCGCGTCCCATGTACCGCTCCGCCCTCAAAAGCCCGTGGAGTCACCGCCGCCAGCCAGCCTATATCTCAACCCTGACACCCATCGGTGTCGGGCTCAGTCCCACCTGAAAATATAACCCTGAGCAAAATGCCCAGTAGGTGGCAGTAAAAACATGCAATGTATGCGTGCGTGCACTCAACCCAATCCCATGTCCTCACACATAAAATATGCACGCTCAACCTATCACGTCTCATCACATAACAGGGCCCTCGGTTAGACTCAGCACCCACGCGCGCAATGGCAAAGTATGCCAAAATCATGCGGTAGCCCACGCCGGTCGTGCCGGGTCGCTCCTTCCGCACACAATCTCAACCCGACGACTTTTCCCCGAGTGGCCTACCACCAACCCGGATAGACAGGAATCTCACATCTGTCGGCCGTCCCTGAGCCAAATAATATCCGGTGGTGTGCACCTCGGGTGGCTCAATCCCGAGTAGATGGGTGTCGCAAACCCCCTCTCCCACCAGGTGCTACACGAGTCTAACCTCGACGACCAATAAAGGTCACTCTACCCCACCCAACCGACACCGTAAGGTGTCACCGTACAAATACGGTACCATCATCTCTCCCGTGTATGTCGTGAAATGCACATATAACAAATCACATAAAATACGTATATTGAAATCACGTAATCGTATAGTATTTAAACTAGGCCGATGGTTTTAAAATCCAAAAAAATATTTATAATTTAAAATATGGGTTGACCCGAAAATATACGTTATAGTACGAAAATATTTTATTTAAAAGTGATTTGGGCTTAAAACCATTTTATTTAAAATATTTAGGCCTGAAATGGGGCAAAAGCCCAAAATAAGTGTCGCTGGTCAACTCACACCAAAATCGGTCAAAGCCCAATTAAATCGCCCGAAACCCACTTGGTCAACCCGCGAAAGTCGAGTCAACACCCGATTTCGCTAATCGCCCGATTCTGTGTTAAAAAGCTCTGGTCAACCCGCGAAAGTAAGGTCAATGCCCGATTTCGTAAGACTTTCGGCGATTTCGCAAATCGATAGATTTAACGCCCGAAGCCCGATTTAATCTCGCGAATCGCCCGATTTCTTTCACGGGAATCACCCCGCGCGATTTGAAATCGGCCCGCGAAACCCAAAATCGGCCCGACGCTCTCTCACAACTCGCGAAATGCTTCAGCCCGCGAAGCACGAGCTCTGGCCCGCGAAACCCAAATCGGCCGGCCAATCCTATCTCTTGAAAATCATTTTCATCCGATTTGTAAACTAAATACAGGCCCGCGAATTAAAAATCGTCCGAAAGCTACAAATCGCCCGATTTACTGTTCTATCGGACTCATCTTCATATAAAACCCTAAATTTTCCAGAAACTTAACAAGTTCTTCATCGATAAACATATCAGTTAAATCATCCAGTCCAAGAAATCATATATTGAGTTCAAACCGCGTAATATCACATAGTAACATATCACGAAGTTTATAAAAATCATAAAACTTAAAACTTTGAATTCAATTGGCCTTCCAATCGAATTCTAACCACTTTGAGGAGAATCGTACGGGTTGTAGGGGTTTAAAACCACCTACCTAACCTCCAAGCTTTGTAATGAAGTTTCCTAATTAGAAGATTAGCTCGAGCTTGCCCAAAATCTGCTGTCCTTCGTTCGGCACTATTATACCATGCATATTAGCTAATCTTTCATATTACTGAAATGATCGTGCGAGTTAATGGAGTGGGATTCTCACCTCCTTCGTTCGACCCTTGGTTTTGCTTAAGTTCTTTCCTTGGTTTTGATTCTCCCTTTTTGCTTCTTCCGTCACTTAATGGCTCTAGCCTCAAACAATTATCAACCATGCAAAGCATAAATAACTTGTTGAAGGTTCATAAGTCCTAATTAATTTCCTTACCTCCTTTATCACGTCGATTTGATGACTCTCAAGTGAAATTTATCTTCCTTTTCCTTTGTTTGGTATTCACGTTGGTTTCAAGCTTTGCAAGTGAAGATTTTTCTTTTCTTTGTTTCTCACCTCTCACGTTTTTACCTTTGACCATAATGATTGTTTTTGGGATAATTATCTACTTGAGGTATGGCTTTCAACGTGACTTTTCCCATGAGTTAAGGAACCTTTGTTCTTATCTCTTTATTTTATTCATTTTGGGCCAAGCTTAATACATCTTTGGGCCCTCATTTAATTATATTTAGGCCCTACTATTATTTGGCCTTATTTTATCTCTTGGGCTCCCTAGCCTTCTCGGCCCATGTGATTTCTATTCATCCTCGGCCCAAATTATTATTTTCGGCTCGCTCCCGAAAATTCGGTTTCGTTTGAAAATCATCTTCATTAATTTCGAACATTACAAAATAATCCCGTATTAATTTTACGGGTATTACAATTAATACTCTATAAATTAATAAACTCTCAAAAATAATAAAATCTTCCGATCCCGACTTGGGCCTCGTAAAAAAATCACCAAATTCAATAAGATAATAACATAATAATTTTTTGGAAAATCCCTTTATAAATATTAGGTCCCATTAAAACTCTATATTAATAAATCATAAAAATTACAATTATAAATTATGGTAATTTGCTAAAATGTTAGATTTTTCGGAGTTCATCCCTAACTTATTAAATTGCAGTCAATAGTTTCGATGTCGAGTTCTCTAGCTGCAACAAAAAGTTGCGAAGGTTGTTGTCGCCAATTTGTGTCGCTTAATATCCCTGATCGGTACTCCAATGATATCCTGAGAGCATTTGATATTGTACCTTAACTAATTTTCAAACGATATTTTTCATTAATTCACACTTCTAAATCGTTTTGAGTAAATGAATAAAGATAATGAAACATATTTGAATTCATTGATTGTCAATACATTCCAAATTTGTTGAATTTGAAGAGTCTCTCTTTTAATTAATGAAATATTAATTTATCGATATATTAATATCTCTCTAAATTAATAAAATTCCATGGTCCCAATGTTATTAATTTATAGATGTTTTACTCTATGTATAATATATTAAATTAATAAATATATAATATATAGAAATAAAATACTAAATATTGAAAATAAAACTAAATTTATTAGATAATACAATTAATATCATTAATTACAGTAAAACCTCTATAAATTAATAATCTATAAATTAAAAACTCCCTAAAATAATAAAATCTTCCGGTCCCGACTTGGTCATTTGTAAAAAAATCACCAAATTCGATAAGATAATAACATAATAATTTTTCGGAAAATCCCTTTATAAATATTAGGTCCCATTAAACTCTATATTAATAATTCATAAAAATTACAATTATAAATTATGGTAATTTGCTAAAATAAGAATCTATTTGTTAGATTTTTCGGAGTTCATCCCTAACTTATTAAATTGCAGGCAATAGTTTCGATGTCGAGTTCTCTAGGTGCAACAAAAAGTTGCGAAGGGTTGTTGTCGCCAATTTGTGTCACTTAATATCCCTGATCGGTACTCCAATGATATCCTGAGAGCATTTTATATTGTACCTTAACTAATTTTCAAACGATATTTTTCATTAATTCACACTTGTAAATCGTTTTGAGTAAATGAATATAGCTAATGAAACATATTTGAGTTCATTGATTGTCAATACATTCCAAATTTGTTGAATTTGAAGAGTCTCTCTTTTAATTAATGAAATATTAATTTATCGATATATTAATATCTCTCTAAATTAATAAAATTTCATGGTCCCAATGTTATTAATTTATAGATGTTTTACTCTATGTATAATATATTAAATAAATAAATATATAATATATAGAAATAAAATACTAAATATTGAAAATAAAACTAAATTTATTAGATAATACAATTAATATCATTAATTACAGTAAAACCTCTATAAATTAATAATCTATAAATTAATAAACTCCCTAAAATAATAAAATCTTCCGTCCCGACTTGGTCCTTTGTAAAAAAATCACCAAATTCGATAAGATAATAACATAATAATTTTTCGGAAAATCCCTTTATAAATATTAGGTCCCATTAAAACTCTATATTAATAAATCATAAAAATTACAATTATAAATTATGGTAATTTGCTAAAATGTTAGATTTTTCGGAGTTCATCCCTAACTTATTAAATTGCAGTCAATAGTTTCGATGTCGAGTTCTCTAGCTGCAACAAAAAGTTGCGAAGGGTTGTTGTCGCCAATTTGTGTCGCTTAATATCCCTGATCGGTACTCCAATGATATCCTGAGAGCATTTGATATTGTACCTTAACTAATTTTCAAAAGATATTTTTCATTAATTCACACTTCTAAATCGTTTTGAGTAAATGAATAAAGATAATGAAACATATTTGAATTCATTGATTGTCAATACATTCCAAATTTGTTGAATTTGAAGAGTCTCTCTTTTAATTAATGATATATTAATTTATCGATATATTAATATCTCTCTAAATTAATAAAATTCCATGGTCCCAATGTTATTAATTTATAGATGTTTTACTCTATGTATAATATATTAAATAAATAAATATATAATATATAGAAATAAAATACTAAATATTGAAAATAAAACTAAATTTATTAGATAATACAATTAATATCATTAATTACAGTAAAACCTCTATAAATTAAATCTATAAATTAATAAACTCCCTAAAATAATAAAATCTTCCGGTCCCGACTTGGTCCTTTGTAAAAAAATCACCAAATTCGATAAGATAATAACATAATAATTTTTCGGAAAATCCCTTTATAAATATTAGGTCCATTAAAACTCTATATTAATAATTCATAAAAATTACAATTATAAATTATGGTAATTTGCTAAAATAAGAATCTATTTGTTTGATTTTTCGGAGTTCATCCCTAACTTATTAAATTGCAGTCAATAGTTTCGATGTCGAGTTCTCTAGCTGCAACAAAAAGTTCGAAGGGTTGTTGTCGCCAATTTGTGTCGCTTAATACCCTGATCGGTACTCCAATGATATCCTGAGAGCATTGATATTGTACCTTAACTAATTTTCAAACGATATTTTTCATTATATCTGTTAGGAATATTTTATAGTGTTCAATTTCAATGTGTTTATCTTAGTTGGTTTGTATTTAATTAACTTTGGGCTAGTTTGTAATATTCTAGTTCTTAGTTACTAAGGGTATAATATACCAACTAATGTGGTATATATACCCCCAAACCCTAATTCATTAGGGTGTGTGTTTTTGGTGTAGTATGTGTGAGTGCGTGTGTGTGTGTTGAATAGTAAGAAACATTTTGACAGCTTCACCTTCGTTCACAAACACACCCCACGTTTGAGCATTAAATCTTTCATCATTAGCGTGGTAAATCGTCCTAGGTCAGATTTGTTGGATCCAATAGGGACAAACAAGTGGTATCAGAGCAAACACGTTTGGAGCAACTTTCTGAAATTTTTGGATTTTTTTTTCAGTTCGAATTCTGCCTTGTTCTTGAATTTTTGAGTTGATTTTACTGATTTTGCAAACTCAAGAGCTAATCAGGTTGTTTTCGAGTGATTTGAAGTGATTACCCAACATTTTTCAGTTGATTTGAGTGAGTTTTAGGTAGCAATCGAGCCTGAAAATCTGGTTTTTACTAAACTGTTCATCACTTTCGGGTAGCATTTAGAACAGTACTAAGAAATTTGAAGGTTTCGATCGAAACCAACTCACTGTGGGAGATTCGACCAATTTTTGTTTCGGCGAAAGGCTACAGTACCAAAATTACTAGTTCTGATCGAAAGGCTACAGTATCAATTACTAGTTTCGCCGATACATTTCTCGGCGAAACTATTAATTTCACTGTAGCAAATCACCTAATCGGCCGTGTCTAGATTTTTCTTGGTCAATCAATTTGCTTTCGGTCAAAAAGCACTCACGATGCATTATTAATAAAAAAATAGAAATAGAAAGCATCTCCACTTTCGATTAGAGCATTAAAGAATTAAAGGTGTCAGTTTCGATTGGACTCTAACTTTCGCTTGGTGACTCATCAATTTCACCTTAAGCACTCCACTCATCGACGCATTTTTTATAAAAAAATAAATAAATAAAATAAAATAATAATAAATAGATAGAGAGCATTAAAGCAAGGTTTCAGTCGAATTGGTGAGACATTCCTGACATTATTCGTTGGACTCTCATCCATCGAAATTGGTCCTCAACCAAATTACCTCTCTTTGTTAAATTCCAATCGGCCGATTCAATCATTGAAACAATTGCTACTCACTTTATTTGGTCAAATAATTTCTTTCGGTCAAAAATGGTCATCCACACAATCGGCCAATTGAAAACAATTTTGCAATTAACTGTAGCACCCGATTACTGTAGCAAACTTACCGTGACAATTTCTTCCAACACTGTAGCAATTTCACTGTAGAAAATTAACTGTGTCACTTTCGCCCGATTACAACAGTTTGCACTTTCGCTGATTACTGTAGCAACTTTAACTTTCACCCCATTGTTAATTTCTGACTGTAACTAGAAATTTTAACATTCGACCGATTGCAATTCACCCCAAATTCAGTTGGTCAAAATTCATTTTTCAGTCAAAAAAAAAAATCCACTTCACGTGTCAACGATCATTTATATCCAACAATCAACTTAGGACATATATGGCAAATTATAGAAAAAGGTTTGGTCATTTTCTCGAAGTTTTCGAAATCATCACAAAATTTTTCGGTGCACGCCAAAAATTTTCGACGCCGACTTTCTTCGATACTTCACGATACTGCCAAACTTTTCATCACTGAAATTTTAAAAGCCAATTTCTATTTTCAATTAAATATTATATTAATGAAAATGGATGCTCAAGCTAGGAAAATTGAGGAATTAGAAGCAAGACTTGCTAACTTATTAAATCGCAGGCAATAGTTCCAATGTTGAGTTCTCTAGGTGCAACAAAAAGTTGCGAAAGGTTGTTGTCGCCAATGTGTGTCGCTTAATATTCCTGATCGGTACTCCAATGATACCCTGAGAGCATTTGATATTGTACCTTAACTAATTTTCAAACGATATTTTTCATTAACTCACACTTCCAAATCGTTTTGAGTAAATGAATATAATAATGAAACATATTTGAATTCATTAATTGTCAATACATTTCAAATTTGTTGAATTTGAAGAGTCTCTCTTTTAATTAATGAAATATCAATTTATCGATATATTAATATATCTCTAAATTAATGCAATTCCATGGTCCCAATGTTATTAATTTATAGATGTTTTCCTCTATGTATAATATATTAAATAAATATATATAGAATATAAAATACTAAATATTGAAAATAAAACTAAATTTATTAGATAATACAATTAATATCATTAATTACAGTAAAACCTTTATAAATTAATAATCTATAAATTAATAAACTCCCTAAAATAATAAATCTTCCGGTCCCGACTTGGTCCTTTGTAAAAAAATCACCAAATTCGATAAGATAATAACATAATAATTTTTCGGAAAATCCCTTTATAAATATTAGGTCCCATTAAAACTCTATATTAATAATTCATAAAAATTACAATTATAAATTATGGTAATTTGCTAACATAAGAATTTATTTGTTAGATTTTTCGGAGTTCATCTCTAACTTATTAAATTGCAGTGTCGAGTTCTCTAGCTGCAACAAAAGGTTGCAAAGAGTTGTTGTCGCCAATTTGTGTCGCTTAATATCACTGATCGGTACTCCAATGATATCCTGAGAGCATTTGATATTGTACCTTAACTAGTTTTCAAACGATATTTTTCATTAATTCACACTTCTAAATCGTTTTGAGTACATGAATATAATTAATGAAACATATTTGAATTCATTAATCGTCAATACATTCCAAATTTGTTGAATTTGAAGAGTCTCTCTTTTAAGTAACGACATATTAATTTATCGATATATTAATATCTTTCTAAATTATCCATGGTCCCAATGTTATTAATTTATAGAGGTTTTACTGTATATATAATATATTAATAAATATAAAATATATAGAACTAAAATACTAAATATAGAAAATAAAACTAAATTTATTAGATAATACAATTAATGTCATTAATTACAGTAAAACCTCTATAAATTAATACTCTATAAATTAATAAACTCTCTAAAATAATAAAATCTTCCGATCCCGAGTTGGGCCTTTGTAAAAAAATCACCAAATTCGATAAGATAATAACATAATATTTTTCGGAAAATCCCTTTATAAATATTGGGTCCCATTAAAACTCTATATTAATAAATCATAAAAATTACAATTATAAATTATGGTAATTTGCTAAAATGTTAGATTTTTCGGAGTTCATCCCTAACTTATTAAATTGCAGTCAATAGTTTCGATGTCGAGTTCTCTAGGTGCAACAAAAAGTTGCGAAGGGTTGTTGTCGCCAATTTGTGTCGCTTAATATCCCTGATCGGTACTCCAATGATATCCAGAGAGCATTTGATATTGTACCTTAACTAATTTTCAAGCGATATTTTCATTAATTCACACTTCTAAATCGTTTTGAGTAAATGAATATAGCTAATGAAACATATTTGAATTCATTGATTGTCAATACATTCCAAATTTGTTGAATTTGAAGAGTCTCTCTTTTAATTAGTGAAATATTAATTTATCGATATATTAATATATCTCTAAATTAATAAAATTCCATGGTCCGAATGTTATTAATTTGTAGAGGTTTTACTCTATGTATAATATATTAAATAAATATATAATATAGAAATAAAATACTAAATATTGAAAATAAAACTAAATTTATGTGATAATACAATTAATGTCATTAATTACAGTAAAACCTCTATAAATTAATACTCTATAAATTAATAAACTCTCTAAAAAATATAAAGTCTTCCGGTCCCGACTTGGGCCTTTGTAAAAAAACCACCAATTCGATAAGATAATAACATAATAATTTTTCGGAAAATCCCTTTATAAATATTAGGTCTCATTAAAACTCTATATTATATAATTCATAAAAATTACAATTATAAATTATGGTAATTTGCTAAAATAAGAATCTATTTGTTTGATTTTTCGGAGTTCATCCCTAACTTATTAAATTGCAGGCAATAGTTTCGATGTCGAGTTCTCTAGGTGCAACAAAAAGTTGCGAAGGGTTGTTGTCGCCAATTTGTGTCGCTTAATATCCCTGATCGGTACTCCAATGATATCCAGAGAGCATTTGATATTGTACCTTAACTAATTTTCAAACGATATTTTCATTAATTCACACTTCTAAATCGTTTTGAGTAAATGAATATAGCTAATGAAACATATTTGAATTCATTGATTGTCAATACATTCCAAATTTGTTGAATTTGAAGAGTCTCTCTTTTAATTAGTGAAATATTAATTTATCGATATATTATATATCTCTAAATTAATAAAATTCCATGGTCCGAATGTTATTAATTTGTAGAGGTTTTACTCTATGTATAATATATTAAATAAATATATAATATAGAAATAAAATACTAAATATTGAAAATAAAACTAAATTTATGTGATAATACAATTAATGTCATTAATTACAGTAAAACCTCTATAAATTAATACTCTATAATTAATAAACTCTCTAAAATAATAAAGTCTTCCGGTCCCGACTTGGGCCTTTGTAAAAAACCACCAAATTCGATAAGATAATAACATAATAATTTTTCAGAAAATCCCTTTATAAATATTAGGTCTCATTAAAACTCTATATTAATAATTCATAAAAATTACAATTATAAATTATGGTAATTTGCTAAAATAAGAATCTATTTGTTTGATTTTTCGGAGTTCATCCCTAACTTATTAAATTGCAGGCAATAGTTTCGATGTCGAGTTCTCTAGCTGCAACAAAAAGTTGCGAAGGGTTGTTGTTGTTGCCAATTTGTGTCGCTTAATACCCTGATCGGTACTCCAATGATATCCTGATAGCATTTGATATTGTACCTTAACTAATTTTCAAACGATCTTTTTCATTAATTCACACTTCTAAATCGTTTTGAGTACATGAATATAATTAATGAAACATATTTGAATTCATTTATCGTCAATACATTCCAAATTTGTTGAATTTGAAGAGTCTCTCTTTTAATTAATAAAATATTAATTTATCGATATATTAATATCTCTCTAAATTAATAAATGGTCCCAATTATAGAGGCTTTACTGTATATATATATATTAATAAATATATAATATATTCAAATAAAATACTAAATATAGAAAATAAAACTAAATTTATTAGATAATACAATTAATGTCATTAATTACAGTAAAACCTCTATTAATCTATAAATTAATAAATTCTCTAAAATAATAAAATCTTCCGGTCCGACTTGGGCCTTGTAAAAAAATCACCAAATTCGATAAGATAATAACATAATAATTTTTCAGAAAATCCCTTTGTAAATATTAGGTCCCATTAAAACTCTATTAATAATTCATAAAATTACAATTATAAATTATGGTAATTTGCTAAAATAAAAATCTATTTGTTAGATTTTTCGGAGTTCATCCCTAACTTATTAAATTGCAGGCAATAGTTTCGATGTCGAGTTCTCTAGGTGCAACAAAAAGTTGCGAAGGGTTGTTGTCGCCAATTTGTGTCGCTTAATATCCCTGATCGGTACTCCAATGATATCCAGAGAGCATTTGATATTGTACCTTAACTAATTTTCAAACGATATTTTCATTAATTCACACTTCTAAATCGTTTTGAGTAAATGAATATAGCTAATGAAACATATTTGAATTCATTGATTGTCAATACATTACAAATTTGTTGAATTTGAAGAGTCTCTCTTTTAATTAGTGAAATATTAATTTATCGATATATTAATATATCTCTAAATTAATAAATTCCATGGTCCGAATGTTATTAATTTGTAGAGGTTTTACTCTATGTATAATATATTAAATAAATATATAATATAGAAATAAAATACAAATATTGAAAATAAAACTAAATTTATGTGATAATACAATTAATGTCATTAATTACAGTAAAACCTCTATAAATTAATACTCTATAAATTAATAAACTCTCTAAAATAATAAAGTCTTCCGGTCCCGACTTGGGCCTTTGTAAAAAAACCACCAAATTCGATAAGATAATAACATAATAATTTTTCAGAAAATCCCTTTATAAATATTAGGTCTCATTAAAACTCTATATTAATAATTCATAAAAATTACAATTATAAATTATGGTAATTTGCTAAAATAAGAATCTATTTGTTTGATTTTTCGGAGTTCATCCCTAACTTATTAAATTGCAGGCAATAGTTTCGATGTCGAGTTCTCTAGCTGCAACAAAAAGTTGCGAAGGGTTGTTGTTGCCAATTTGTGTCGCTTAATACCCTGATCGGTACTCCAATGATATCCTGATAGCATTTGATATTGTACCTTAACTAATTTTCAAACGATCTTTTTCATTAATTCAAACTTCTAAATCGTTTTGAGTACATGAATATAATTAATGAAACATATTTGAATTCATTTATCGTCAATACATTCCAAATTTGTTGAATTTGAAGAGTCTCTCTTTTAATTAATAAAATATTAATTTATCGATATATTAATATCTCTCTAAATTAATAAATGGTCCCAATGTTATTAATTTATAGAGGCTTTACTGTATATATATTATATTAATAAATATATAATATATTCAAATAAAATACTAAATATAGAAAATAAAACTAAATTTATTAGATAATACAATTAATGTCATTAATTACAGTAAAACCTCTATTAATCTATAAATTAATAAACTCTCTAAAATAATAAAATCTTCCGGTCCGACTTGGCCTTGTAAAAAAATTACCAAATTCGATAAGATAATAACATAATAATTTTTCAGAAAATCCCTTTGTAAATATTAGGTCCCATTAAAACTCTATTAATAATTCATAAAAATTACAATTATAAATTATGGTAATTTGCTAAAATAAAAATCTATTTGTTAGATTTTTCGGAGTTCATCCCTAACTTATTAAATTGCAGGCAATAGTTTCGATGTCGAGTTCTCTAGGTGCAACAAAAAGTTGCGAAGGGTTGTTGTCGCCAATTTGTGTCGCTTAATATCCCTGATCGGTACTCCAATGATATCCTGAGAGCATTTGATATTGTACCTTAACTAATTTTCGAACGATATTTTTCATTAATTCACACTTCTAAATCGTTTTGAGTAAATGAATATAGATAATGAAACATATTTGAATTCATTGATTGTCAATACATTCCAAATTTGTTGAATTTGAAGAGTCTCTCTTTTTATTAATGAAATATTAATTTATCGATATATTAATATCTCGCTAAATTAATAAAATTCCATGGTCCCAATGTTATTAATTTATAGAGGTTTTACTCTATGTATACTATATTAAATCAATATATAATATAGAAATAAAATACCAAATATTGAAAATAAAACTAAATTTATTAGATAATACAATTAATGTCATTAATTACAGCAAACCTCTATAAATTAATAATCTATAAATTAATAAACTCCCTAGAATAATAAAATCTTCCCGTCCCGACTTGGGCCTTTGTAAAAAAATCACCAAATTCGATAAGATAATAATATAATAATGTTTCGGAAAATCCCTTTATAAATATTAGGTCCCATTAAAACTCTATATTATTAATTCATAAAAATTACAATTATAAATTATTGTAATTTGCTAAAATAAGAATTTATTTGTTAGATTTTTCGAAGTTCATCCCTAAATTATTAAATTGCAGTCAATAGTTTCGATGTCGAGTTCTCTAGCTGCAACAAAAGTTGCGAAGGGTTGTTGTCGCCAATTTGTGTCGCTTAATACCCTGATCGGTACTCCAATGATATCCTGAGAGCATTGATATTGTACCTTAACTAATTTTCAAACGATATTTTTCATTAATTCACACTTCGAAGTCGTTTTGAGTACATGAATATAATTAATGAAACATATTTGAATTCATTTATTGACAATACATTCTAAATTTGTTGAATTTGAAGAGTCTCTCTTTTAATTAATGAAATATTAATTTATCATATATTTATATCTCTCTAAATTAATAAAATTACTTGGTCCCAATGTTATTAATTTATAGAGGCGTTACTGTATATATAATACATTAAATAAATATGTAATATATAGAAAACAAAATACTATATAGAAAATAAAACTAAATTAATTAGATAATACAATTAATGTCATTAATTACAGTAAAACCTCTATAAATTAATAATCTATAAATTAATAAACTCTCTAAAATAATAAAATCTTCCGGTCCCGACTTGGGCCTTTGTAAAAAAATCATCAAATTCGATAAGATAATAACATAATAATTTTCGGAAAATCCCTTTTAAATATTAGGTCCAATTAAAACTCTATATTAATAATTATTAAAAATTACAATTATAAAATAGTAATTTGCTAAAATAAGAATCTATTTGTTAGATTTTTCGGAGTTCATCCCTAACTTACTAAATTGCAGGCAATAGTTTCGATGTCGAGTTCTCTAGGTGCAACAAAAAGTTGCGAAGGGTTGTTGTCGCCAATTTGTGTCGCTTAATATCCTGATCGGTACTCCAATGATATCCTGAGAGCATTTGATATTGTACCTTAACTAATTTTCAAACGATCTTTTTCATTAATTCACACTTGTAAATCGTTTTGAGTAAATGAATATAGCTAATGAAACATTCATTGATTGTAAATACATTCCAAATTTGTTGAATTTGAAGAGTCTCTCGTTTAATTAATGAAATATTAATTTATCGATATATTAATATCTCTCTAAATTAATAAAATTCCATGGTCCCAATGTTATTAATTTATAGAGGTTTTACTCTATGTATAATATATTAAATAAATATATAATATATAGAAATAAAATACTAAATATTGAAAATAAAACTAAATTTATTAGATAATACAATTAATGTCATTAATTACAGTAAAACCTCTATAAATTAATAATCTATAAATTCATAAACTCCCTAAAATAATAAAATCTTCCGGTCCCGACTTGGGTCTTTCTAAAAAAATCACCAAATTCGATAAGATAATAACATAATAATTTTTCGGAAAATTCCTTTATAAATATTAGGTCCAATTAAAACTCTATATTAATAATTCATAAAACTTACAATTATAAATTATGGTAATTTGCTAATCAATTTGTTAGATTTTTCGGAGTTCATCCCTAACTTATTAAATTGCAGGCAATAGTTTCGATGTCGAGTTCTCTAGGTGCAACAAAAAGTTGCGAAGGGTTGTTATCGCCAATTTGTGTCGCTTAATATCCCTGATCGGTACTCCAATGATATTCTGAGAGCATTTGATATTGTACCTTAACTAATTTTCAAACGATATTTTTCATTAATTCACACATCGTTATAAGTAAATGAATATAGCTAATGAAACATATTTGAATTCATTGATTGTCAATACATTCCAAATTTGTTGAAATCGAAGAGTCTCTCTTTTAATTAATGAAATATTAATTTATCGATATATTAATATCTCGCTAAATTAATAAAATTTCATGGTCCCAATGTTATTAATTTATAGAGGTTTTACTCTATGTATAATATATTAAATAAATATAATATATATATAAAAAAAAAATAGAAAATAAAATTAAGTTATTAGATAATACAATTAATGTCATTAATTACAGTAAAACCTCTATAACTTAATAATCTATAAATTAATAAACTCTCTAAAATAATAAAATCTTCCGGTCCCGACTTGGGCCTTTGTAAAAAAATCATCAAATTCGATAAGATAATAACATAATATTTTTCGGAAAATCCCTTTATAAATATTAGGTCCAATTAAAACTCTATATTAATTATTATTAAAAATTACAATTATAAAATAGTAATATGCTAAAATATGAATCTATTTGTTAGATTTTTCGGAGTTCATCCCTAACTTGTTAAATTGCAGGCAATAGTTTCGATGTCGAGTTCTCTAGGTGCAACAAAAAGTTGCGAAGGGTTGTTGTCGCCAATTTGTGTCGCTTAATATTCCTGATCGGTACTCCAATGATATCCTGAGAGCATTTGATATTGTACCTTAACTAATTTTCAAACGATATTTTTCATTAATTCACACTTCTAAATCGTTTTGAGTAAATGAATATAATAATGAAACATATTTGAATTCATTGATTGTCAATACATTCCAAATTTGTTGAATTTGAAGAGTCTCTCTTTTAATTAATGAAATATTAATTTATCCATATATTAATATCTCTCTAAATTAATAAAATTCCATGGTCCAATGTTATTAATTTATAGATGTTTTACTCCATGTATAATAAATTAATAAATATATAATATATAGAAATAAAATACTAAATATTGAAAATAAAACTAAATTTATTAGATAATACAATTAGTGTCATTAATTACAGTAAAACCTCTATAAATTAATACTCTGTAAATTAATAAACTCCCTAAAATAATAAAATCTTCCGGTCCCGACTTGGGCCTTTGTAAAAAAATCACCAAATTCGATAAGATAATAACATAATAATTTTTCGTAAAATCCCTTTATAAATATTAGGTCCCATTAAAACTCTATATTAATAATTCATAAAAATTACAATTATAAATTATGGTAATTTGCTAAAATAAGAATCTATTTGTTTGATTTTTCGGAGTTCATCCCTAACTTATTAAATTGCAGTCAATAGTTTCGATGTCGAGTTCTCTAGCTGCAACAAAAAGTTCGAAGGGTTGTTGTCGCCAATTTGTGTCGCTTAATACCCTGATCGGTACTCCAATGATATCCTGAGAGCATTGATATTGTACCTTAACTAATTTTCAAACGATATTTTTCATTATATCTGTTAGAAATTTTTATAGTGTTCAATTTCAATGTGTTTATCTTAGTTGGTTTGTATTTAATTAACTTGGGGCTAGTTTGTAATATTCTAGTTCTTAGTTACTAAGGGTATAATATACCAACTAATGTGGTATATATACCCCCAAACCCTAATTCATTAGGGTGTGTTTTTTGGTGTAGTATGTGTGAGTGCGTGTGTGTGTGTTTGAATAGTAAGAAACATTTTGACAGCTTCACCTTCGTTCACAAACACCCCCACGTTTGAGCATTAAATCTTTCATCATTAGCGTGGTAAATCGTCCTAGGTCAGATTTGTTGGATCCAATAGGGACAAACAAGTGGTATCAGAGCAAACACGTTTGGAGCAACTTTCTGAAATTTTTGGATTTTTTTTTCAGTTTCGAATTCTGCCTTGTTCTTGAATTTTTGAGTTGATTTTACTGATTTTGCAAGCTCAAGAGCTAATCAGGTTGTTTTCGAGTGATTTGAAGTGATTACCCAACATTTTCAGTTGATTTGAGTGAGTTTTAGGTAGCAATCGAGCCTGAAAATCTGGTTTTACTAAACTGTTCATCACTTTCGGGTAGCATTTAGAACAGTACTAAGAAATTTGAAGGTTTCGATCGAAACCAACTCACTGTGGGAGATTCGAACAATTTTTGTTTCGGCGAAAGGCTACAGTACCAAAATTACTAGTTCTGATCGAAAGGCTACAGTATCAATTACTAGTTTCGCCCGATACATTTTCGGCGAAACTATTAATTTCACTGTAGCAAATCACCTAATCGGCCGGTTTCTAGATTTTTCTTGTCAATCAATTTGCTTTCGGTCAAAAAGCACTCACGATGCATTATTAATAAAAAAAAAATAGAAATAGAAAGCATCTCCACTTTCGATTAGAGCATTAAAGAATTAAAGGTGTCAGTTTCGATTGACTCTAACTTTCGCTTGGTGACTCATCAATTTCACCTTAAGCACTCCACTCATCGACGCATTTTTTATAAAAAAAAATAAATAAAAATAAAAATAAAATAATAATAATAGATAGAGAGCATTAAAGCAAGGTGTCAGTCGAATTGGTGAGACATTCCTGACATTCGATTGGTGACTCATCCATCGAAATTGGTCCTCAACCAAATTACCTCTCTTTGTTAAATTCCAATCGGCCGATTCAATCATTGAAACAATTGCTACTCACTTTATTTGGTCAAATAATTTCTTTCGGTCAAAAATGGTCATCCACACAATCGGCCAATTGAAAACAATTTTCGCAATTAACTATAGCACCCGATTACTGTAGCAAACTTACTGTGACAATTTCTTCCAACACTGTAGCAATTTCACTGTAGAAAATTAACTGTGTCACTTTCGCCCGATTACAACAGTTTGCAGTTTCGCTGATTACTGTAGCAACTTTAACTTTCACCCCACTGTTAATTTCTGACTGTAGCTAGAAATTTTAACATTCGACCGATTGCAATTCACCCCAAATTCAGTTGGTCAAAATTCATTTTCAGTCAAAAAAAAAGAATTCCACTTCACGTGTCAACGATCATTTATATCCAACAATGAACTTAGGACATATATGGCAAATTATAGAAAAAGGTTTGGTCATTTTCTCGAAGTTTTCGAAATCATCACAAAATTTTTCGGTGCACGCCAAAATTTTCGACGCCGACTTTCTTCGATACTTCACGATACTGCCAAACTTTTCGTCACTGAAATTTTAAAAGCCAATTTCTATTTTCAATTAAATATTATATTAATGAAAATGGATGCTCAAGCTAGGAAAATTGAGGAATTAGAAGCAAGACTTGCTAATAATTACTCCGTGTTGCTTAAGCAACAAGAAAGCCTAGCCTATGCTAATGAAGATTTGACCATAGCAAAGTCTAAGATCATTAGCTTAGAAACTAAGTTAGATGATAGTGAAAAGAGGGTCTGCGATATGAGTAGTAGTTTACGTTCTTGCGAAGCTGAGCGAAATGAAGTCTCATCAAAATATGAGACCATCTTAGAGGAACAACGTATACTTTACTCTAAGATTAAACAATTAGAGAATGTTATTTCGAATATAGGTCCAGCAGATCAAAACTCTCCTTCTAACTTAATTTCTAATGGGGAAAATAGTTTACATGATCAAAAATCTACCTGTGTGATACTCCAGAGACTCTCCGTAAATTGAAAGATTTACAAGATACTTTGAACTCCGAAAGGATACGTTTTGGCGCTGAAAAGGAAAAGCTTTTAAAGAGATTTTTATGTCAAAAATTCCCCGTCTTTATCTGTTTCAAATAATTTGTCAAACAATACATCTTGCTCAAAACAGGTAAAGAAAACAAAAACTAAAAGAAGCATCCTTGCTCCTGAAACTGAGAAGGCTTTTACTAATCATTCTAAATCAATTTTGACTAAAGCTGAAACGTTAAGTAAAAGCAAAGCGCTAAAAATAGCTAAGGAACAAATAAAAATTAGGAAGGAGAAAGGAAAATCAGTATTATCTCCCAAAATTAAAGCCAAGAATGTTCAAGGTTTTTCCTCTCCCATTCCTATCAAAGGGAAGCGTGCAACGAAGAAGTTCCAAGCTTACATAGACGAACTTCTCAAATCCCGCACACTCATCATTATAAAGTGAATGATGTGAGATCTTATAGGCAACATCTCATCATCCAATGACGCATATAGCGCCATAAGCTCATATTGCTATTTGAAATATCCAGTCCAGATTCATTCTAGAAAGCATTTTATGCGACTGGCTAGGGAGAAAATCTTTAGGTCTTCTAAACCTAGACACACATTCACCGGCGCTGAACTGTCATTTCCCTCTAAGGTTCACCAAACCTGGATTCCGAAATCACAAATCAAATTTAATGGGACTTTAAAGGATGATTTAGGATCAATATCTGAACCAAATGTGCTTAACTTGTTTTTTGCTAACAAGGGAGGACCCATCCAAAAATGGGTATCAAAGTCCCGATAAAGTTTTTGCAGAATCCCAGCATGGGTAGGTACTAAGAGAGCTGCTCCACACTCATGACTGGTATGCGACGAGGGCAGCCAAACATCCCAGCGTGTATGGTATCTCGAGTTGCTCCACATACACGGCTGGCTAGCAATGCGAGCAACCACTCGAGGGTACATTATAAACATACATGACTCAAATGTACTTTAAATGTTAAATTTTCGCATGCATATGTGCTGAAATGTCTAATACCCCATGATAGGTACATTTTAACTGCATATATATCTTAAAGAACTACAAGCTTAAACATTCACGTATGCATATAAGCTGAATCGTTAAAATACCTATTTTAAGTGTTAAAATAGCGAAAAACGTACATTCTAATGCATTTTTAAAGAACAGTAATTCTTTAGTTTGCATCTGATCAAAATAGATAAATACGTTCACGCTTGTTTAATTGGGAGAGAACTTACATGTTTAAACATGCATGCATTGAGGGGGAGTTTCACTCCATATTTGTGAGGGGAGAGTACATTTTTAGGGGAGCACATCTTAGGTGCACGATTTGAGGGGGAGAACCTTCATTTACCTATATACATATACGTATACATATTCCTATATCTATTATTACTATGATACTACTTATCTACTACTATTACGATAATATATATATATATGTATACATAAAAAAAAATAATAAAAAAAGGAAAAGAAAAGCAAAAAAAAGGGGAAAAGAAAGAAAAACCCTCTCAGACGCTTCCATCTCCCAAGACGGACTTCACTTGAAAACTCGACCCTCGAGAGTTCAAGCATTACAAAAGGCATGACATCCATACACAAACAGAAAGATGATCTCAACCACCCTGCTCCGACTTGCTGATGAAGCAACACTCACCAAAATTGACGGACGCATGGATTCTAGGTTCCCATGGTTCAGTAGACCAAACTGAACCTAACCCCGGAACGTAGCCAAGTGTTAGTGAAGATAGTCCATAAGCCACATTCCCATTTGGCAATTCTTGACAATACCGAAGAACGGAAGATACAAAAAATCCTCACCTCACAAAATTTTCGGGCCATCCCATATAGGTGCAGGAGCTGATTTTTATCAGCTCCCGGGTAGAAGTCGCCTCATCTGGTCCAATGGCGCATGCACAACCGAGCCTTACCCACTCATCGATCTCCCAAAAGACCGATGTTTCATCAAATCACGGGGAAGCCACGTATGCTATCACCGCTTCACTTGGAAGCGGGAGATATTGAATTAAGTGGTAGTTAGCCCCACACCACTGAACTTTCTTGAACACATCGAGTCTAGGTGTCCTCACTTTCTAAAAGTTTTATATTTTTAGGACACATACACCTTTTCTCATCTGGACTTTGTGACCAGATCTGAACTTCCGTAGACATGTCATACTAAGACATGCTTCAATGATCGGAAGGAAGTCCAACCGTTGCAACATCAAAACAACAACGGCATCAGGCCATCGTCTGCGAGCTATACTCCAAGATTGATGTTAACGGGACGTCTAAGTGGCCCCGGTTTATCAAGTCCTGTCATCACAGGCCGCGTCTCCGAGTTTAACTCTGAATTCGTGTCGACGGATTGCCTTAGTGACTCCGTCTGGTTATTACTCGCACCGACCTGTCGTTTGTGTATTTCTTCAACTCCTATACAATCATGCCGATCCATTAACACGAATCGCCATGAGGGGGAGAAGGGATACGTATATAACAAACAGGTCGAACCACCCACTAAATTTCCGCCGCACGTACCACTATGAAGCCGGGCTCTCCTGCACTCAAACGTCATTCAGAAGGAGCCTTGGCACATTTTATAACACATCCCACGCACCATCAATACATTCGGAAGGAGCTTTGGCACATGTTAAAAGACACCCCACGCATATCTTCTTCTGGAGCCAGACAAGCTTCCTCGAGGCCGAACCAGACAACTTCCTTCGACGAAGACGAATCTGGCACCGAGAAGAAGACTGGAGAAGACTTGACGACTTCAAAATACGGAAAAAGACACGGACAAGATGCAGACAAGATTTCAAAGATCTGCGACATCATCAAGAAACGAATATCGGGGCGTGGATCACAGCATACATCCGATCTACAACGTATAGCGTCAAGACAAAGAGTTCTAGCTGAAAGTGCATTCAAATTCTCTACAAGAAGAGGAGACAGCCTTTGCAGGGGGAGCAAGGGGAGATTGTTAGGACTCGAGAGATTCTCCATGTGCCCAACAAAGATAACCCGCGCTGAATTGAAGATTGAACACTAAGGGGGAGATTGTTAGGAATATTTTATAGTGTTCAATTTCAATGTGTTTATCTTAGTTGATTTGTATTTAATTAACTTTGGGCTAGTTTGTTATTCTAGTTCTTAGTTACTAGGGGTAATATACCAACTAATGTGGTATATATACCCCAAACCCTAATTCATTAGGGTGGGTGTTTTTGGTGTAGTATGTGTGATTGCGTGTGTGTGTGTTGAATAGTAAGAAACATTTTGACAGCTTCACCTTCGTTCACAAACACACCCCACGTTTGAGCATTAAATCTTTCATCATTAGCGTGGTAAATCGTCCTAGGTCAGATTTGTTGGATCCAATAGGGACAAACAATATCACCCTTCGAATTCGTTTTGAGTACATGAATATAATTAATGAAACATATTTGAATTCATTTATTGTCAATACATTCTAAATTTATTGAATTTGAAGAGTCTCTCTTTTAATTAATGAAATATTAATTTATCGATATATTAGTATCTCTCTAAATTAATAAAATTACATGGTCCCAATGTAATTAATTTATAGAGGCTTTACTGTATATATAATATATTAAAAAAATAATAATATAAAGAAAAAAAACTAAATATAGAAAATAAAACTAATATTATATTAAATAATATATAATAATGAAATACTACATAATAAATACAATTAAAGATGATCTAATATAATTAAATAAAACCGCTATAAATTAATATAAAAACTCTCTAAAATAATAAAATCATCCGTTCCCGACTTGGGCCTTTGTAAAAAAGTCACCAAATTCGATAAGATAATAACATAATAATTTTTCGTAAAATCCCTTATAAATATTAGGTCCCATTAAAACTCTATATATAATAATTCATAAAAATTACAATTATAAATTATGGTAATTTGCTAAAATAAGAATCATTTGTTTGATTTTTCGGAGTTCATCCCTAACTTATTAAATTGCAGTCAATAGTTTCGATGTCGAGTTCTCTAGCTGCAACAAAAAGTTCGAAGGGTTGTTGTCGCCAATTTGTGTCGCTTAATACCTGATCGGTACTCCAATGATATCCTGAGAGCATTGATATTGTACCTTAAACTAATTTTCAAACGATATTTTTCATTATATCACCCTTCGAGTTCGTTTTGAGTACATGAATATAATTAATGAAACATATTTGAATTCATTTATTGTCAATACATTCTAAATTTATTGAATTTGAAGAGTCTCTCTTTTAATTAATGAAATATTAATTTATCGATATATTAATATCTCTCTAAATTAATAAAATTACACGATCCCAATGTTATTAATTTATAGAGGCTTTACTGTATATATAATATATTAATAAATATATAATATATAGAAAGTAAAATACTAAATATAGAAAATAAAACTAAATTAATTAGATGATACAATTAATGCCAGTAAATACAATAAAACCTCTATAAATTAATAATCTATAAATTAATAAACTCTCTAAAATAATAAAATCTTCCGGTCCCGACTTGGGCCTTTTGTAAAAAAATCACCAAATTCGATAAGATAATAACATAATAATTTTTCGGAAAATCCCTTTATAAATATTAGGTCCCATTAAAACTCTATATTAATAATTCATAAAAACTACAATTATAAATTATGGTAATTTGCTAAAATAAGAATCTATTTGTTGGATTTTTCGGAGTTCATCGCTAACATATTAAATTGCAGGCAATAGTTTCGATCTCGAGTTCTCTAGGTGCAACAAAAAGTTGCGAAGGGTTGTTGTCGCCAATTTGTGTCGCTTAATATCCCTGAGCGGTACTCCAATGATATCCTGAGAGCATTTAATATTGTATCATAACTAAAAACGATATTTTTCATTAATTCACACTTCTAAATCGTTTGAGTAAATGAATATAGCTAATGAAACTATTTGAATTCATGATTGTCAATACACCAAATTTGTTGAATTTGAAGAGTCTCTCTTTTTTTTAATTAAAATATTAATTTATCGATATATTAATATCTCTCTAAATTAAAAAAATTCCATGGTCCCAATGTTATTAATTTGTAGATGTTTTACTCTATGTATAATATAATAAATAAATATATAATATATAGAAATAAAATACTAAATATTGAAAATAAAACTAAATTTATTAGGTAATACAATTAATGTCATTAATTACAGTAAAACCTCTATAAATTAATACTCTATAAATTAATAAACTCTCTAAAATAATAAAATCTTCCGGTCCCGACTTGGGCCTTTGTAAAAAAATCACCAAATTCGATAAGATAATAACATAATAATTTTTCAGAAAATACCTTTATAAATTGTTAGGATATTTATAGATTGTGTCAATAGTTTAAGTCTTGTGATTAAGATTGTAATTATCCCTTGGTTTTGGCTTTGAACTAGAATGTAATTATTTAATTTTGGTGTATGGGCCTTAATATACCTAGGGTTAATGAGGTATATAAGGTATTACCAACACCATTTGAAAGGTAATCAAAGATCAAAAGGCTAACCCTAGTTTTCACACACTACATACACACACTTGAAGGTGAGAAATCCTCCCTTTTTTCATTCCATCAAAGCCTCTTTCGATTCCTTGTTTGGTGCATTCGGGACAACAAGTGGTATCAGAGCAAACGTGGATCGATCTGCATTGATTTGAATCCAGTTTCGTTCGATTTCCGAGAAAGATCAAAGGTGTTTTTGGGCAAAAATCACTTTCGGGCATTTTGAACTCGTTTTGGGGTTTTAATGCTTCGTTTTTGTGTTTAAAACCTTTCCCCAGATCGATTCTATGCCTAAAATGTTTTTAGAACACTTTTGGATCAGTTTTAACGAGTTTTGAGCAAGATCGAAGCAAAAATTCTCAGAAAAGGACATCTCGGCCATCTCTGTTTTTTGGTCGATTTGACCTGTTTTTTGTTGGTTTTAGCCCACAAATCGGTCGATTATGTGTTTAGGGAAGAATTTCGGAAGTTTAGGATCAAGTCCGCGAAAGCTCGTTCTTGACCGCGAAACTTTTGCTTAATCGTTCAAGTCCGCGAAATTTTCCCATCTGTGAAATTTGATTCCGAGAATTTACCTAGAGCCGCGAAAAATTTCACTTACACTGCATTTTCGCAACTGCATATTTTCAAAAATCTGAGAAAACTTCGTCCGCGAAATTTGCTTACTCTTCATATATCCGAGAAACTTTATACCTAAAAAGGCTTATTCCGCGAATTCTCTGAGCCGCGAATTTTTCAAAACCGAGAAAGTTTACAAACTCGCGAATTTTCTTAATTCCAGCCGAGAAAGTTTATTTCATCCAAGAAAGTTTTTCAAAAACCACAATTCTTTCAAATCTGAAAAAAAATTTCTTAATTTTCAGCCAGAAGTTTATTTCATCAACTCTTGATGCGAAATTTCTTGCGTAGGTGGTAAAATTCAAATCAAGAATCCTTCTCACATGCGAAATTTCAGAATACGCGAAACTTACAACTGAGAATTTTTTTTCGAGAATTTCTCTTAAAACTCACAAACACCGAAATTTCTCAACGCATAATTTCTCGGATAATTCTTCATACAATCATTTTCCTTCAAACTGCGAATTCTCTTTTCTAAAGTGTTAAGGTTTTTTACCTTTTCTCGAGAGTTAAAATTTCTCGGGGTTAAATTTTTTTTTCAAACTTATTTAAGATTTGACCCCTACACTTTAATCCTATCACCCTAGACCACTTTTGACATAAATTTTCTCGCCTCAAATCTCGTTTTAAATTTCTAGAACTTCTCCTTATTTCAAGATATATCTTCCTCCTTCTATATTATCGACCATCACACACGCTCACTTAGTTCTGAGAAATTCCCTTAAACATTTTTTTTCTCAAAACTCTACACGTTAAACTCATATTTCTTGTCTCATTCGTTACTAACTTTCTTATATATCAAGATCAAAACACGGACGATTCGACTGCACCAACCATGTCTACCATGAATGAATCTCAACAGTGGGCTCCGACACCAGGCCACCGATGCTGCGACAAGGCGACTACAGCATATGGACAACCGATTCCTCACGATCATCAGGACAAAGGCGCACCACTCTCTCAATACCTTCTGGACTCCATCTTCAATGGTCCAGCACAGTTCTGACGATCATCCCTGCACAGCCAAATGCAAACCCTCCTGGATGAACGCCGCACTCCAAGAGGTCCCATCAATGAGGATGAAGAGCCTCGCGTACAGGCCGACGAGACTGCCAAAGGATACCTCTTCCAGGCTAGGGCAACGAAGTCTACGCCACATCGAGTGCTGCACAACTGCTAAGGAATATTGGATGAGCTCGTGGAAATCATGGCAGGCACAACTGAAAGTGCTCAGGGAGGAAATCAGCATGTCTCTCGCAGTATGAACACTTCCAAGCCTATGAAGGAGAGGAGTTGCGTCACATACCTCCGATACTGAAGGTCATCAGTGAACTCAGAAAGCCAAGATCACGAGGGACAAATTTGACATCAACACCGCTTCCTTGGTAGCCTCAAACCACATTTGGGAAATGCCTGTGATGATGATTCAGAGTAAGGACCTCTCCAACACCTCCATCCATGCTCTATACGACAGCCTGTTTGCAATATGCTCCTTACGTGCAACCTCAGTCCACCAACACTCGAGTCGACCCACTGGCTCTCCTCTCAAACAAAACTACCGAACGATCTTCCATCGCTAAGGCCAAACAGAACAAAGGAAAGCTGCACAGCTGTTGTATCTGACGCCTCTTCAGGATCCGAAGCTGATACAGAATCTGATGAAGATATTCGTGATCTACGCAAGCAACTGGCAATGCTCACCAAGATGGTCACAAAGAAGATCGGGAAAAAAATCCTCATCCTCCTCCAGTCGCCAAAGAACCTTTAGCGGCACCAAAAGACCACTCCCACGGAAGAATCTAAGCCGATAAAGAAAGAGGAGGACTCAGCACCTCAAAAGTCTGTGAAGTGCTTTCGGTGTGAAAGACAGAGTCACTTTGCCAAGGAATGCCACGCCCCACGCATGAAGGACTCTAGCTACTACGACCGTAAGGCCAGAATGACCCGCAAAATGGAAAGTGGGAAAGTTCTACTTACCGAAGAAGCTGAATGGGTGTGAACGACACTCAGAAGACGAGGAGCCTCAGGATGAAGATTGCTGCATGGCAAGGCTGGTCGAACATGGTGAGGACGAGGAGATGGCCAACACCAAAGAGAACACAGCTAAGACTCCTACCAACGCCGAGTCTGAGGGTACGAATTTCGCAACTCGATGATGTTTCAATCACCGTCACACACACCATTAAGAAACCCCCGTTACGCTAGGGAGTATGAAGAACTTAAGCTAAAATTTGAAAACAACTATACATTACTTAGCTTAAAAGTAGAAGAGCTCGCTGTGCAATGAACGTCTAATGGCCTCTGAAGCGTTAGTCAAACGTATGCAAAGCAAGAACAAGCAAAGTGAGAATAAGGTGAAGGAAACCACACTGGCCATCAGTTCATGCGAAACATCTCGTCTTCTGACGGCATCCCAATACGAACTGCTTACAAAGGAAAGGGTTAGGCTGTACCGAAAGGTGAAAGAACTTGAAGAGCAACTTCACCTTAGAAACGAAAACACACGCATCCTATGCCTATTGAACCAACCAGTTGAAACAGAATTCTACAACGCCCGGGAGGGAATTGGCCTGACCAGCAATTGCAATCCAACACCGCTAACAGTTAAAAGGTATAACATGTGTAAACATACGTTCCTGCAAACAAAAAAATGGTGCTCCCCCTGCAACCCGCAACTTAAGCCATTTGTGAGATCATCCTCCGCTGTCATCTCGGAAGAAAAAAAGTACAGAACATTCATTGGGCGGAAATCGCGTATGACTACACAGAAATGAATGCTAGGGATAAGACTAAGATACCTTCACTTTCGGAGGATGTCGAAACTCCACTCCCAACCAAAGAACAGGAAATTGCTTTCCAAGAAGCGATCTCTCGCACCTATATCCCAGAGAAATTTTTGCTCATAGCAGAACTAGAACGAACACTAGAACTAGAGCAGAAGACCTTCGCAAAGGAGCGAGATGAACTACTTAGCAAAATCTCTACACTAGAACAATTTCACAGTACAAACAAACCCTCTACGTCGAGTCAAGTACCCGATTCTCGAATTCTTATGGATACAGGGAATGTGAGTTCGAAGTCTCTGGAAGGGAGTTCGTATGAAATAAAGGAGAATCCGCTCTTCGATGACAAGAAGAAAGACCATCCTATATTCGTCTTTCCTCTCTATGTACTAAATTCCAATATCCTAAGGTCGTAGACAATTATGTTGCCAAAACTTATCTTTCTTTTACCAAGCTTATGTCTAAGCTTTGTTCTCCCACGCTTTCATGAATATGACACACCTGAACACGCAACACTCCGACCACGCAAGCGAACCTCCTCTACGACGTCTTTGAATTCTCCCATATCGCCTAAACCTAAGGTTAAGCGTAACGTCTCTCGTCGTCAAACGCCAAACTCACCGACTGCTCGCAAGCCAAAGGTGACCAAAACCGAAGCCGAAAACAAACAACCACATCCCCCACGCCAATTCATGTATAAGGCGCCATACATGCAAGCACAAGATAGGAAAATATGGGTGAAAAAAACCATAATCCCGCCTCATCAAACAAATGACAAGGAAAGCTAAATTAGAACCGACACAATCTGATTTAGAAACCACATTCCCATTAAGCGCATGAAATTTTACTTGTATCACAAGAAGGTCCCGTCCGTAAACGGGACCTAACGTTTGCGCTGATGATTGCAGGTCTGTCATGTGTGGTATCTAGACTCGGGTTGCTCCACACACATGACGGGGAACAGGAGCTGATGAGCAACTTCTCCGAGCGCTATCTCGGAAGGGTCTCCTTCGGCAACAGTCAAATGGCGCCAATTCTGAACTGGTGATCTCATCCATGACAAGCTGACGATTAAGGCATCTCTTATGTCGGGTTTGAGCTACAATCTCTTCAGCATTGGCGTTGTCTTTTCTGCGACAAAGGATACAAGGTCTCTTCGAATCTGACATCTGCAGCATTATAGATGCCTCGGGACAGCCTCTTCTTTCTGGAACGCGCACGTCCTCACCTTACGTACTCAATCTTACGACCTCTCGACCTATATGCCTTCTCTCTCGAGCCGCACCAAAGTTGAACGATCTATGGCACCGGCGTCTTTCACATCTCAACTTCAAGACCATCAACAAACTGCGTCAGAATAAACTCGTCAACGGTCTACCACAATTGACATATCATAAGGAACACCTCTGCTCTGCCTGTGAATTGGGGAAGATGAAGCGATCGTCTCACATCTCCAGGAAACACCGTCCTCTAAACTCATCCTTGAGCTCTTACACATGGATCTATGTGGCCAATGCTACGGCTACACTCGGAGGAAGACGCTACATTCTTGTGATTATCGACGGACTTCTCACGCTAAACATGGACGAAACCCATTCGTACAAAGGATGAAGTTCCTGATATATCATCGAGTTTGTTGTTACATCCCAAACCCTTCATCAACAAAAGGTTCGGATTATCAGAACTGACAACGGAACTGAGTTTAAGAACAAGAAGCTCAGTGATTTCTATGCCACTCAGGGCATCACCCAGCAGTTCTCAGCGGTGAAGACACCGGAACAGAATGGTGTCGTTGAGCGTCAAAATAGGACACTAGTTGAAGCAGCTAGGACTCTCCTCATCCAATCCGGCCTTCCTCACTCTCTTTGGGGCGAAGCTATTCAAACGGCTTGCTACACGCAAAACCGGGCTTCAATCACAAGAGATTCAACCGTAACCCCATACGAGATGCTGAATAACCGTCGTACCCGATATATCTTATCTAAGGGTCTTCGGTTGCCGATGTTTTGTGGCAATGATCGCCAACATCTGGGAAGCATGATCCAAAGCACTTGAAGGCATCTTTGTTGGATATTCGCTGAACTCGAAGGCATACAGAGTCTATCTTAGGGAGAAAACGATCGATAATAGAGAGCACAATGTCACCTTTGATGAAAGCGCAGGCGACCTCATGGCTTCTGCTCATATCAGTCCAGAACCAGGTCTTCTACAGTCGTTGACAAAAGGTCAACCTTCAACGACGGGAATTTCCTCATATGAGGGCAATTCTGGTGAACTGGATCTCGATCTACTCTTCGAGTACTTCTATCCAGGAGCAGCAAAGGCAAGAAAAATCCGTATAGCTTCGATCCTGGCAACGGGGTGCGAAAGTTTCATCGTAGTCGATGCCTTCTTGTTGGTTGTACCCCTTAGCCATAAGTCTTGCTTTATTGCGGATGACAACACCGTCTTCATCCTTTTTTGTTCTTGAAGATCCACTTCGTGCCGATAATGATCTGTTGTGAGGGCGTGGTACGAGTTCCCAGACTTGTAAACGTTCAAACTGATTTATTTCCTCCTGCATTGCAATCAGACAATCAGGATCATTGAGAGCTTCAGCTACTCGTGATGGTTCGGCTTGACTGAGGTAGCAGGCGAACAGACTTTCATTCATCATAGCCGAACGCGTCGAAACACCTGATGTGGGATCCCCAATAATCTGATCGGTAAGATGAGAGCGAGCCCAAAGTGGTAACTTGGTTTGTGAGGAGCTGGCCGCATTTGTATCGATTGGAGGCTCGCTAGATTGGGGTCCGGTGTAAAAAAATCACCAAATTCGATAAGATAATAACATAATAATTTTTCGGAAAATCCCTTTATAAATATTAGGTCCCATTAAAACTCTATATTAATAATTCATAAAAATTACAATTATAAATTATGGTATTTGCTAAAATAAGAATCTATTTGTTAGATTTTTCGGAGTTCATCCCTAACTTATTAAATTGCAGGCAATAGTTTCGATGTCGAGTTCTCTAGGTGCAACAAAAAGTTGCGAAGGGTTGTTGTCGCCAATTTGTGTCACTTAATATCCCTGATCGGTACTCCAATGATATCACTGAGAGCATTTTTATATTGTACCTTAACTAATTTTCAAACGATATTTTTCATTAATTCACACTTGTAAATCGTTTTGAGTAAATGAATATAGCTAATGAAACATATTTGAATTCATTGATTGTCAATACATTCCAAATTTGTTGAATTTGAACAGTCTCTCATTTAATTAATGAAATATTAATTTATCGATATATTATTATCTCTCTAAATTAATAAAAATTCCATGGTCCCAATGTTATTAATTTATAGAGGTTTTACTTATATGTATATAATTAAATAAATATATAATATATAGTAATAAAATACTAAATATTGAAAACTAAATTTATTAGATAATACAATTAAAGTCATTAATTACAGTAAAACTTCTATAAATTAATAATCTATAATAATAAACTCTCTAAAATAATAAAATCTTCCGGTCCCGACTTGGGCCTTTGTACAAAATCACCAAATTCGATAAGATAATAACATAATATTTTTTCGGAAAATCCCTTTATCAATATTAGGTCCCATCAAACTCTATATTAATAATTCCGTAAAATTACAATTATAATTATGGTCATTTGCTAAAATAAATTTATTTGTTAGATTTTTCGAAGTTCATCCCTAACTTATTAAATTGCAGTAGTTTCAATGTCGAGTTCTCTAGCTGCAACAAAAACTTGCGAAGGGTTGTTGTCGCCAATTTGTGTCGCTTAATATCCTTGATCGGTACTCCAATGATATCCTGAGAGCATTTGATATTGTACCTTAACTAACTTTCAAACGATATTTTTCATTAATTCACACTTCTAAATCGTTTTGAGTACATGAATATAATTAATGAAACATATTTGAATTCATTTATCGTCTATAAATTCCAAATTTGTTGAATTTGAAGAGTCTCTCTGTTAATTAATGAAATATTAATTTATCGATATATTAATATCTCTCTAAATTAATAAAATTCCATAATCCCAATGTTGTTAATTTATAGAGGATTTACTGTATATAAATACTATATATAGAAAATAAAACTAAATTTATTAGATAATACAATTAATTTCATTAATTACAGTAAAACTTCTATTAATCAATAAATTAATAAACTCTCTAAAATAATAAAATCTTCCGATCCCGACTTGGGCCTTTGTAAAAAAATCACCAAATTCGATAAGATAATAACATAATGATTTTTTGGAAAATCCCTTTATAAATATAAGGTCCCATTAAAACTCTATATTAATAATTCATAAAATTACAATTATAAATTATGGTAATTTGCTAAAATAAGAATCTATTTGTTAGATTTTTCGGAGTGCATCCCTAACTTATTAAATTGCAGGCAATAGTTTCGATGTCGAGTTCTCTAGGTGCAACAAAAAGTAGCGAAGGGTTGTTTGTCGCCAATTTGTGTCGCTTAATATCCCTGATCGGTACTCCAACGATATCTTGAGAGCATTTGATATTGTACCTTATCTAATTTTCAAACGATATTTTTTATTAATTCACACTTCTAAATCGTTTTGAGTACATGAATATAATTAATGAAACATATTTGAATTCATTTATCGTCAATACATTCCAAATTTGTTGAATTTGAAGAGTCTCTTTTATTAATGAAATATTAATTTGTCGATATATTAATATCTCTCTAAATTAATAAAATTCCATGGTCCCAATGTTATTAATTTCATAGAGGTTTTGCTCTGTGTATAATATATTAAATAAATATATAATAAAAATACTAATATTGAAAATAAAATTAATTTATTAGATAATACAATTAATTGTCGTTAATTACAGAAAACCTCTATAAATTAATAATCAATAATTAATAAACTCTCTAAAATAATAAAATCTTCCGGTCGCCCTCGACTTGGGCCTTTGTAAAAAAATCACCAATTCGATAAGATAATAACATAATAATTTTTTCGGAAAATCCCTTTATAAATATTAGGGTCCCATTAAAACTCTATATTAATAATTCATAAAAATTACAATTATAGATTATGGTAATTTGCTAAAATAAGAATCTATTTGTTAGATTTTCGGAGTTTCATCCTAGCTTATTAAATTGCAGTCAATAGTTTCGATGTCGAGTTCTCTAGCTGCAACAAAAAGGTTGCGAGGGTTGTTGTCGCCAATTTGTGTTGCTTAATCCTGATCGGTACTCCAATGATATCCAGAGAGCATTTGATATTGTACCTTGACTAATTTTAAACGATATTTTTCCTTAATTCACACTTCTAAATCGTTTTGAGTACATGAATATAATTAATGAAACATATTTGAATTCATTTATCGTCAATACATTCCAAATTTGTTGAATTTGAAGAGTCTCTCTTTTAATTAATGAAATATTAATTTATCGATATATTTAATATCTCTCTAATAAAATTCCATGGTCCCAATGTTATTAATTTATAGAGGTTTTACTCTATGTATAATATATTAAATAAGTATATAGAAAATAAAATACTAAATATAGAAAATAAAAATAAATTTATTAGATAATACAATTAATGTTATTAATTACAGTAAAACCTTTATAAATTAATACTCTATAAATTAATAAACTCTCTAAAAATAATATAACCTTTCGGTCCCGACTTGGGCATTTGTAAAAAAAAATCACCAAATTCGATAAGATAATAACATAATAATTTTTCAGAAAATCCCTTTATAAATATTTGGTCTCATTAAAACTCTATATTAATAATTCATAAAATTACAATTATAAATTATGGTAATTTGCTAAAATAAGAATCTATTTGTGAGATTTTTCGGAGTTCATCCCTAACTTATTAAATTCAGTTAATAGTTTCGATGTCGAGTTCTCTAGCTTGCAACAAAAAGTTGCGAAGGGTTGTTGTCGCCAATTTGTGTCGCTTAATATCCCTGGTCGGTACTCCAATGATATCCTGAGAGTATTTGATATTGTACCATAACTAATTTTCAAACGATATTTTTCACTAATTCACACTTCTAAATCGTTTTGAGTAAATGAATATAGCTAATGAAACATATTTGAATTCATTGATTGTCAATACATTCCAAATTTGTTGAATTTGAAAAGTCTCTCTTTTAATTAATGAAATATTAATTTATCGATATATTAATATCTCTCTAAATTAATAAAATTCCATGGTCCCAATGTTATTAATTTATAGAGGTTTTACTCTATGTGTAATATATTAAATAAATATATAATATATAGTAATAAAGTACTAATATAGAAAATAAAACTAAATTTATTAGATAATACAATTAATGTCATTAATTACAGTAAAACCTCTATAAATTAATACTCTATAAATTAATAAACTCTCTAAAATAATAAAATCTTCCGTTCCGTCTTGGGCCTTTGTAAAAATCACCAAATTCGATAAGATAATAACATAATAATTTTTTCGGAAAATCCCTTTATAAATATTAGGTCCCATTAAAACTCTATATTAATAATTCATAAAAATTACAGTTATAAATTATGGTAATTTGCTAAAATAAGAATCTATTTGTTAGATTTTCGGAGTTCATCTCTAACTTATTAAATTGCAGTCAATAGTTTCGATGTCGAGTTCTCTAGCTGCAACAAAAGCTTGCGAAGGGTTGTTGTCGCCAATTTGTGTCGCTTAATATCCCTGGTCGGTACTCCCAATGATATCCTGAGAGCATTTGATATTGTGCCTTAACTATTTTCAAACGATATTTTTCATTAATTCACACTTCTAAATCGTTTTGAGTACATAATATAATTAATGAAACATATTTGAATCGTCAATACTTTCCAAATTTGTTCAATTTGAAGAGTCTCTCTTTTAATTAATGAAATATTAATTTATTGATGTATTAATATCTCTCTAATAAAATTCCATGGTCCAAATGTTATTAATTTATAGAGGTTTTACTCTATGTATAATATATTAAATAAATATATAGAAAAAAATACTAAATATAGAAGATAAAACTAAATTTATTAAATAATACAATTAATGTCATTAGTTACAGTAAAACCTCTATAACTTATTACTATAAATTAATAAACTCTCTAAAATAATAAAATCTTCCGGTCCCGACTTGGCCTTTGTAAAAAAATCACCAAATTCGATAAGATAATAACATAATAATTTTTCGGAAAATTCCTTTATAAATATTAGGTCCCATTAAAACTCTATATTAATAATTCATAAAAATTACAATTATAAATTATGGTAATTTGCCAAAATAAGAATCTATTTGTTAGATTTTTCGGAGTCATCCATAACTTATTAAATTGCAGTCAATAGTTTCGATGTCGAGTTCTCTAGCTGCAACAAAAGTTTGCGAAGGGTTTTGTCGCTAATTTGTGTCGCTTAATATCCCTGATCGGTACTCCAATGATATCCTGAGAGCATTTGATATTGTACCTTAACTAATTTTCAAACGATATTTTTCATTAATTCACACTTCTAAATCGTTTCGAGTAAATGAATATAATTAATGAAACATATTTGAATTCATTTATCGTCAATACATTCCAAATTTGTTGAATTTGAAGAGTCTCTCTTTTAATTAATGAAATATTAATTTATCGATATATTAATATCTCTCTAATAAAATTCAATGGTCCCAATGTTATTAATTTATAGAGGTCTTAATCTATGTAATAATATTAAATAAATATATAGAAATAAAATACTAAATATAGGAAATAAAACTAAATTTATTAAATAATACAATTAATGTCATTAATTACAGTAAAACCTCTATAAATTATTACTATAAATTAATAAACTCTCTAAAATAATAAAATCTTCCGGTCCCGACTTGGCCTTTGTAAAAAAATCACCAATTCGATAAGATAATAACATAATAATTTTTCGGAAAATTCCTTTACAAATATTAGGTCCCATTAAAACTCTATATTAATAATTCATAAAAATTACAATTATAAATTATGGTAATTGCTAAAATAAGAATCTATTTGTTAGATTTTTCGGAGTTCATCCATAACTTATTAAATTGCAGTCAATAGTTTCGATGTCGAGTTCTCTAGCTGCAACAAAAAGTTGCGAAGGTTTGTTGTCGCCAAGCCTTTGTGTCGCTTAATATCCCTGATAGGTACTCCAATGATATCCTGGAGCATTTGATATTGTACCTTAACTATTTTCAAACTATATTTTTCATTACTTCACACTTCTAAATTGTTTTGAGTACATGAATATAATTAATGAACATATTTGAATTCATTTATCGTCAATACATTCCAAATTTTTGAATTGGAAGAGTCTATCTTTTAATTAATGAAATATTAATTTAACGATATATTAATATCTCTCTAATAAATTCCATGGTCCCAATGTTATTAATTTATAGAGGTATTACTCTATGTATAATATATTAAATAAGTATATAGAAACAAAATACAAAATATAGAAAATAAAACTAAATTTATTAGATAATACAATTAATGTCGTTAATTACAGGAAAACCTCTATAAATTAATACTATAAATTAATAAACTCTCTAAAATAATAAAATCTTCCGGTCCCGACTTGGCCTTTGTAATAAAATCACCAAATTAGATTAGATAATACATAATAATTTTTCGGAAAATCCCTTTATAAATATTAGGTCCCATTAAAACTCTATATTAATAATTTATAAAAATTACAATTATAAATTATGGTGATTTGCTAAAATAAGAATCTATTTGTTAGATCTTTCGGAGTTCATCCCTAACTTATTAAATTGCAGGCAATAGTTTCGATGTCGAGTTCTCTAGCTGCAACAAAAGGTTGCGAAGGGTTTGTTGTCGCCAATTTGTGTCGCTTAATATCCCTGATCGGTACTCCGATGATATCCTGAGAGCATTTGATATAACTAATTTTCAAACGATATTTTCATTAATTCACACTTCTAAATCGTTTTGAGTATATGAATATAATTAATGAAGCATATTTGAATTCATTTACCGTCAATACATTCCAAATTTGTTGAATTTGAAGAGTCTCTCTTTTAATAATGAAATATTAATTTATCGATATATTAATATCTCTCTAATAAAATTCCATGTTCCCAATGTTATTAATTTATAGAGGTTTTACTCTATGTATAATATATTAAATAAGTATGTAGAAATAAAATACTAAATATAGAAAATAAAAATAAATTTATTAGATAATACAATTAATGTTATTAATTACAGTAAAACCTTTATAAATTAATACTCTATAATTAATAAACTCTCTAAAATAATATAATCTTTCGGTCCCGACTTGGGCCTTTGTAAAAAAAATCACCAAATTCGATAAGATAATAACATAATAATTTTTCAGAAAATCCCTTTATAAATATTTGGTCCCATTAAACTCTATATTATTAATTCATAAAAATTACAATTATAAATTATGGTAATTTGCTAAAATAAGAATCTATTTGTTAGATTTTTCGGAGTTCATCCCTAACTTATTAAATTGCAGTCAATAGTTTCGATGTCGAGTTCTCTAGCTGAAACAAAAGGTTGCGAAGGGTTGTTGTCGCCAATTTGTGTCGCTTAATATCCCTGATCGGTACTCCAATGATATCCTGAGAGCATTTGATATAACTAATTTTCAAACGATATTTTTCATTAATTCACACTTCTAAATCGTTTTGAGTATATGAATATAATTAATGAAGCATATTTGAATTCATTTATCGTCAATACATTCCAAATTTGTTGAATTTGAAGAGTCTCTCTTTTAATTAATGAAATATTAATTTATCGATATATTAATATCGCTCTAATAAAATTCCATGGTCCCAATGTTATTAATTTATTGAGGTTTTACTCTATGTATAATATATTAAATAAATATATAGAAATAAAATACTAAATATAGAAAATAAAACTAAATTTATTAGATAATACAATTAATGTCATTTATTACAGTAAAACCTCCATAAATTAATACTCTATAAATTAATAAACTCTCTAAAATAATAAAATCTTCCGGTCCCGACTTGGGCCTTTGTAAAAAAATCACCAAATTCGATAAGATAATAACATAATAATTTTCGGAAAATCCCTTTATAAATATTAGGTCCCATTAAAACTCTATATTAATAATTCATAAAAATTACAATTATAAATTAAGGTAATTTGCTACAATAAGAATCTATTTGTTAGATTTTCGGAGTGCACCCCTAACTTATTAAATTACAGGCAATAGTTTCGATGTCGAGTTCTCTAGGTGCAACAAAAAGTTGCGAAGGGTTGTTGTCGCCAATTTGTGGCGCTTAATTTCCCTGATCGGTACTCCAATGATATCCTGAGAGCATTTGATATTGTACCTTAACTAATTTTTGAACGATATTTTTCATAAATTCACACTTCTAAATCGTCTTGAGTACATGAATATAATTAATGAAACATTTTTGAATTAATTTATCGTCAATACATTCCAAATTTGTTGAATTTGAAGAGTCTCTCTTTTAATTAATGAAATATTAATTTATCGATATATTAATATCTCTCTAATAAAATTCCATGGTCCCAATTTTTAATTTATAGAGGTTTTACTCTATGTATAATATATTAAATAAACTATATAGAAATAAAATACTAAATATAGAAAATAAAACTAAATTTATTAGATATACAATTAATGTCATTAATTACAGAAAAACCACTAAAGTTATGTTAGGAATATTTTATTGTGTTCAATTAATTATTTTATCTAAGCCTTGTAATTTTTATTTAAGTAAAATGGGCTTTTATTTGTAAAGCCTAGTGAGCTTATTTGTAATGGGCTTACAAGGGCCCAAGTACAATATACCAACATGTGGTATAAGTACTAAAACCCTAACACATAGTGAAGGGTCTTGTGTGTGTGAGAAATACAAAAAAATAATTTTTGTGAGAGAAACTCCAACCCCTCTCAAGAACACGCACGCACGCCCCCACGATAAGTTAAATTCTTCCCATTATTTTCGTGGTTAAAATGCTAGAAATGTGTTTTAGTTGGATATATTAGGACCAACAAGTGGTATCAGAGCAAACACGTTAGGATTTGAGCAAGTTTTTGAATTTTTTTGGGTTTTTTTTTAGTTCGAATTTCTGCCTCGTTCTTGAGTTTTTTTGAGTTGATTTTACTGATTTTACAAGCTCAAGAACTAATTAGGTTGTTTTCGAGTGATTTGAAGTGATTACCCGACACTTTTCAGTTGATTTGGGTGAGTTTTTGGGTAGAATCGGATCTGTTTTTTCGTCAGTTTTCAATCCAGAATCGGGTAGATGAACAAGTCGCCCGATTTCGGATTACTGTAGCAAATCACTGTAGCGCCCGATTTGAATTGGTCACTGTAGCAACAAGTCGCGCGCGATTACTGTAGCACAAGTGCCCGATTCACTGTAGCATCAAGTCGCGCGTTACTATAGCAACTTGTCCGATTGCAAACGAGTTTCACAAAAATCACTGTAGCAATTCGCACGATTTACTGTAGCAAATCGCCCGATTTCACTGTAGCGATTTCATATTTCGCCCGATTACTGTAGCAATTCGCCCGATTACTGTAGCAAATCACCCGATTTCACTGTAGCGATTTCAAATTTCACCGATTACTGTAGTTATTCGCCCGATTACTGTAGCAAATCACCCGATTTCACTGTAGCGAATTCAGTGTAGCTAATCAAATGTAGCAAGTTAAATTCCACGCACTAAATCGCACGATTTTAATAAATAGTTCACTTGTTCCTCACATAGCAAATCGGCCCGATTTCAATAAATTCATTGTAGGAATATAAATCGCTGAATCACACGATTTGGTACTGTAGCTAGAATTTGAAAATCGCCCGATTTGAAATTCTCAGCGAATTTCAGTCATTTGACAAACAATCGCCCGATTCCGATCCTCTTTGAACAGCAATTCGCCCGAATTAAATTCGGTGAATCTTCACTTTGCAAATTCCGCCTGATTTTTGCTATCGATTTCAAACTTAGAATTATTTTTGTAAAAAAAAAAAGGAAAGAAAGTTTGAACCCAACAGTTACAGTCTGTTTTAGGCCTTTTTTCGAAAATTTTCAAAATATATTTCCGGATCCAAATTTATAGGTGAAACGACGTTTTTGTAAAATTTTGAAAGCAAATCCACAAACGTGTCAACGATCACATATCCAACGATCTACTTAGAACATTCAAGCATATTATAGAAAAAGACTTGGCATTTTCTCAAAGTTTCGAAATCAAACACAGTCTTTGGGTGTACACCAAAGGTTTTCAACGCTTAAATTCTGAAAACTTCGAATCAATGGCACCCTTCCACAACTCCCATAGTAAGAAAAGGGCAGAGCCAATCAAATGCTATAATTGCAGAAAACTTGGGCACACGGCTATAGACTGCTTTCTAACCAAAAAGAAGGGTGAGGAGTACTACTCTAGAAAATTACGACGGATTAAGCAAACAAAAGCTGGAGTAGCTTTGATGGCAGAACAAGACAGTTGGCTCGATGAAACATCTGAAAGCGAGCAAGAAATGTAGCCAACATAGCCCTAGTGAAAGGAGCTAAATCAGAGCAAAAGGACATGGAGACAGACGATGACGGTAAACACGAGGAAGCATATTCAGAAAGGGAGGTAGAATCTATAGACCCCCGTTTTGTATTTCGAACTCCAAGAAAATTTACGGCTCTTCATAGCAAGTTTTAGGTCAGTAGAAAATGAACTAGCTAAGACTATAGTCGATCTAGATATGACACGTGAAAACGTAGATAGACTAGAAACTAGCTTAGCTAATTCTGAAGTCATTTTAACTGAATCAGCGTCAAAAGTCATTGACTTAACTAACAAAGTCTCAAACTACGAGCAAACAATAAGCAAATGTGTTGATCACGAGAGGACAATCAACGACTTGCAAGCTCGATTTGATAACAATTATCAATGTCTGCTCAGGCAGCTTCAAGAGATCAGTAATCTTGATTGCCTGCTAGAAGTAGCGCAATCAAAATTGACAGTCGCGACGCTGAAATAGTAAAGTTGAAGACACAGGTTAGCGAGCTAAACGCTAAATTGACAACTTGCATTGACGAGCGAATCAATAAAACATGCGAGTTCGATCTCCTGAATAAAGAACGTGTAAAACTGTATGCTAGGATTAAAAAGCTAGAGGACCTCCTAACAAAAAGAGGACAAACAGATCGAACGATCTTCTTGAACCAGCCTAAGGACACAGAATTCTACGATCCACGTGCAGGCCTAGGCTTTGTTCCAAACCCTACTCTAGTTGTGAATAAATCCCTAAACCCATATGATCCGTATAATATTAGCTATTTAGGGATTAACATGACTAAATTAAGGGCCTTCACACCAGAAAGTGATGGAGATAGGAAGACAGGAGTAGAAATTCAACTTGACTATGAAGCTATGAATAATAGGTACAAGACAAGGGAAATACCTTTGTCTTATGACTACTTAGATGCTCTTATTCCCCCTTCAACACCAATCATCCTCGAGAATACGTCCCGTGACTTAGCACAGTCCAGCCCCTCTAGTGCATATATCCCACCAGCAATTAAGGAAATATCTGACTTGCGCTCGACCCTAGAGTCCGAAAGAATTGTTTTTCAGGTAGAAAATGGCGTGCTATTGATAATAATTTCCTCACTCGAAAGACAAATCAATAACATTATAGCTTCAACGTCTCCACAAATGTCTCTAGCTGAGTCTAAAATAGAAACTCTAACCAAGCCTAGGACACTAAGGAAGCAGAATGCATCGAGAAAATCAATGCGTACCAACTTATCCTCGCATGCACCTACAGGTAAAATTTTAAATAGAATGAAAGGAAAGGAGATAGCCACAGGCGACGACCTGTTATTTGAAAATTGTGCTCCTTCTTTTAAAAAAGAAGGAGGCAATTAAATTTAGAGCATCATGTTCAAATTCGCATAGTAGGCATCAGTCACAAGCTAAATCTAACATTGCCACATCTCCGTCCATGATTTCATTGTCTGAACCTGTACGAACATCTATGCTCTCTAATTTTCACTATTCTTATGATGATGCACTAGCCTTAAATTCTCGTTTTAGATTAGCAAATGCACGTACAACCAAGAACGACGAACGCTTCTCTGCTAAGCTAGGCTCACAAACTCAAAAGGAGAAGATTCAAACGAACAGAAAGATAAAGCCTACACAATTGTCTCCCAAGTCCAGTTCTAAACTTGACAAACGAGAAGATCACAAAAAGCATCCAGTCAAAGCACCCTAATACTGAAGCTAAAGCTAAAGTTTTAGGAATTAAGAAAATCTGGATTGCAAAAGAAGAACTTAGGGCAAGCACTAGCCTTTGTTATCCCTTAGGAATTAGAAAGATTTGGGTTCCTAAATCAACAATTAACGCTATAGATAAACCTAAAGTTGACTTAGGACATAAATCTATGAAAGACGCATGCATAAACTCTAGATCTAATACGAAAGGACCCATTCTTAGATGGGTACCAAAATCTGCTTGAGATGTTTTGCAGTTTCCAGCATGGATAGGTACATAGAGATGGTTACTCCACACATGTGACTGGTTGGCGACGCGAGTAACCACGATTATCCCTCACGTATGGTACCTGAAGCAGCCCCACATACGTGATTAAGGAATGGGATGCGGACAGCTAAAACCACACTGACAAATTTGGTAAATTCTAAATATGCATAAAATTACTTGTTCGTAGTTCACTGTATTTTCAATATGCATATGTGCTCAAATGAATAACATACCTACTATGTTAGTAAAATCTAGGAAGAACTGCATTTTATTCTGAAAAACATTTTCAATCCTAGTTTACATGATTAAGTAATTTACAAAATCAATTAATTTAGGGGGAGGTTTTGAAATATTTCGTCAATTTTACCTTTATAAAATTTTGAACTGAAATTTCAAATTAATTTATGTTTTTCTCGGAGAACTAAGAATCGCTCGGAACTGCTTTGGATTTTATTTTTAATTAAATGACCGAGCCTATGAATCGCCCGAAACTGATCATCGCTCGAAACTTCCTTTGCAACTTTCGAATCGCCCGAACTTAAGAATCGGGGAAATATTTTTATTTATTAAAATATTTCTTTGCTTTAAGTTTTTATCTTTGAGGTTCAAATTCCCAAAACTTCAAATATTGAGGGGGAGTAGATGTGTTTCGCGAACTAGTCTTTAAACGATTCGTACATCCTTTCAAATGAAAAAAAAAAAAGGAAAAACAAAAAAAAAACACTTACAACTCAAATACGCAAAACACCTTCAAAATGCGAAAACCACTTTCATCACACAAGTCATGAAAATTACATCACCAAAATACATAGATCATTCTCAAAAGCCAGTACGCTTTGTAAGGACCCAAAACAGAACAGCCATTAAAGCTACAGATAAACACGAAAGAAGAAAGAGCTCGAGCACCAACATATCTAAATTGCGTTTAAAACGACGCCTTAACTCCGCATGTTCCTCGTTCTCTTCATCGTCTTGCTTCTGATTCCAGTTCATTTCTGTCAGCTAGATTTTTTTGTTATGGCATTACTGTGCTGCTCGAATCGTGTCTATTTATAGGCGTAAATCGACCAACGAAATCATAATAGTCCCGACAAACATGATAAATGATATCGACGGATCTTTGACTTGAGAGCTCAGCACCGCGAGTGAAAGTGATGCTTTCGTCGTTGCTTATTGGATTTTGCGTCACATAAATCGACTTTGAAAAACTAAGTTGATTTGACATTTAATTTGAAAAAAAAAAAATTTTGAACTTTGTGCTACATATTAATTGAAAATCTCGCATATGTCAGTGTTAGGGTGATTTTACTCAGATTTTCTTTAATTGATTTTTTTTAGTCAAAGTCTTTTATAAAAAAATAAAAGTTTGATCATTCTCAAAATCGCCCTATTTCAACTTAATCTCTCGGCGATTTCAACTACTTCTAAATATCCTCAGCGATTCTTCAAATCGTCCGATTCCTCAGTTCGCTCGATTTCTCAATCGATTCAATTCATCTGATCTATCAAAATTACCTGACACAATCACTTTCCATCAAATACTAGAATCGACCGAATTGTCAAGTCGCCCGATTCATCAAAATTGCCCGATTTCGAAATCGACTAAATCACTTTGTTAAAATACCTCTCATCGATTCTTCAAAATCGCCCGATTTATCAAATCGCTGGATTCTCCCAATCACCTGATTCCTCAATCGATCGAACGTGCTACAGTGCATCTTATATATATATATATATATATATATATACCAAATTCGCCCGATTTTCACTTTTCCCAAAATCGTGTACACGAATCATGCCCATAACGTCATCAAGCTTCGCGGGCCATCTTAAGAACTAGAGTTTCGCAAGTTCAGTTCCCGTGTCATTAAAATTCAAGTTTCACGAACCCTCCTCAGTTCGAGAACCATAGCTCAATTCGCGGGCCAAGCCAAATTCCAATTTGAGACTCAAAGACTTCAAATTCGTTTGAAGACATACATCTTAGAAAATCATTTTCGCATACGGGATTTTGGCACAACACTTTGAGATCTTCGAACTAACAGCACCACACATCTTCGAACTCCTAATTTTATAAACTCGGTATCCTACTTTGAAAATTCTTCAAAAATACCTAGTGAACAACCACACCTGCCAGCATGCATGGTATCTCGGGTTGCTCCACATGCATGACTGGTAAGAGATGCGAGCAACCACACCCCCCAGCATGCATGGTATCTCGGGTTGCTCCACATGCATGACTGGTAAGAGATGCGAGCAACCACACCTCCCAGCGTGTATGGTATCTCGGGCTGCTGCATAGACTGGTTAGGATGCGAGCAACCCAACGTAGGTAAATTTTATATACATCCTTTTGTAATTTTTGCATGCATACCATGTTAAAACTTCAAATTGCCTATCTTGAAAATAATAGGGTACATTATAGTTACGCATGCTTCAAAAGACTTTAAATTTCAGATTTTTGCATGCAAACATGAGCTGAAATACATAAATACCCTATAATAGGTATATTTTCTTTATGCATACAACTTACGGAATTTTCAAGCTTAACTTTTACGTATGCATATACGCTGAATTGATAAATGCCTATATCTTTTAAATGATACATTTTGAATATGCATGTTCTTGCAAGATTTTGAAATAGACAACGCATATTCCGTGGCCAACTTATAAATACCATTTTTTTTAATTGAGCGAAATTTGAGGGGGGCAACTCTTTATGTTTAAAGAGATGCAACTCCTATTGTGTTAAAGGAAGAGATAATTAAATTTTTGAGGGGGAGCGAACTTAAATACTTGAACTTAAGGAAAGAGATTCGAAAGGTAAATTTGATAAGTTTTTTTGTTGCATCTATTGAGGGGGAGGAGGTATTAAGTTTTAAGACGCATGGTTTGAAAAAAAAATATATATATATATATATACATATATACGTAGTATAATATATAATATACTATTACATTATTAATACGATAATACATACATACATATATATATATATTATATATATATATATAAAGAGGAAAAGAAACGCAAAAAAAAGGTGGGAAAATAAATGCAAAAAAAAAAAAAGAAGACGAAGAAGAACAAAGAAAGAAACTGCCCCCTCAAGCACTTCGATCTCCAAGACGGACTCCAACCAAAACAAGCAACTCTCGAGAGTTCAAGAAATCCAAAGGCGACGGTGGCTTCGAGTGCTAACTCGAGAATAACCTCAACCGACCTGCCCCGAACTGCTGACCAAAATCAAGCAGCACACATCATTTTTTACCGGACGTATGGATTTCATGTTCCCATGGTTCAGTCAGACCAAACTGAACCTAACCCCGGAACACAGCTCAGTGTTACTGACGATCTCAAACTCATAAAGCTACCCATATGTGGAAGATCTTGACAAGACTGAAGAGAGGAAGATACAAAATTCCCTTAGCTCACAAATTACTCGGACCAACCCCATCGTACCGGTGCTAATTTTATTAGCTCACGGATAGCAGTCGCCTCATTTGGTCCAATGGCGCATGCACAACCAAGCCTTACCCACTCATCGGTCTCCCATAAGACCGATGTTTCATCAAATCACGGGGAGCCACGTATGCTATCACCGCTTCACTTGGAAGCGGGAGATATTGAATTTAGTGGTAGTTAGCCCCAGACCACTGAACTTTCTTGAACACATCGAGTCTAGGTGTCTGCACTATCTAAATGTTTTATATATTTTTAGGACACATACACCTTTTTCTCATCTTGACTTCGTGACCAGATCTGAACTTCCGTAGATATGTCATTGCAAGACATGCTTCGATGATCGGAAGGAAGTCCTGCCGTGGCACCATCAAAACAACTACGGAATTAGGCCATCGTCTACGAGCTACGCTCCTAGATAGATGTTAACGGGATGCCTAAGTGGCCCCGGTTATCAAGCCCTATCCTCAGGCCGCGTCTTAGAGTTTAACTCTGAACTCGTGTCGACGGATAGCCTTAGTGGCTCCGTCTGGTTATTACCCGTACCGACCTGTCGTGTGTGTCCTCCTTCGCCTCCTATACAAGCATGTCGATCTCGTTGACACGAATCGCCATGAGGGGGAGAAGGGGATACGTATAAACAAATAGGTCGGACCACCCACCAAATTTCCGCCGAGGGTACCACTCTGAAGCGGGGCACTGCTGCACCCAAACGTTACATTCCAAAGGAGCATTGTCACAACTTAAAACACACCCTACGTACACCTTCTTTGGGAGCCAGACGAGCTTCGCCGAGGCCGGACCAGACAACTTACTTCGGCGATGACGAATCTGGTGTCGTGAAGAAGAAGATTCACCATGTTTCAACTGCAGTGAAGGAGAAGACTACCTGAGTACCTACTATTTTTGCCACGCCAACCACTCTGAAGCCGGGCTCTCATGCATTTGAATGGATAATCTCAAGGTGCCCAAACACATTGTCAGAAAACACACTCCACGCCTACCTTCTTTTGGAGCCAGATAAGCTTCTTCGAGGCCGAACCAGACAACTTCCTTCGAAGATGACGAATCTGACACCGAGAATTAGAGTAATCGTGACCACCAATCAACTCCATTATCTTATCCCAACAACGCGATCTTCTTACCAAAGATGACGCCCCATATCTACCCATCGCATGATGATCTCCCCACTCGATCTTCAGAGGGAGGGCTACGAAAGCAAAATGGGAGCAACACCACACTCAAGAGCAAGATAGATCAGAAAATGCTAAATCTCAAGCGTCGTCAAAGAATCCAGCGAGGACCACAGATTCCAAAGACTGAAGTTGCCACCTCAAGTACATCTCATCGACTTTAGAGAACTCCCCAATCCAATGCAAGGTTGAGCAAATGTAGGGGAGTTGTGCCACTATCAAACGCAGAGATCAGACTCAAATGACAAGATACGACCAACAACTTCAGCACGGACTTCAGAGATTAAAGCTGCTGATTCGTGTATAGCTCTTCAGTTTAAAGAAAACTCCCAATATCAGCACAAGGTTGAACAAATGTAAGGGGAGTTGCGACAAGTGAAGGGAGAGCTGGAACACCTAAGAGAATATTCGACTCGTGTATGCCTCTCCAAATTTAAAGAGAAATCCACAACCCAAAGCTTGATCAAATGCAGGGGAAGTGGTGACTATCCAAGGGAGAGTTCGAACACAAAAAAGTGATGATCCAACAAGCAGCTTTCAACACTTAAGAGAAGGGAAGTTCAAGAGACAATGAGCTTAAAGATCTTTTAAAGAAGGGTCACATGACAAGACAAATGAGGATGTGATTGAAGAAGAACACGCATGCAAATGGTTTCTAGTACGTAACTCTGATACGTGTTCTTTGAGGAGTCAGGACGATTACAAGACGAAGATAACCAGCGCTGAATTGCAAATTGAACACAAAGGGGGAGATTGTTAGGAATATTTTATTGTGTTCAATTAATTATTTTATCTAAGCCTTGTAATTTTATTTAAGTAAAATGGGCTTTTATTTGTAAAGCCTAGTGAGCTTATTTGTAATGGGCTTATAAGGGCCCAAGTACAATATACCAACATGTGGTATAAGTACTAAAACCCTAACACATAGTGAAGGGTCTTGTGTGTGTGAGAAATACAAAGAAAATAATTTTTGTGAGAGAAACTCCAAACCCCTCTCAAGAACACGCACGCACGCCCCCACGATAAGTTAAATTCTTCCCATTATTTTCGTGGTTAAAATGCTAGAAATGTGTTTTAGTTGGATATATTAGGACCAACAAGTTAATACTCTATAAATTAATAAACTCTCTAAAATAATAAAATCTTTCGGTCCCGACTTGGGTCTTTGTAAAAAAATCACCAAATTCGATAAGATAATAACATAATAATATTTAGGAAAATCCCTTTATAATATTAGGTCCCATTAAAACTCTATATTAATAATTCATAAAAATTACAATTATAAATTATGGTAATTTGCTAAAATAAAATCTATTTGTTAGATTTTTCGGAGTGCATCCCTAACTTATTAAATTGCAGGCAATAGTTTCGATGTCGAGTTCTCTAGTGCAACAAAAAGTTGCGAAGGGTTGTTGTCGCCAATTTGTGTCGCTTAATATCCCTGATCTGTACTCCAATGATATCCTGAGAGCATTTGATATTGCACCTTAGCTAATTTTCGAACGACATTTTTCATTAATTCACACTTCTAAATCGTTTTGAGTACATGAATATAATTAATGAAACATATTTGAATTCATTTATCGTCAGTACATTCCAAATTGTTGAATTTGAAGAGTCTCTCTTTTAGTTAATGAAATATTAATTTATCGATATATTAATATCTCTCTAAATTAATAAAATTCCATGGTCCAAATGTTATTAATTTATAGAGGTTTTACTCTATGTATAATATATTAATAAATATATAGAAATAAAATACTAAATATAGAAAATAAAAATAAATTTATTAGATAATACAAATAATGTCATTAATTACAGTAAAACCTTTATAAATTAATACTCAAGAAATTAATAAACTCTCTAAATATAAAATCTTCCGGTCCCGACTTGTGCCTTTGTAAAAAAATCACCAAATTCGATAAGATAATAACATAATAATTTTTCGGAAATCCCTTTATAAATATTAGGTCCCATTAAAAATCTATATTAATAATTCATAAAAATTACAATTATAATTATGGTAAATTGCTAAAATAAGTATCTATTTGTTAGATTTTTCGGAGTTCATCCCTAACTTATTAAATTGCAGTCAATAGTTTCGATGTCGACTTCTCTAGCTGCAACAAAAAGTTGCGAAGGGTTGTCGTCGCCAATTTGTGTCGCTTAATATGCCTGATCGGTTATCCTGGGAGCATTTGATATTGTACCTTAACTAATTTTCAAACGATATTTTTCATTAATTCACACTTCTAAATCGTTTTGAGTACATGAATATAATTAATGAAACATATTTGAATTCATTGATTGTCAATACATTCCAAATTTGTTGAATTTGAAGAGTCTATCTTTTAATTAATGAAATATTAATTTATCGATATATTAATATCTCTCTAAATTAATAAAATTCCATGGTCCCAATGTTATTAATTTATAGAGGTTTTACTCTATGTATAATATATTAAATAAATATATAGAAAATAAAACTAAATTTATTAGATAATACAATTAATGTCATTAATTACAGTAAAACCTCTATAAATTAATACTCTATAAGTTAGTAACTCTTTAAAATAATAAAATCTTTCGGTCCCGACTTGGGCCTTTGTAAAAAAATCACCGAATTCGATAAGGTATTAACATAATAATTTTTCGGAAAATCCCTTTATAAATATTAGGTCCCATTAAAACTCTGTATTAATAATTTATAAAAATTACAATTATAAATTATGGTAATTTGCTAAAATAAGAATCTATTTGTTAGATTTTTCGGAGTGCATCCCTAACTTATTAAATTGCAGGCAATAGTTTCGATGTCGAGTTCTCTAGGTGCAACAAAAAGTTGCGAAGGGTTGTTGTCGCCAATTTGTGTCGCTTAATATCCCTGATCGGTACTACAATTATATCCTGAGAGCATTTGATATTGTGCCTTAACTAATTATCAAACGATATTTTTCATTAATTCACACTTCTAAATCGTTTTGAGTAAATGAATATAATTAATGAAACATATTTGAATTCATTGATTGTCAATACATTCCAAATTTGTTGAATTTGAAGAGTCTCTCTTTTAATTAATAAAATATTAATTTATCGATATATTAATATCTCTCTAAATTAATAAAATTACATGGTCCCAATGTTATTAATTCATAGAGGTTTTACTCTATGTATAATATATTAAATAAATATATAATATCTAAATAAATACTAAATATTTAAATAAAACTAAATTTATTAGATAATACAATTAATGTCATTAATTACTGTAAAACCTCTATAAATTGATAATCTATAAATTAATAAACTCTCTAAAGTAATAAAATCTTCCGGTCCCGACTTGGGCCTTTGTAAAAAAATCACCAAATTCGATAAGATAATAACATAATAAGTTTTCGGAAAATCCCTTTATAAATATTAGGTCACATTAAAACTCTATATTAACAATTCATAAAAATTACAATTATAAATTATGGTAATCTGCTAAAATACGAATCTATTTGTCAGATTTTTCGGAGTTCATCCCTAACTTATTAAATTGCAGTCAATAGTTCCGATGTCGACTTCTCTAGGTGCAACAAAAAGTTGCGAAGGGTTGTTGTCGCCAATTTGTGTCGCTTAATATTCCTGATCGGTACTCCAATGATATCCTGAGAGCATCTGATATTGTTCGTTAACTAATTTTCAAACGATATTTTTTATTAATTCACACTTCTAAATCGTTTTGAGTAATGAATATATTAATGAACATATTTGAATTCATTGATTGTCAATACATTCTAAATTTGTTGAATTTGAAGAGTCTCTCTTTTAATTAATGAAATATTAATTTATCGATATATTAATATCACAGTAAATTAATAAAATTCCATGGTCCCAATGTTATTAATTTAAAGAGGTTTTACTCTATGTATAATATATTAAATAAATATATAATATATAGAAATAAAATACTAAATATTGAAAATAAAACTAAATTTATTAGATAATACAATTAATGTCATTAATTACAGTAAAACCTCTGTAAATTAATAATCTATAAATTAATAAACTCTCTAAAGTAATAAAATCTTCCGGTCCCGACTTGGGCCTTTTTAAAAAATCACCAAATTCGATAAGATAATAGCATAATAATTTTCGGAAAATCCCTTTATAAATATTAGGTCCCATTAAAACTCAATATTAATAATTCATAAAACTTACAATTATAAATTATGGTAATTTGCTAAAATAAGAATCTATTTGTTAGATTTTTCGGAGTTCATCCCTAACTTATTAAATTGCAGTCAATAGTTTCGATGTCGAATTCTCTAGCTGCAACAAAAGTTGCGAAGTGTTGTTGTCGCCAATTTGTGTCGCTTAATATCCCTGATCGGTAATACAATGATATCCTGAAAGCATTTAATATTGTACCTTAACTAATTTTCAAACGATATTTTTCATTAATTCACACTTCTTAATCGTTTTGAGTACATGAATATAATTAATGAAACATATTTGAATTCATTTATCGTCAATACATTCCTAATTTGTTGAATTGAAGAGTCTCTCTTTTAATTAATGAATTTTGATTTATCGATATATTAATATCTCTCTAATTAATAAAATTCCATGGTCCCAATGTTATTAATTTATAGAGGTTTTACTCTATGTATAAGATATTAAATAAATTATAGAAATAAAATACTAAATATAGAAATAAAACTAATTTATTAGATAATACAATTAATGTCATTAATTACAGTAAAACCTTTATAAATTAATACTCTATAAATTAATAAACTCTCTAAAAATAAAATCTTCCGGTCCCGACTTGGGCCTTTGTAAAAAATCACCAAATTCGATAAGATAATAACATAATAATTTTTTCGGAAAATCCCTTTATAAATATTACGTCCCATTAAAACCCTATATTAATAATTCATAAAAATTACAATTATAAATTATGGTAATTTGCTAAAATATGAATCTATTTGTTAGATTTTTCGGAGTTCATCCCTAACTTATTAAATTGCAGTCAATAGTTTCGATGTCGACTTCTCTAGCTGCAACAAAACGTTGCGAAGGGTTGTTGTCGCCAATTTTTGTCGCTTAATATCCCTGATCGGTACTACAATGATATCCTGAGAGCATTTGATATTGTACCTTAACTAATTTTCAAACGATATTTTTCATTAATTCACACTTCTAATCGTTTTGAGTACATGAATATAATTAATGAAACATATTTTAATTATCGTCAATACATTCCAAATTTGTTGAATTTGAAGAGTCTCTCTTTTAATTAATGAAATATTAATTTATCGATATATTAATATCTCTCTAATAAAATTCCATGGTCCCAATGTTATTAATTTATAGAGTTTTTACTCTATGTATAATATATTAAATAAATTATAGAAATAAATACTAAATATAGAAAATAAAACTAAATTTATTAGATTATACAATTAATGTCATTAATTACAGTAAAACCTGTATAAATTAATACTCTATAAATTAATAAACTCTCTAAAATAATAAAATCTCCGGTCCCGACTTGGGCCTTTGTTAAAAAATCACCAAATTCGATAAGATAATAACATAATAATTTTCGGAAAATCCCTTTATAAATATTAGGTCCCATTAAAACTCAATATTAATAATTCATAAAAATTACAATTATAAATTATGATAATTTGCTAAAATAAGAATCTATTTGTTAGATTTTTCGGAGTTCTAACTTATTAAATTTCAGGCAATAGTTTCGATGTCGAGTTCTCTAGGTTTCAACAAAAAGTTGCGAAGGGTTGTTGTCGCCAATTTGTGTCGCTTAATATTCCTGATCGGTACTCCAATGATATCCTGAGAGCATCTGATATTGTTTCGTTAACTAATTTTTCAAACGATATTTTTTATTAATTCACACTTCTAAATCGTTTTGAGTAAATAATATAATTAATGAAACATATTTGAATTCATTGATTGTCAATACATTCTAAATTTGTTGAATTTGAAGAGTCTCTCTTTTAATTAATGAAATATTAATTTATCGATATATTAATATCACAGTAAATTATAAAATTCCATGGTCCCAATGTTATTAATTTAAAGAGGTTTTACTCTATGTATATATATTAAATAAATATATAATATATAGAAATAAAATACTAATATTGAAAATAAAACTAAATTTATTAGATAATACAATTAATGTCATTAATTACAGTAAAACCTCTGTAAATTAATAATCTATAAATTAATAAACTCTCTAAAGTATAAAATCTTCCGGTCCCGACTTGGGCCTTTTTAAAAAATCACCAAATTCGATAAGATAATAGCATAATAATTTTCGGAAAATCCCTTTATAAATATTAGGTCCCATTAAAACTCAATATTAATAATTCATAAAACTTACAATTATAAATTATGGTAATTTGCTAAAATAAGAATCTATTTGTTAGATTTTTCGGAGTTCATCCCTAACTTATTAAATTGCAGTCAATGTTTCGATGTCGACTTCTCTAGCTGCAACAAAAAGTTGCGAAGGTTTGTTGTCGCCAATTTGTGTCGCTTAATATCCCTGATCGGTACTACATTGATATCCTGAGAGCATTTGATATTGTACCTTAACTAATTTTCAAACGATATTTTTCATTAATTCACACTTCTAAATCGTTTTGAGTACATGAATATAATTAATGAAACATATTTGAATTCATTTATTGTCAATACATTCCAATTTGTTGAATTTGAAGAGTCTCTCTTTTAATTAATGAAATATTAATTTATCGATATATTAATATCTCTCTAAATTAATAATATGGTCCCATGTTATTAATTTATAGAGGCTTTACTGTATATATAATATATTAAATAAATATATAATATATTGAAAATAAAATACTAATATAGAAAATAAAACTAAATGAATTAGATAATACAATTAATGTCATTAATTACAGTAAAACCTCTATAATTAATAGTCTATAAATTATAAACTCTCTAAAATAATTAAATTTCCCGGTCCCGACTTGGGCCTTCGTAAAAAAATCACCAAATTCGTTAAGATATACCATAATAATTTTTCGGAAATCCCTTTATAAATATTAGGTCCCATTAAAACTCTATATTAATAATTCATAAAAATTACAATTATAAATTATGGTAATTTGCTAAAATAAGAATCTATTTGTTAGATTTTCGGAGTTCATCCCTAACTTATTAAATTGCAGTCAATAGTTTCAATGTCGAGTTTTCTAGCTGCAACAAAAGGTTGCGAAGGGTTGTTGTCGCCAATTTGTGTCGCTTAATATCCCTGATCGGTACTTACCAATGATATCTTAGTGTTAGGAATATTTTATTGTGTTCAAATAATTATTTTATCTTAGTCTTGTATCTTTTTAAGTGAATTGGGCTTTAATGTTTTAGAGCCCAGTAAGCTTTTTATTTGTAATGTGCTTACAAGGGCCCAAGTACAATATACCAACATGTGGTATAAGTACTAAAACCCTAACACATAGTTAGGGGTCTTGTGTGTGTGGGAAATACAGAGAAATAATTTTTGGAGAAAAGCTCAAACCCCTCTCAAGAACACGCACGCACGCCCCCACGATAGTTAATTCTTCACATTATTTTCGTGGTTAAAATGCTAGAAATGTGTTTTAGTTGGATATACTAGACCAACAAGTGGTATCAGAGCAAACACGTTAGGATTTGAGCAAGTTTTCTGAAATTTTTGGGTTTTATTTTTCAGTTTCGAATTTCTGCCATTTCTTGAGTTTTCAAGTTGATTTTAACGGATTTTGCAAGCTTAAGAGCTAATTAGGTTGTTTTCCTCCAGTGTTTTGAAGTGATTACCCAACATTTTTCAGATGATTTGAGTGAGTTTTGGGTAGAAATCGGATCTGTTTTCGTCAGTTTACAGTCCAGAATCGGGTAGATGAACAAATCGCCCGATTTATACCGTTTCTGTTTCACGTTTTTCATCAAAATTTCCGACTCTCGCTTAATTCTCGCCCGATTTCGCATCTGTAGCAAATTCTCCGGTACTGTAGCAAATTGCCCGATTTCACTGTAGCGATTTCAAATTCGCCCGATTACTGTAGCAAATCACTGTAGCTAATCCTGTAACGAATTAAATTCCACGCACTAAATCGCACGATTGTAATAAATAGTTCACTTGTTCCTCACAGAGCAAATCGGCCATTTCAATAAATTCATTGTAGGAATATAAATCGCTGAATCACACGATTTGGTACTGTACCTAGAATTTGCAAATTGCCCGATTTGAAACTCTCAGCGAATTTTCAGTCCTTTGACAAACAATCGCCCGTTCTGATCCTCAACAGCAATTCGCCCGAATTAAATTCGGTGAATCTTCACTTTGCAAATTCGTCCGATTTTTTCTATCGATTTCAAAACTTAGAATTTTTTTAGTAAAAAAAAAATCTTCATCATTCGAAACTTTAACCGTGAAATCCAATTCTACTAAATCATCCTTTGAAATTCACACTTAAACTTTTTTGATCACAAAAAAAAAAGAAAAGAGAATTTGAACCCAACAGTTACAGTCTGGTTTAGGCCTTTTTCGAAAATTTTTCAAAATATATTTTCCGGGTCCAAATTTATCGGTGAAACGACGTTTTTTGTAAATTTTGAAAGCTGTTGGTCCCGATGCACCAAACAAGGAATCAAAGAGGCTTAAAATGGAATGAAAAGGGAGTATTCTCCCTTTGAGTGTGTGTAGTGTGTGAAAATTTTTGGATAAGCCTTTGATCTTTGATTACTTTCAAAAGTGAGTTGGTACACCTTATATACACATTGACCCTAGGTATATTAAGGCCCAATCACTAAATATTAATTAATTACAATCTTGTCTAAAGCCCAAGCTAAAGATAATTAGTAAATTAATCCCAAGACTTAAACTATTGACACAATCAATTAAATATCCTAACAATCTCCCCCTTTGTGTCAATTGTTGGGAGTCTTGAATCTTGAGCGTAGCGGTGGTGGATTAGCGTGTGAGTGTGTCGCGAAGCCCTAGCTTGAACTCGAAGGCGCGGAGGTTCCTTCGAAGTACCAATCGATTAGCTATATAGCGTCAATGAGCTTCGCGAACTTGGATCGGCAGAGAGGATCTTCTTCTGAAAGTATGCGGCAGATCTTCATTAGTTTGTCTTGGATGATGGTGAGCGTTCCATCCGAGAACTTTGCCACTTCAGAGCAGCGCAGCATCCTCATCTTTCCCTTATAGTTCGAGTAGGCGACGGCCGGATCGTCTCCGTCGATCACATCGCCCTCTCGGTAGTCGTCCGCGTTCTTGAAAGATGGGCGGTCAGATTCACCTTCTTCAGTTGTGCTCCACCGCCATCTGCAGATCGTGGGTGGCGAAGAATCTGACCTGTCGGAGCATGTGGCGTGTTGATAGCCACATATCCCATGGCGACCGGTTTCAGCACGTATGAGATGCCAGAACTTCTGAGGACGAGTCTGAACTGCTTCATGGATTCCAGCATGCTGTACAGATCGCCCAGGCGCAGAAACTTGAAGTCCGCCTCACTGACTTCACAGTAGCTCTCATCCTGCCTCATTACCGTGAATACTGGGTAATGGACAGGTCCTTTGGACTCTTGGCGGAGGTCAGTGACTTTGCAGATGGGGGCCCGACTCATTTCCTGAGCGATGTTTTCCTCATCGGATAGCGTCCTATTTGTGTATTTGTGGCACAGAAGGCTCCATCGATAGAGTTGCTTCTTTCTCCCTCGCTCCAACTTTGGATGTTCATCAGCTCATACTCGTCGAAGGTGGTGATGATCTGCTCCTTGCGCGCCAGATCCTCTTCCTGATCTCTTCTTGAAACGGTGCGGTGATCTTTTTGTTTTCCCACGGTGCTTCCGGTATATCCACCGTGGGTACATCTGTTTGAGCAGCAGGGGCCTCAGTTTGCTGCGCTTGGAATTGCAGGATGTCCTCAAGCTCGGACGGTTCAGCGTCGTCTCCTCTCCGTCCTCGTTGTCTGCTGTGTTGATCAGCGTTAGTGAGGCTTCCATCAGTAGACGTCGAGCGTTTTCCCCACACCACTTCCTGGCTGCTACTGCATCGACGGGTGTGTACAGCCATTCATCGTTGAGATGTAGGCTTCGATCTCGTTCTGTGCGCAGTAGACGTCCTCGGGGCTACGTTGGGGTCGGTGTTGAGAGGAGTGTCGCTGTGTGGTGGCGAGGGTGTTGCGTCGGAAGAGTTTGTGGATTGTGGGGATGGGTTGTGGTGGAGATTCTGGTGGTTTCAATTGTGGTGATGGTTTTGGCAAGGATGATTGGGTGTCGGGTGGTGTAGGTGTGGTGGTAGCCTCTAACATCGATGTGATAGTTAGAGGTTCGGAGACTGTGGGTGGAGACGGTGTGGGGTGGTCTCTAACGTCGATGTGACGATTAGAGTTTTGGAGACGGTAGTGGATGGTGGTGAGGGTGATTTAGCTAGTGACTCAGGTTAATAAGGTGGGATTTTTGGCTAGTGGGGTGTGAGGTTTCTGTTACGGGCGTTGTTTCAGAGGCCCGGAGGAGGAGGACGGCGTCGAGTGAGTGAGTCCTTGGGATTGTTGGCCTAGCTGCCTATTCTCCCCCTCGCAGCGATCTTGATCATCGTCTTGATCGTTGCGCCTGATCCCGCTGGACTCGCCCTGAGCGCGGCAAGTCATGGGCTGAGTCATCATTCTCTTCATCTGCCGTTCCTCGTCGTCGAGTTCCGTCATCGACTCGAATCTTGCTCGTAGGAGGTAGAAAGCTCCTTCGCGGAGATGGCAGAGAAATGGCTTCAGCGTCCACATCTTGAGTCGGTGGTGGCGTCTCCGGGGCCACACCTTTCCCTTTGTCGGCGGTGGACGCATCGAGACGCGCGTAGACCTTATCGAGAATCGACGTCTCAAGAGTCTTTGCAAACTCTTGAAGACGTGTCCTCTAGCGCGTCTCGGTGATGAATTTGGGTAATTTAACAGTTGGAATCACGAAGAACTCCAACTGACACCGAATAGGGAATATAGCCCGATCGGCCGCCCGTTTGCACAGGACTGGAAAGACGGGGTCACTTAGACTTCCCGTTGGCATCATCGATGAGACAGACTCAATCGTATGATGGCCTAGCTCACGGTTGTTGTGATGTTGGCCGTGCTAGGTCTTCCGCTCTCAGTCACAGAGACATCACCGAGCGTTCTGACAGAGTCACGAAGACTCTGTGGTGCGGTGGAAGGTGTATGTGTCCTAGAAACGTATGAAACTATGGGGAGTAAGGGCACTAGACTCGAGGTGCATGAAGAGGATGCAGTCTGAGGCGAGGGACTGCTTGTTTCAACATCGACTATCTCCAAGTGGGATGTCGATGGTATACATGGCTCCTCGTGGAATGAAATATCTTCCTGTAGAGAGGAAGATAAGTGGGTTGGTGGGGTAGTTTGCGTGGTTGAGCCAGATGCCACGACTTCTACTCGGGAGGTGAACACATCACCTCCTGTACCTACTGGTCGATCGTGCTTTTGTTTCGATCGACGCTCCGTGGGGCGGCTTACGTCATCCTCTCGCGACCGTTTTTTCGGAGCGCGGGTGGAAGAGGATGCGGCGCGACTCGAGGACTTTTTGGAGGCGGTGGTGGGGTTTTGGCTAGTCCCGGGGTTGGGAGCAGTGGGGTTGATCTGCTCCGTAGGGACAGAAGATAGTGGTCTGGGGCTTTCTCGGAATGAGGCGGTTGATATGCGATATTCGCGGACGTGTGGATTTGTCTGGTCGGCGTAGGCGAGAACTTCGTCCGGAATTATCATTGCGTTTCGATCCTTCGCCGGAGTGTTTTTCCTTGGCGAACTTCTCGACTGTGGGGATGGGGAAGTGTTCGCTGCCGGCCGCATGCGAATGCTGGTGGAGTGCATGCGGAAGTGTTTGATGAAGGCTGGGAGCCACCGCATGTAAGGTATGAAGCGGTTAGTGACTCCCTTTGCGACTTCCCGGTCGCGACGTTGGATCATCGCGACAAGATCCATCCAGATGATGTCCGCGTAGTTGTACTTCCGGTTGTGGGCGATGCCGGTTAGGATGGTGAGGATCTGAAGGTTTCCGCGGTCCTGACCGGCAATGCTTTCCTGACATGCACTTTGCACCACAGTACAGTGTTCGCCAAAGTTGAGGTAGGTTGCGGGTGGTGACTTCACTGAGGACAAGTGGGCCCTTCTTCTTCTAGGTATCTGGTTGATAGCCCAGTCGGTCAATGTTTCAATGATGTTGATCGTGCGTTGGTAGTGGGTCATAGGGTGAGTAGACGGGGAGTTGAAGCACTTCTTGCACTATTTTGCGATTGAGGACCACCGTTTCTTGATCAATTTGTGCGGATAGGTTTTTGGGCAAGATGGAGTGGTCCCCTATCTGCAGTGTATGCCAGAATTGTTGAAGGTACACCTGTGCTTCTGGCTCGCCATGTGTGAGGGCGTGGCGAAGTGGTGCCCTTTGAGGATTTCTATGATGACGGGGCATCGCATCGAAAGCTCTGCAGGTCCACCATGAAGTCGTTGGGAATCAGGCCGCCCATTGACTCAGTGGGAAGATCTCTCGGGTGGTGGGACATAGAGACGTGTGTTGAGTTCGATGCGAGCAATGTCCCGTTGGATAGCAGCCTCCTCAAGTGCTTCAATTGTGCTTTGATCTTTTTCCGTCATATCTGTGCTTGACAGTATTGTGATATGATTAGTATGGATTAAATTGTGAGAATGTGGACATAATAAGTCATGGGTGAAATGATGGAAGTGGCCTCAATTGCAAATGAACTCGACAATGTTTTTAAAGGAGATAAGAAAGTTCGCTAAGTATAACATATAGGATGTTGAGGAAATTTAGCATTTTGTGTCAAATTTCGCATGTAAAGAGAAATTTCGCAGATTATCACACAAAGGCATGTCGAGAGAACATTTTTCGCAGATTAAAGGAAATTTCGCACTCAGTCTTATTCATGAATTGTGCATATAACAGGGAAATTTTCGCATTCAAAGGAAATTTTTCGCATGTAGCATGGAAATTTCGCATTCAGTGTAAGTTTCGCATGTATTGGGAAATTTTCGCAAGTTACAACACAAAGACATGTCGTGAGAAAGTTTCGCAGTCAGAGTAAAATTTTCGCAAGTGATGGAAAATTTCGCAAGTTATATCACATAACATTTCGTGAGAATTTTCGCAGTCAGAGTAAAATTTTCGCAAGTATGGAAAATTTCGCAAGTTATATCACATAGACATGTCGTGAGAATTTTACAGGTTATATGAAAGTTTTCGCGGAGGTAAAGAGCTTTGTGGACTGCGAAAATTTTTTGTTCACTGTAGTTGCGAAATAGTGAGATGCGAAAATATGTAATATGAAGTGATGTGTTATTAGAATTTCGCGGGGCTAAACTCACTGTAGCAGGAAAGTTTTGTCGTGAGGGAAAAAGATTTTCTCAGATAAACTTTCGCGACACTTAACATACTGTAGCACGAAAAAAAAATTTTAACACATGTAAATTCTCGGGCGAAAGTTCGCAGTTTTCTTAGTCACTGTAGGTCAAGCGAAAATTTTTAACATAAGAAATTTCTCGAGAAAATAAAGTTTCGCGGGGCTTAACATGCTGTAGCACAGCGAGAAAATTTTAAACATATGTAATTTCTCGGAGAAATTATCGCGGAACCTCACTCACTGTAGCGCAAGAATTTCTCGGATAAAATAAAGTTTCGCGGGGCTTAGCTCACTGTAGCAGCGAAATTTAACGTTTAAAAGCAATTTTTCTGAGAATTTTTTCGCGGTGAAGAACACAGTGCGATATCGTGCGAAACTACGCAATGTTTTTAGCCTTAGACCTACGCAAATCTCACCAAAATGCAATAATCTGTTCTCAATCAACTCGAAATTGGATGGGCAATGCATATTTGAGGGTATTAAACATCAATATCTAACATGCGTTTTGATTTAGAGCCGAGAAAAATTAATTCAACCTAACAGATTTAATTAAATGGGGGCAAAACAGGATAAGACGAACAGATATTTGGATTATTTAAGGTGTATTCATACCGAAAAGCTTGATTTTTGAAGTCGAAGAATGCAGATAAGTGGATTTTGAATGCAGATTGGACGTCGACAATGATGCGAGGTTGCGAATTTTGAAAGAGGGGTTTGCGAAATTTTGAATTTTCTCGGGGATTTTAGGATTGTAAAAAGTGTTAAGTGTTTAGGGTTTTAGGGGTTTTAGTCACTGTATATGCGAAATTTTGAGTTAATGGTCGAAATTTCGTGGGCTTGGTCAAAACCTCAACTGAGCTGAATTTTCGCGGGTTTGGTCAAGTTGGGTCCATTGAGGTTCAATTGGTCCAATTTTGACCCTTTTTGACCAGAAAAATTAGAAATTCAACCCAAAATATTTTAATCGGTCCAATTTTGACTCAGTTTGACCAAACTTTAAAATTTCAACCCAAATTTTTTTTTTTTTTTTAATAAATAAATAGAAAAAATCAGAAGCTCCCCCTTAATCGAGAAACTTCCCGTTTTAAATAATGGAAGAAAAAAAAATAGATGCTCCCCCTTAATCGAAAAACTTCCCATTTTAAAATAATGAAAATCAATAGATGCTCCCCCTTAATCGAAAACTCCCCCTCAAAAGACATAATTCAGAAGACACATAGATAATGAAGTGAAGTGAAAAGAATATGTACACTTTATCAAAGTTCATGTAGGGTCGATTGATCACAACTGAATATTCAACATGCCCAACATAGTCACTAGGTGTTGGAATCGTTTGACATCCAACGGTTTTGTGAAGATGTCGGCCAGTTGATCTTCGATTGTGATGTAGTGCAATCAATCGTGCCTTGTTCGACATGTTCTTTGATGAAGTGGTGACGAATATCTATGTGTTTCGTTCTTGTGATGTACTGGATTACTCGTCATCGCAATAGCACTTTTTGAGTCACAGTAAATGGGAATTTTATCAACATGAAAATTAAAATCTCGTAGTTGGTTCTCATCCACAAAAGTTGTGAACAGCAACTAGCGGCGGCGACATATTCTGCCTCCGTCGATGAAGTTGAGACACAGTTTTGTTTTCGAGACGACCAACTTACGAGTTTACCTCCCAAGAAGTGTGCAGCTCCAGAGGTGCTTTTTTCGGTCCATCTTGCATCCTGCGTAATCCGAGTCAGAGAATCCAACTAGTTTGAAGTCCGATAGAGTGGGGTACCACAAACCCAGATTGGGTGTTCCTTTGAGATAGCGGAGGATCCTTTTGACAGCAGAGAGAACGATGTCCGGTCGACTAGCAGTAAGATACAAAAGAGAACCCTATTATCCCTCGATAGATGGTTTGGGTCAACGGGAACACCAGATGGGTCCGCGTCGGGTCGGCCAGAGGGTGACATAGGTGTAGCAGCAGTCTTGGCATCCTTCATTCCATATTTCTCGAGGATGTCATGGATGTATTTGGACTGATTGATGAAGATTCCGTTGGGGAGTTGCTTTACTTGAAGACCAAGAAAGAAGTTCAGCTCACCCATCATACTCATTTCGAATTTCTCTTTCATCAATTCTGCGAACTCTTCACACAGTTGTGGTTTAGTGATCCAAAAATGATATCATCGACATAAATCTGTACAATCATTATGTCCGGGCCACTCCGCTTGGTGAAGAGAGTTGTATCCAGAGATCCTTTCTTGAATCCAGACTGAACAAGGAAGTCTGAAAGGACGTCATACCAAGCTCGGGGACCCTGTTTTAGTCCGTAGAGGGCCTTGTAGAGTCGATATACGTGATGAGGAAACTCTTCGCTCAAGAACCCTTCAGGTTGATCAACGTACACTTCTTCTTTGAGAAATCCATTCAGAAATGTAGTCTTCACGTCCATTTGGTAGACTTTAAAGTTCTTGTGAGCAGCAAAGGCAAGAAAAATTCGTATGGCTTCGATCCTGGCAACTGCGGCGAAAGTTTCATCGTAGTCGATACCTTCTTGATGGTTGTACCCCTTAGCCACAAGTCTTGCTTTATTGCGAATAACAACACCGTCTTCATCCTTTTTGTTCTTGAAGATCCATTTTGTGCCGATAATGGATCTATTGCGAGGTCGTGGTACGAGTTCCCAAACTTGTAAACGTTCAAACTGATTTATTTCCTCTTGCATTGCAATCAGCCAATCGGGATCGTTGAGAGCTTCAGCTACTCGTGATGGTTCGACTTGACTGAGATAGCAAGCAAACAGACTTTCATTCATCGTAGCCGAACGTGTCGAAACACCGGATGTGAGGTCCGCAATAATCTGGTCTGTAGGATGAGACCGAGTCCAGAGTGGTACATTGGTCTGTGAGGAGCTAGCCGCATTTGTGTCTATTGGAGGCTCATTAGATTGGGGTCCGGTGTCCGAAGAAGAGATCTCAACCGTAGTGGATGGAGAGGGTTCATCATCAGGATCAGCAATGTTCCCAAGGTTGGGTAAAATGTCGTCTTCATTGAGATTGAGTGCATCCAAGTTTGGAGGACGACGTCATTGCCGATAACTGGTGGTGTAGGTGGAGTGGGTGCAGCGGTAGGTTCAGTGGTGGCGGCGGGAGTCTTGGGAACTGGATAGAAGTACTCGAAAAGTAGATCGAGATCCAGTTCACCAGAGTTGCCCTCAGATGAGGAAGTTCCCGCCGTTGAAGGTTGACCTTTTGTCAACGACTGTAGAAGACCTGGTTCTGGACTAATATGAGCAGAAGCCATGAGGTCGCCTTCGCTTTCGTCAAAGGTGACATTTGTGCTCTCAATGACAGATCGTTTCTCCTTAAGATAGACTCTGTATGCCTTCGAGTTTAGCGAATAACCAACAAAGATTCCTTCGAGTGCTTTTGGATCAAGCTTCCCAAGATGTTGGCGATCATTGGCAACAAAACATCGGCATCCGAAAACCCTTAGATACGATATATCTGGTATACGACGGTTGTTCAACATCTCGTATGGAGTGCGGTTGAATCTCTTGTGGATGGAAGCCCGGTTCTGCGTGTAACAGACTGTTTGAATAGCTTTGCCCCAAAGAGAGTGAGGAAGGCCGGATTGGATGAGGAGAGTCCTAGCCGCTTCAACTAGTGTTCTGTTCTTACGCTCAACGACACACCATTCTGTTCCGGTGTCTTCACAGCTGAGAACAGCTGAGTGATGCCCTGAGTGGCATAGAAATCACTGAGCTTCTTGTTCTTAAACTCAGTTCCGTTGTCAGTTCTGATAATCCGAACCTTCTGTTGATGGAGAGTTTGGGACGTAACAACAAACTCGATAATTATATCAGGAACTTCATCCTTTGTACGAATGAGTTTCGTCCATGTGTAGCGTGAAAAATCGTCGACAATCACAAGAATATACCGTCTTCCTCCGAGTGTGGCCGTAGGCATTGGGCCACATAGATCCATATGTAAGAGCTCGAGGATTAGCTTAGAGGACGGTGTTTCCTTGGATATGTGAGACGATCGCTTCATCTTCCCCAATTCAGAGGCAGAGCAGATGTGTTCCTTATGATATGTTAGTTGGGGTAGACCGTTGACGAGTTTATCTTGACGCAGTTTGTTGATAGTCTTGAAATTGAGATGAAGACGTCGGTGCCATAGATCATTCAACTTGGGTGCAGCCCGAGAGAGAAGGCATAATGGTCGAGAGGTCGTGAGATTGAGTACGTAGAGGTGAGACGTGCGCGTTCCAGAAAGAAGTGGCAGTCCCGAGGCATCTATAATGCTGCAGATGTCAGATTCGAAGAGAACCTTGTATCCTTTGTCGCAGAAACGACCAATGCTGAAGAGATTGTAGCTCAAACCCTCACGTAAGAGATGCCCTTGATCGTCAGTTTGTCATGGACGAGATCACCAGTTCCGAGAATTGGCGCCATTTGACTGTTTCCGAAGGAGACCCTTCCGAGATAGCGCTCGGAGAAGTTGCTCAGCAGCTCCTTGTTCCCCGTCATGTGTGTGGAGCAACCCGAGTCTAGATACCACACATGACAGACCTGCAATCATTAGCAAATGTTGGGTCCCCGTTTACTGACGGGGCATTCTTGTGATACAAGTAAAATATTCATGCGCTTAATAGGAAATGTGGATTCTAAATCAGATTGTGTTGATTCTAATTTAGCTTTCCCTTGTCGTTTGTTTGATTAGGCGGGATTGTGGTTTTTCTAACCCATATTTTCCTAATTCGTGCTTGCATGTTTGGCGCCGTATACATGAATTGACGTGGGTAACGTGGTTGTTGTTTTCGTGCTTCGGTTTTGGTCGCCTTTGGCTTGCGAGTAGTAGGTGAGTTTGCGTTTGACGACGAGAGACGTTTTCGCTTGACCTTAGGTTTTGGCGAGATGGGAGAATTCCAAGACGTCGTAGAGAAGGTTCGCTTGCGAGGTCGGAGTGTTGCGTGTTCATGTGTTTCATATTCATGAAATCGTGGGAGAACAAAATCATTGCAGCAGCACATAGACATAAGTTTGGTAAAAGAAAGATAAGTTTTGGCAACATAATTCTCTACGACCTTAGGATATTGGGATTCAGTACATAGAGAGGAAGGACGAATATAGGATGGTTTTTTCTTCTTGTCATCGAAGAGTGGATTCGCCTTTGTCTGATACGTACTGCCCTCCAGTGACGTCGAACTCACATTCCCTGTATCCATAAGAATACTAGAGTTAGTGTTAGAACATATGTCAGCTTCAGGAGTCATTTTCGCCGTCCTCTTACATTTACATGTTTGAGAATCGGGTACTTGACTCGATGTGGAGGGATAGTTCGTATTGGAAATTTTTCTAGTGTGTAGATTTTGCTAAGTAGCTCATCTCGCTCTTTTGCAAGGCCTTCCTTTCTACTTCTAGTTGTCGTTCTAGTTCTGCTATGAGTAGTAGTTTCTTTGGGATGTAAGTGCGAGAGAGCACATCTTGAAAAGCAACTTCCTGTTCTTTGTTTGGGAGTAATGTTTCGACATCCTCCGAGAGTGAGGATACCTTAGTCTTATCTCTATTGTTCAACTCTGTGTAGTCATACGCGATTTCTGCCCAATGAATGTTCTGTTCTCTTGTTTCTTCTGAGATGGCAGCGGAGGATGATCTCACAAATGGCTTAAGCTGCGGGGAGCACCATTTCTTGTTTGCAAGAATGCAGTGTTGCACATGTTGTATCTTTTAACTGTTAGCGGTGTTGGATTGCAATTGCTAGACAGTCCGATCCCCCCCCCGTGCGTTGTAGAATTCTGTTTCCACTGGTTGGTTCAATAGGCATAAAATGCGTGAGTTTTCGTTTCTAAGGTGAAGTTGCTCTTCAAGTTCTTTCACCTTGCGGTATAGCCTAACTCTTTCCTTCGTAAGCAGTTCATATTGGGAGGCCGTCAGGAGGCGAGAAGTTTCACATGAACTAATGGCTAGTGTAGTTTCCTTAACCTTAGTCTCACTTTGTTTGTTCTTGCTTTGCAGACGTTTGACTAAAGCTTCAGAGGCCATTAGACGTTCGTTTGCACAGGCAAGTTCTTCTACTTTAGACTAAGTAAGGCATAGTTGTTTTCAATTTTAGCTTAAGTTCATCATAATCCCTAGCGTCTACGGTGGGTTTCTTAATGGCGTGTCGGTGAGTAAACACATCATCGAGGTGTGAGATTCGTACCTCAGACTCAGCGTTGGTAGGAGTATTAGCTGTGTTTTCACCGTGTGACCCATCTCTCGTCCTCGTCGACCAGCCTTGCCATGCAGCAATCTTCATCCTTAGGCTCCTCGTCTTCTGAAGTGTCATTCACCCATTCAGCCTCCTCGGTGAGTAGAGCTTTCCCACTTTCCACCTTGCGGGTCATTCTGGCCTTACGGTCGTAGTAGCCGGAGTCCTTCACGCGTGGGGCATGGCATTCTTTGGCAAAGTGGCCTATCTTTCCACACCGAAAGCACTTCACAGACTTTTGAGGTGTGGAGTCCCTCTTCTTTCTTTGTTGGCTTGGCTTCCTCTGTGGGAGTGGTCTTTTTGGTGCCGCTATAGGTTCTTTGGCGATTGGAAGAGGATGAGGATTTTTTCCCGATCTTCTTTGAGACCAACTTAGTGAGCATTGCCAGTTGCTTGCGTATATCACGAACATCTTTGTCTGATTCTGTATCAGCTTCGGATCCTGAAGAAGTGTCAGATACAACAGCTGGTAGCTTTCCTTTGTTCTGTTTGGTCTTAGTGGTGGAAGATCGATCATTGGTTTTGTTCGAGAGGAGGGCCAGTGGGTCGACTCGAATGTTGGTGGACTGAGGTTGCACGTATGGAGCATAGGCAGACAGACTGTCATGAAGAGCATGGATGAAAGTGTTGAAGAGGTCCTTACTCTGAATCATCATTGCATTGCCCCCACTATGGTTTGAGGCTTCCAAGAAAGCGGTTGTTGATATCGAATTTGTCCCTCGAGATCCTGGCTTTCTTGAGTTCATTGATGACCTTCAGGTATCTGAGGTACGTGTCACGCAGCTCCTCTCCTTCGTAGGCTTGGAAGTGTTCATACTGTGAGAGACAGGCTGATTTCCTCCCTTGAGCACTTTCAGTTGTGCCTGCCATGATTTCTACGAGTTCATCCCATATTTCTTTAGCAGTTGTGCAGCACTCGATGTGACATAGACTTCGTTGCCCATAGCCTGGAAGAGGTATCCTTTGGCAGTCTCGTCGGCCTGTACGCGAGCCAGTTCATCCTCATTGATGGGACCTCTTGGAGTGCGGCGTTCATCCATGGGAGGGTTTGCGTTTGGCTGTGCAGGGATGATTGTCCAGAACTGTGCTGGGCCGTTGAATATGGAGTCCAGAAGGTATTGAGAGAGTGGTGCGCCTTTGTTCCTGATGAACGTGAGGAACCGGTTTGTCCATATGCTGTAGTCGCCTTGTCGCAGCATCGGAGGCCTGGTGTCGGAGCCCACTGTGGAGATGTCATTCGTGGTAGACATGGTTGGTGCAGTCGAATCGTCCGTGGTTTTGATCTTGTATAGATAAGAGAGTTAGTAACGAACGATAAGAGAAATACGAGTTGAATGAGTAGAGTTTTGAGAATAAAACTGTTTAAAGAATTTCCTAGAACTAAGTGAGCGTGTGTGATGGTCGATAATGTGTGGAAGAGAAATAAATCTTGAAATTAGGAGAAGTTCTAGGAATTTAATCGAGACTTGAGGAGCAAAAACAAATTTTATGTCAAATGTGGTCTAGGGTGTTAGGACTGAAGTGTTGGGATCAAATCTTAAATAAGTTTGAGAAAAGTTTAACCCAAGAAGATTTTAACACGACAAAAAGGCTTAACACGTCAAAAAAAATTCGCAGTTCGAAATTTTCTCGGATTCTAAAATTTCGCATGTGAGAATGATTCTCAGTTGAGAGTTTTAAAGCTTCACAAGAGAATTTCGCACGTTAAAAAAATTTCGCATCGAGAGTTGACGTCTGGTCTTAGAAATTTTCTCGGATTTGAAAGAGGTGTGGTATTGAAAAAAACTTTCTCAAATTAGATAAATTTTCTCGGCTTTGAAAACTTTCTCGGATGTAAAAATTTTCGCAAAGTTCAAAATTTTTCTCGGTCTTGAAAGAAAAATTTCGCTGCTCAGAAAGATTCGCGGAATCAGCTTTCAAGGGTATAAAGTTTCTCGGATTTTAAAGAGTACGAAGTTGAGAAAAATTGGGTCTAAGTGAAATTTTCGCGGTTTAAAAATTCTCGGCTGAAAATTTCTCGACCTGCGAAATTTCTCAGATTTTTGGAAAGTTTCGCGGCTTAGAAAAATTCTTGAATAGACTTTCTCGCATATAAAGTTTCTCGGATTTTAAGCATAGGCCGTTGCGAAAAATGCAGTGAACGTAAAATTTCGCGGTTTTGAAAATTCTCGGATTTGAGCATAGGCCGTTGCGAAAAATGCAGTGAAAGTGAATTTTCGCGGTTTAAAAATTCTCGGATTTAAATTCGCGGATATGAAACTTTTGCTGATTTGAACGATTCTGAAAGTTTCGCGGATTTGAACGATTCAGAAAGTTTCGCGGATTTGAACGATTCACAAAGTTTCGCGGGCAAGAACACCGAAGTACTGTTCCATTGCTTGTCGCGAATCTTTCCCAGGAAACCGTCCGTTTTCACTCAAATCTCAACCAAAATCGCTCAAACTTGATCCTAAACTTCAGAAATTCTTCCCTAAACACATAATAGACCGATTTGTGAGTTAAAAACACCAAAAAATAGGTCAAATCGACCAAAAACAGAGAATGGCCGAGATGTCCTTTTCTGAAAAGTTTTTGCTTCAATCTTGCTCAAAACTCGTTAAAACTGATCCAAAAGTGTTCTAAAAACATTTTAGGCATATACTCGATCTGGGGGAAGGTTTTAAACACAAAAACGAAGCATCAAAACCCCAAAACAAGCTCGAAATGCCGAAAATAATTTTTTGCCCAAAAACACCTTTGATCTTTCTTGGAATCGAACGAAACTGGATTCAAATCAATGCAGATCGATCCACGTTTGCTCTGATACCACTTGTTGGTCCCGAATGCACCAAACAAGGAATCAAAGAGGCTTTAATGGAATGAAAAGGGTATTCTCACCTTTGAGTGTGTGTAGTGTGTGAAAAATTTGGATAAGCCTTTGATCTTTGATTACTTTCAAAAGTGAGTTGGTAACACTTATATACCACATTAACCCTAGGTATATTAAGGCCCAATCACTAAATATTAATTAATTACAATCTTGTCTAAAGCCCAAGCTAAAGATAATTACTAAATTAATCCCAAGACTTAAACTATTGACACAATCAATTAAATATCCTAACAAAAGCAAATCCACAAACGTGTCAATGATCACATATCCAACGATCTACTTAGAATATTCAAGCATATTATAGAAAAAGACTTGGCATTTTCGAAGTTTCGAAATCATCACACAGTCTTTGGGTGTACACCAAACGTTTTCAACGCTTAAATTCTGAAAACTTCAAATCAGTCAATGGCACCCTTCCACAACTCCCGTAGTAAGAAAGGCGCCGAGCCAATCAAATGCTATAATTGTAACAAACCTGGGCACATGGCTATAGACTGCTTTCTAACCAAAAGGAAGGGTGAGGAGTACTACTCAAAAAAATTACGACGGATTAAGCAAACTAAAGCTGGAGTAGCTTTGATGGCAGAACAAGACAGCTTGTTCGATGAAACATCTGAAAGCGAGCAAGAAAATGTAGCCAACATAGCCCTAGTGAAAGGAGCTAAATCAGAGCAAAAGGACATGGAGGCAGACGATGATGGTAAAAACGAGGAAGCATATTCAAAAAGGGAGGTAGAATCTATAGCCCCCTTTTGTATTTCGAACTCCAAGAAAAATTTACGGCTCTTCATAGCAAGTTTAGGTCAGTAGAAAATGAACTAGCTAAGACTATAGTCGATCTAGATATGACACGTGAAAACGTAGATAGACTAGAAACTAGCTTAGCTAATTCCGAAGTCATTTTAGCTGAATCAGCGTCAAAAGTCATTGACTTAACTAACAAAGTCTCAAACTACGAGCAAACAGTAAGCAAATGTGTTGATCACGATAGGACAATCAACGACTTGCAAGCTCGGTTTGATAACAATTATCAATGTCTGCTCAGGCAGCTTCAAGAGATGAGTAATCTTGATTGCCTGCTGGAAGTAGCGCAATCAAAAGTTGACAGTCGCGACGCTGAAATAGTAAAGTTGAAGACACAGGTTAGCGAGCTAAACGCTAAATTGACAACTTGCATCGACGAGCTAATCAATAAAACATGCGAGTTCGATCTCCTGAATAAAGAACGTGTAAAACTGTATGCTAGGATTAAAAAGCTAGAGGACCTCCTAACAAAAAGAGTACAAACAGATCGAACGATCTTCTTGAACAAGCCTAAGGACACAGAATTCTACGATCCACGTGCAGGTCTATGCTTTGTTCCAAACCCTACTCTAGCTGTGAAGAAATCCCTAAACCCATATGATCCGTATGATATTAGCTATTTAGGGATTAACATACCTAAATTAATGGCCTTCACACCAGAAAGTGATGGAGATAGGAAGACAGGAGTAGAAATTCCACTTGACTATGAAGCTATGAATAATAGCTACAAGACAAGGGAAATACCTTTGTCTGATGACAACTTAGATGCTCTTATTCCCCCTTCAACACCAATCATCCTCGAGAACACGTCCCGTGACTTAGCACAGTCCAGCCCCTCTAGTGCATATATCCCACCAGCAATTAAGGAAATATCTGACTTGCGCTCGACCCTAGAGTCCGAAAAGATTGTTTTTAAGGTAGAAAATGACGTGCTATTGACAATAATTTCCTCACTCGAAAACATATCAATAACATTATAGCTTCAACGTCTCCACAAATGTCTCTAGCTGAGTCTAAAATAGAAACTCTAACCAAGCCTAGGACACTAAGGAAGCAGAATGCATCGAGAAAATCAATGCGTACCAACTTATCCTCGCATGCACCTACAGGTAAAATTTTAAATAGAATGAAAGGAAAGGAGATAGCCACAGGCGACGACCTATTATTTGAAAATTGTGCTCCTTCTTTTAAAAAGAAGGAGGCAATTAAATTTAGAGCATCATGTTCAAATTCGCATAGTAGGAGTCAGTCACAAGCTAAATCTAACATTGCCACATCCCCATCCATGATTTCATTGTCTGAACCTGTACGAACATCTATGCTCTCTAATTTTCACTATTCTTATGATGATGCACTAGCCTTAAATTCTCGTTTTAGATTAGCAAATGCACGTACAACCAAGAACGACGAACGCTTCTTTGCTAAGCTAGGCTCACAAACTCAAAAGGAGAAAATTCAAACGAATAGAAAGATAAAGCCTACACATTCGTCTCCCAAGTCCAGTTCTAAACTTGACAAACAAGAAGATCACAAAAGCATCCAGTCAAAGCACCATAAGACTGAAGCTAAAGCTAAAGTTTTGGGAATTAAGAAAATCTGGATTACAAAACAAGAACTTAGGAATCCCTTAGGAATTAGAAAGATTTCGGTTCCTAAATCAACAATTAACGCTATAGATAAACCTAAAGTTGACTTAGGACATAAATCTATGAAAGACGCATGCATAAACTCTAGATCTAATACGAAAGGACCCATTCTTAGATGGGTACCAAAATCTGCTTGAGATGTTTTGCAGTTTCCAGCATGGGTAGGTACTCATAGAGCTGCTCCATACCCATGACTGGTTTGCGACGAGAGCGGCCACAAGATTCCTCACGTATGGTACCTGAAGCAGCCCCACATATGTGATCAAGGGATGAGATACGGACAGCTAAAACCAACTGACAAATTTGGTAAATTTTAAATATGCATAAGATTACATGTTCGTAATTTATTGTATTTTCAATATGCATATGCGCTCAAATGACTAACATACCTACTATGTTAGTAAAATCTAGGAATAAATGCATTTTATTCTGAAAAACACTTTCCATCCTAGTACACATGATTAAGTAAGGTCCCCTGAAGTTCGTAAAATGCTTATATTTAGGGGAAGCTTTATTTGTAAACTTAAGGGGGAGAAATTTTACAAATGAAATTAAAATTGCCAACATTATTGAATTTTTGAAATATTTTCGTCAATTTTACCTTGCCCGAAACCGCTTTGGATTTATTTTAATTAGTTTACCGAACCTATGAATCGCCCGAAACTGAGCATCGCTCAAACGTCCTTTGCAACTTTTGAATCGCGCAAACTTAAGAATCGGGAAAATATTTTATTTATTAAAATGTTTCTTTTCTTTAAGTTTTTATCTTTGAAGTTCAAATTCCAAAGACTTCAAATTTGAGGGGGGGGGGGGGGTAGATGTGTTTCGCGAACTAGTCTTTAAACGATTCGTACATCCTTTCAAATGAAAAAAAGAAAAAAAAAAAAACACAACTCAAAACTAAATACGCAAACACCTTCAAAATGCGGAAACCACTTTCATCACACAAATCATGAAAATTACATCACCAAAATACATAGATCATTCTCAAAAGCCAGTCGCTTTGTAAGGACCCAAAACAGAACAGCCATTAGAGCAACAGATAAACACGAAAGAAGAAAGAGCTCGAGCACCAACATATCTAAATTGCGTTTAAAACGACGCCTTAACTCCGCATGTTCCTCGTTCTCTTCATCGTCTTGCTTCTGATTCCAGTTCCGTCAGCTAGATTTTTTTGTTATGGCATTACTGTGCTGCTCGAATCGTGTCTATTTATAGGCGTAAATCGACCAACGAAATCATAATAGTCCCGACAAACATGATAAATGATATCGACGGATCTTTGACTTGAGAGCTCAGCGCCGCGAGTGAAAGCGATGCTTTCGTTGTTGCTTATTGGATTTTACGTCACATAAATCGACTTTGAAAAACTAAGTTGATTTGACATTTAATTTGGGAAAAATTTTGAACTCTGTATTACATATTAATTGAAGATCTCGCATATGTCAGTGTTAGGGTGATTTTATTCATATTTTCTTTAATTGATTTTTTTGAGACAAATTTTTTTAAAAAAAAATAATAAAATTGATCATTCTCAAAATCGCCGATTTCAACTTAATCTCTCGGCGATTTCAACTACTTCTAAATATCCTCGGCGATTCTTCAAATCGCCCGATTCCTCAATCGATTCAATTCATCGGATCTATCAAAATTGCCTGACACAATCACTTTCCATCAAATACTAGAATCGGCCGAATTGTCAAATCGCCCGATTCATCAAAATTGCCCGATTTCGGAATCGACAAAATCACTTTGTTAAAATACCTCTCGGCGATTCTTCAAAATCGCACGATTTATCAAATCGCTGGATTCTTCCAATCACCCGATTCCTCAATCGATCGAACGTACTACAGTGCATCTTATATATATATATATATATATTATATATATATATATATATACCAAATTTGCCCGATTTTCATCACTTTTCCCAAAATCGTGTACACGAATCATTCTCATAAGGTAATCAAGCTTCGCGGGTCATCTCAAGAACTAGAGTTTTGCGAGTTCAGTTCCCGTGTCATTAAAATTCAACTTTCACGAACCCTCTTCAGTTCGAGAACCACAGCTCAATTCGCAGGCCAAGCCAAATTCCAATTTGCGACTCAAAGACTTCAAATTCTTTCGAAGACATACATCTTAGAAAATCATTTTCGCATACGGGATTTTTTGCGCAACACTTTGAAATCTTTGAAACTAATGGCACCACACATCTTCGAACTCCTCATTTCATGAACTCGGTATCCTACTTTGAAAATTCTTCCAAAACACCTAGTGGTCAACCACACCTCCCAGCATGCATGGTATTTCGGTTGCTCCACATTCAGGACAGGTAAGAGATGCGAGCAACCACACCTCCCAGCGTGTATGGTATCTCGGGTTGCTGCACAGACACGACTGGTTAACGATGCAAGCAACCAAACGTAGGTAAATTTTATATGCATCATTTTGTAATTTTTGCATGCATATCAAGTTGTAACTTCAAATTGCCTACCTTAAAAACAATAGGGTATATTATAGTTATGCATGCTTCAAAAAGACTTTATATTCCAACTTTTCGCATGCATACATGAGCTGAAATGTATTAAATACCATGTTATAGGTACATTTTCATTAGGAATACATCTTAAAGAATTTTCGAGCTTAAACTTTTACGTATGCATATAAGCTGAATTGAAAATGTCATTTTTCCTATTTGAGCTAAATTTGAGGGGGAGCAAATCTTTATTTTAAAGAGAAACAACTCCTATATTTGTGTTAAAGGGAGCAATAGTTAAATTTTTGAGGGGGAGCGAACTTAATGTGTGAACTTAGGGAAAGAGACTTTCGAACAATAATTTTACCTAATATGCATCTTTTGAGGGGGAGTAATTCGGTTTTAAGAAGCTGATTTGCGGGGGAGGATTAAAATATATATCTATAATATATAATAATATAATATAGAGTTATTATTACATTATTAATAAGATAATACATATATATAAAAAAAATATATCTCTATCTATATATACATATATAATAATATAATATATAATTACTATTACATTATTAATAAGATTATACATATACATAAAAAAAGAAAGGCAAAAAAAAAAGGCCTCATACTCTCGTAATTTTGGTTCAAAAGAATTCTCCTGCCTTCCAAAGATAAACTTCAAGGACGAATTTCAAGCCTACAACGGTCAACTCTCTTCAAAAGGCGATAGTGGCTTATAGTGCTAACTCGGCAATGGCCTCAACAGACCTGCTCCGAACCGCTGACCAAAATCAAGCAGCACGCATCACTTCGTACCGGATGTATGGATTTCAAGTTCCCATGGTTCAGTTAGTCCAAACTGAATCTATCCCCGGAACACAGCCGAGTGTTAATGACGATCTCAAACATATAAAGCTACCCCTATATGGAAATTCTTGACAAGACCGAAGAGCGGACGATACAAAATTCCCTTAGTCACAAATTACTCGGACCAACCCCCACAGGTACAAGTGCTAATTTATTATCCCCCGGGTAGAAGTCGCCGCATTAGGTCCAACGGCGCATGGACAATCGAGCCTTACCCACTCATCGATCTCCCAACAGATTGATGTTTCACTAAATCACGAGGAGCCCCGTTAGCTATCACTGCTTCACTTGGAAGCAAGAGATATTGAACTAAGTGGTAGTCAGCCCACACCACTGAACTTTCCTGAACACATCGAGTCTAGATGTCATTACTACCTTAATCTTTTATATTATTTTTAGGACACATACACCTTGTCTTATCGGGACTTCGTGACCAGATCAGAACTTCCGTAGACATGTCATTCTAAGACATGCTTCGATGATCGGAAGGAAGTCCTACCGTTGCAACATCAAAACAACAACGGTTTAGGCCATCGTCTTCGAGCTAGTCTCAAGAACAATGTTAACGGGCTGCTTATATGGCCCCGGTTCATCAAGTCCTGTTCTCACAGGTCACGTCTCAGAGTTTGTCACTGAAGCCGTGTGATGGATCGCCTTAGTGGCTCCATCTGGTTTTTACCCTAACCGACATGTCTTTGTTGTCCTACTTAGCCTGCTATACAAGCATGCCGATCTCGTTCACACGAATCGCCATGAGGGGGAGAAGGGGATACGTACAAATAAGCAGCAAATAAACAGGTCGGAGTACCCACCAAATTTCCGCCGAGCATACCACTCTAAAACCAGGCTCTAAGGCATTTGAAAGGAACATTCCAAAGAAGCATCGGTACAACTTAAAACACACCCCACGTACACCTTCTTCAGGAGCCAGATGAGCTTCACCGATGCCGAACCAGACAACTTCCTTTGGCGATGACGAATCTGGAGCCGTGAAGAAGAAGATTCACCATGTTTCAAGTCCAGCGTAGGAGAAGACTAACCAGAGTCTCCACTATTTCTGCCACGCCAACCACTATGAGGCCGGGCTCTCATGCAATTGAATGGATAATCTCAAGGAGCCCAAATACATTGTCACAAAACACACTCCACGCCTACCTTCTTCTAGAGCCAGATGAGCTTCTTCGAGGCCGAACCAGACAACTTCCTTCGAAGATGGCGAATCTGACACCAAGAAGTAGAGTAATCGTGACCACCAATCAACTCCATTATCTTGTCCCGACAACACAATCTTCTTGCCAAAGATATTGCCCCATTTTGACCCATCGCATGACGATCTCCCTAGCTCGATCTTGAGGGGGATGGTTACCAAAGCAAAATGGGATCAACACCACGACAAAGTGCAATACCAATTAGAAAATGCCAAATATCAAGCATCGTCTAAGAATCAAGCGACGACCATAGAGTCCAACGACTGATGTTAACGCCTCAATCGAACGAAGAGATCAGACTCAAATAACAAGATACGACCAACAACTTCAGCATGGACTTCAAGCATCAAAGCTGCCGACTCGTGTATAGCTCTTCGAGTTTAAAGAAAACTCTCAATCCCAATACAAGGTTGAACAAATGTAGGGGGAATTGCGACAAGTGAAGGGAGAGCTGGAACACCTAAAGAGAATATTCGACTAGTGTATGCCTCTCCAAATTTAAAGAGAAATCCACAACCCAAAGCTTGATCAAATGCAGGGGGAGTGGTGACTGTCCAAGGAGAGTTCGAACACAAAAAGTAATGATCCAACAAGCAGCTTTCAACACTTAAGAGAAGGGAAGTTCAAGAGACAATGAGCTTGAAGATCTTTTAAAAGAAGGGTCACATGACAAGACAAATGGGGATGTGATTGAAGAAGAACACGCATGCAAATGCTTTTGCGTACGTAACTCTGATACGTGTTCTTTGATGACTCAGGACTACTACAAGACCAAGATAACCAGCGCTTAACTGTAAATTGAACACAAAGGGGGAGATTGTTAGGAATATTTTATTGTGTTAAAATAATTATTTATCTTAGTCTTGTATTTTTTTAAGTGAACTGGGCTTTAATGTTTTAGAGCCCAGTAAGCTTTTATTTGTAATGGGCTTACAAGGGCCCAAGTACAATATACCAACATGTGGTATAAGTACTAAAACCCTAACACATAGTTAGGGGTCTTGTGTGGGTGAGAAATACAGAGAAATAATTTTGGGAGAAAAGCTCCAAACCCCTCTCAAGAACACGCACGCACGCCCCACGATAAGTTAAATTCTTCCCATTATTTTCGTGGTTAAAATGCTAGAAATGTGTTTTAGTTGGATATACTAGGACCAACATTGAGAGCATTTGATATTGTACCTTAACTAATTTTCAAACGATATTTTTCATTAATTCACACTTCTAAATCGTTTTGAGTACATGAATATAATTAATGAAACATATTTGAATTCATTTGTCGTCAATACATTCCAAATTTGTTGAATTTGAAGTGTCTCTCTTTTAATTAATGAAATATTAATTTATCGATATATTATATCTCTCTAATAAAATTCCATGGTCCCAATGTTATTAATTTATAGAGGTTTTACTCTATGTATAATATATTAAATAAATATATAGAAATAAAATACTAAATATAGAAAATAAACTATTAGATAATACAATTAATATCATTAATTACAGTAAAACCTCTATAAATTAATACTCTATAAATAATAATAAACTCTAAAATAATAAAATCTTCCGGTCCCGACTTGGACATTTGTAAAAAAATCACCAAATTCGATAAGATAATAACATAATAATTTTTCAGAAAATCCCTTTATAAATATTAGGTCCCATTAAAACTCTATATTAATAATTCATAAAAATTACAATTACAAGTTATGGTAATTTGCTAAAATAAGAATCTATTTGTTAGATTTTTCGGAGTTCATCCCTAACTTATTAAATTGCAGGCAATAGTTTCGATGTCGAGTTCTCTACCTGCAACAAAAAGTTGCGAAGGGTTGTTGTCGCCAATTTGTGTCGCTTAATATCCCTGATCGGCACTCCAATGATATCCTGAGAGCGTTTGATATTGTACCTTAACTAATTTTCAAACGATATTTTTCATTAATTCACACTTCTAAATCGTTTTGAGTAAATGAATATAATTAATGAAACATATTTGAATTCATTGATTGTCAATACATTCCAAATTTGTTGAATTTGAAGAGTCTCTCTTTTAATTAATGAAATATTAATTTATCGATATATTAATATCTCTCTAAATTAATAAAATTACATGGTCCCAATGTTATTAATTTATAGAGGTTTTACTCTATGTATAATATATTAAATAAATATATAATATATAGAAATCAAATACTAAATATAGAAAATAAAACTAAATTTATTAGATAATACAATTAATGTCATTAATTACAGTAAAACCTCTATTATTAATACTCTATAAATTATTTAACTCTCTAAAATAATAAAATCTTCCGGTCCCGACTTGGGCCTTTGTAAAAAAATCACCAAATTCGATAAGATAATAACATAATAATTTTTCGGAAAATCCCTTTATAAATGTTAGGTCCGATTAAAACTCTATATTAATAATTCATAAAAATTGCAATTATAAATTATGGTAATTTGCTAAAATAAGAATCTATTTGTTAGATTTTTCGGATTTCATCCCTAACTTATTAAATTGCAAACAATAGTTTCGATGTCGAGTTCTCTAGCTGCAACAAAAAGATGCGAAGGGTTGTTGTCGCCAATTTGTGTCGCTTAATATCCCTGATCCGTACTCCAATGATATCCTGGAGCATTTGATATTGTACCTAAACTAATTTTCAAACGATATTTTTCATTAATTCACACTTCTAAATCGTTTTGAGTACAAGAATATAATTAATGAACATATTTGAATTCATTTATCGTCAATACATTCCAAATTTGTTGAATTTGAAGAGTCTCTCTTTTAATTAATGAAATATTAATTTATCGATATATTAATATCTCTCTAAATTAATAAAATTCCATTGTCTCAATGTTATTAATTTATAGAGGTTTTACTGTACGTATAATTAAAATCATATTTACTCATATTTTATGAATAAATACCATAATTAATTAAAAATTATTAGTAAATTAAAGTTTCAAATTAAAACAAAAAATTGCAAAGAAATACTAGGCGGGCGGGCCTGGCCTGCCAGGCCCGCGGCCTGCTGCGGCGGGGCGGTCCCCAGTTTTAAGGCCCGCCCCGACCCGCCAAGTGGCAGGCTTTGGCGGGCGGCGGGCCAGCCCGGCCCACCCGGCCCGCCCCTCCAATTTGACAGTACTAGTTAGGCATTTTCGTTAGGTTCGGTTAAGGGAAAGCCGTCTTTTGGCGGGAAAGAAGGTGAATGCAATGATGACGCCAATGAAGTGAATGCAAAGAAGGTGAGAAGAAAGATGAGGAAGAACAAGATCATACCTGCGAAGGCAGAGATCAAACAAAGAAGGAACGATTCTCAGAGCTGTGAAGCTGTCGTGGAAAGATGAAGCTTTAAAAGGACCCGCCACTTCATGATGAAGGTGGACGTAGAAGTTAGAGAGATATGATACTTGGTAGTAGTAAAAGAAGCAAATAGGTTAGACATCTGAGCCATGATATCTTGATTTTCTTGATAAATAAAGTGAGATGTCATTTCATAAGTTTTTGCCTATTTCGTATTGAAAAAATGAAGATTTTATGGGTCAGTGTTCTTGATTTGGTCCGCGCTTGCTTAATTTGATCTTTACAAAAGCCTATTTATCCTCATTTCATAAATATAAATATTTATTTTATACTGTAAATTATTTTTAAGCTAATTATAAATTAAGTTCACATACCAGATTAAGTCAATTTAAGAAATTGATTCCAACATATAATTGTACTTCCTCTGGCCCACTTAATTACTTCCCAAAAATTAGTGGGCACATAAATTAAGAAACCGCCCTTTTTAATATTATATTACACTTTCAAAGTATGGAGAGGGAAATCTATTAGTGGGCAAGCAAATTAAGAAGTCGTTTTAATATAAATATTGGAATAATCTTTTACGAAAAGTAGAAATGGGACAAATTATGTGGGACACCCGAAATAGAAAGATGAGAAGAAATAAGTGGGACGGATGAAGTAATATGCTAACAATAGCACGGGTAAAAGCATAATTATATTTGACACACCAAATTAATTAAGAGGTAATTCATTTTGATACTGTTAGGAATTAATTATAGTGTCGTCTATTTATTTAAGTCATGGATTTATATTTTGGTTGTAGTAGTTTGGGGAGACAATTTGTATTTATTAAAAGTTGGGACTTGGGCTTTAATATACCATTGAATGTGGAATATAAAGTCCATAATTACCCTTGTTAGGGTTTATCAAAAGAATTAGTTTTGAAGCCGCTCTCCTTAAAAACACACACGAACACACAATCAAGGTGTTTCATACGCTACTACTCTTTTCTATTAATCTTTTGATCCTTGTTTTGGCAACTAGTCGACCAACAAGTGGTATCAGAGCCAAACGTGGATCGATCTTAACAATTTGAATCCAGTTTCATTCGATTTCGACAAGATTTGAAAGAACAATCGCTAAAAAAACCATTTTCGATTTTTTATGAGTTTTTGGATGTTTTAAATCGTTTTAACTGCATTTTGGTGAGAAAAAATTCATCAATGAGATTATTTCTGTTTTTTACATCGATTTCAGCGAAGTTTGAGTTGGATTTGAACCAAAAATCGAGTTCGAATTTTTTTCTGGGCTGTTCTTCACTTTCGGGTAGAATTATCACACAGCTTTTCATAATTTGAAGGATTCGACGGATATGTTTTGATTTTGCAGGGAATCGCCCTATTAAAGCCTCGGCGAATTTCAGTCTCTAAGACTAAATCGCCCGACTTCCTTTCCTATAAGAGAAAATCGCTCGATTTCACAAAATCGCCCGATTGCACTGTAGCCAACACGAATTTTATTCAAATCACCAAGCATCAATTTCAGGCAAATCGCCCGATTGACGAAACGCCCGATTGAACCTCGCTCGATTTCGCTTCAATCGCCCGATTGACTCATTTTTCTTTAACTGCAAATCGATCTATTTGAATTTCTAGGTCTTAAGTCCATCAAATCGTCTGATTCCTAGTGGCCTGAATCAAGCTTATTAATCTTCAATCACCCGCAAGCTTCTGTCGCCCAATTAAAATTTTGACACTTTTGACCAATTTTAAAGTTTAAGGACCAAATTGCACGAAATCCTCCGTCACCCGATTTCAACCTCGATTCGACTAATCCTATTTGAAAGCTCCTATCGCCCAATATTCAGTATTAGGCTCATCCGATTATTTAAAATTTTAAATCGTTCGATCGTTTGATCGTCCGATCGTCAGTCTATCTAAGTAAAGTCGCGCGAACCTAAAATTGTCTTACTAAAGTCGACCGATTTTAATCACTTTAGAATTGCATCACCTGAACCAAATTTAATTAATAAATTTTGTGTCGAAACTTGACTATAATTGTTCGAAGCTAACATTTCATTTCGCAGCTCACTTCCACGTAATGATCACTACCAACCAACAAATGGATTCCTTAGCCATGGGAAGCGATGTTCGTGTACCAGTTCTGAGACGCGCTGACTTCGGAGTTTGGAGAAGCAGATTCCTCAACTTTCGTGAGATAAAGGACAACGGCGAGGACATCATCGATTCTCTTGAGAAAGGACCACTAGAAGTCTGGGTCACAGTCCGCGGTGATGATACAGTCACCCCAGTAGTTCAAGGGGGCAGAATGCTCAAATCTCCTTCGCAATACACTGATGCAGAAAAGAAACGAGCTAAAGCAGACCTTCTGGCAAGAAATTATTTGATGCAAGCTCTACCTAATGACATACTGATCCAAGTCGATAGCTTTCCAACTGCTAAAGCAATGTGGGATGAGGTTGCAAAATTAATGCAAGGAACAGAGAATGGACTGAAAGCTAAGAAAGCCAATACCCTAGCAGCATACGATTCCTTCAAGGCTAAGCCCGATGAGCAAATTGGTGAGACCTACAACAGGTTCATGGTCCTCGTGAATGAACTAAGGAAGATAAGCATCATAAAAATGAACATGGAACTCAATGTCAAATTCCTCACCTCACTACATCCAGAATGTAAGAGAGTCACTACACAGTTCAGACTTAACAAAGACCTCGATCAGATTGACATCCATAGCTCTTACGAAAGTCTGGAACAACACATTGACGATATTCGTGAAGCAATCTTAGATCGGAAGGGTAAGGCAGTCATCGACAACATCGCTCTAGTAACAGAAACCACCCCTAAGAAAAGCACAAAAGCTTCAAAGGTAAGTCTGCTAAGTCTTCCAGTCCATTAGACAGTGAAGACTCTTGATCAGAATCTGACCTCCAATTCGAAGACTTCGAGACCCATGTGGCTTCTGTAACGAAAAGAATGGCAAAACAGTACTTCAAAAAGTCATCATCATCCGCCAATTGACAAAGGGTCTCATCGAGTTCCAAACAGCCATCAAAACAATTTCAACAGCTCGACACTAGGAACGACTCTAAGCCTAGCAAATGTTTCAATTTGGAAAGCCTGCACACGTTGCTAGAGACTGATACCTACCCAAGAAGAAGGATGAGGAGTACTACACCAGAAAACTTCAAT